>JAZAYU010000335.1:0-532319 GCA_038501625.1 Corbicula japonica | reverse complement strand
CGCCTGATTTTTCCAAACTTCACAGAAGTATTCACCTCATTAAGATATAGTGTGACCAGTTTTGGTTCAAAAGTAACAACTATTGACTTGTTTTTTGTTTTACTGTTTAGTGTTTCACATATGATATCCTTCTCGTTAGATTCGTCAAATCCGAGAGAGGCAGTGCCTTAGTTCATATTAACAACTGCTTATCAATTCATTCATTTTTTAAAAAAGATTTCTTTATAACATGTTTATAGTACAATACAATATAAAGCTTCATTACAATGGTCTGAGCTGAAATGCAAGACTACCATACTTAGAAACCTGATTGTATTATAGTTAACTCTTTACTCCATAGAATATGGCTGTTATTTTTATTTCATTCATGTAGTTTCATGTAGATTAGAGGCCAGAACATCAACTGTTAAGCTCATTTGGCATACCAGCTTTTACATGGTGGAGGAGGACCCCAGGTGCCCCTCCAGACAATTTTCAGGCCCGAGCAGGCACCTGGGTAGAACCACCGACGTTTGGCAAGCTAGCTGGCAAGCTTCCTCACATGAAAGATCTTGACCCTGGTAGGTCTTGAACTCACAGCTGTGAAGGGCAAGTAATTCTCAGTCGGAAACCTTAACCACTCGGCCACGGACGCCCCTTAGTTATTCCATGGGCAAACTGTGGAGATCCAGATCAGCTGGCACATCTGTGACTCTAGGTTATTTCTGGTCAAAAAGGGATCAGTGTAGATCCAGATTGGACAGCACTGATCTGGATCTACACTGATCACACATGCCATAAAACCAGTATATATGAAGTAAAGGGTTAAGAAAGCTCCTTTCATGATGCTCTACCTGTTGGCCACTGTCTGTCCACCTCTTTGTTTGCCTTAAAACTGACTAATACAGTTATTTTTTTTAAACAGCACCTGTGGTTTAAGCATTATAAAAGAACAAAGAATCTTAAGATGTGAAAGACTATCAAGTGAATGATGATGGATCAAAAGTCGGTGATGTGAACAAGACTGCAGGAAGTGAGGAAAAAGGGGCCAAGACAATGAAAAGTGAGGACAAAGGGGCCAAGGCTGTCACAAGCCTGTCTTCAGAAATAATTAAGGAGTTACCAATGCCAATGGTCAAAGAATTCTATTCCTTCTATGTAAGTTAAGGAATATGATCTTTTAAGTCTTTGTACAAACCTGTGTTTTGAGTTGCAAACATTTAATCATTTAAATTAATTACTATTCTGGTATAATATATCAACTTAACAAGTTATGTTCTAAGCACACATGATGATTTCCTTCTGGGCTGAGCTGTGGGTGGCAAAAGCTGCTAATCTCTCTTGTGACATTATAAAATGTGTAACTATAAATAGTAAAAAAATTATGTTACAACCGGAAGCTTTATTCAAGGATGCAGGGCATTAACTTATGAAATGGCAGGGCCAATATTGATAATGGCCCTGCAATTTTTTTTTTGGTTTTCAAATGTTATCCATGGTTTCGTCACATTTCATGGTTAAAATAAGATTAAATTGTACATACCTGTGAAATATCACCCTTGCCCATTTATTAACCTATACTTAACACCCTCTCTCAGATTTCTCCTTTTTTTATTAACCAGGTTTTCAACGAAAACTGGTTATTGTAATGCTGTAGTCTGCAGTCTGGCGGGTTTGCAGGCAGACGGCTGTCAACTTTTGGTTTCTGTTCAATAAATTGAGTTTGCTTTAGCCTTTTGAGACCAAACTTGGTTGGTGGGTAGCTAATATCAAGAGGCAGCTTGGGATTGCTACACAGGTGTCTGTGATCAAGGTCAAGGTCACTGTTTCTAAAAATAGAAATTCAGTTTCCGCCCAATTACTTCGTTCGCTTTGGCTTGCTGACATCAAACTTGGTGTATTGGTAGCTTATATCAAGAGGCAGCTTTTGCTACCCAGGTGTCTGTGATCAAGGTCAGTGTTGCTAATAATAGAAATTCAGTTTTCATGTAATAACTTGAGTAAGCAGTGACCTATTGATACCTGTCTTTGTGTTTGGGTAGCTTATATCAAGATGTAACTTGGGAGTGCTTACTAGATGTATGTGATCAAGGTCAAGGTCACTGTTGCTAAAAATACAAATTCAGTTTTCTGCATAATAACTTGAGTTTGCTTTGACCTATTGGCACCAAACTTAGTGTTCTGGTACACTAAATTAAGACACAACTTGGGATTGCTATCAAGATGTCAGGGGTCAAGCTCACTGTTGCTAAAAACAGAAATTCAGTTTATGCTTAACAACTTTAGTTTGCTTTGACCTGTTGATTGGTTTGTGGGTAGCTTTTATAATGATGCCCTTCTGGATTCTTCTCCGACGTCTATACTTTTTCTTTGAAAACCTGGTTTCGTCTCATTTGATGCTTTTTGTTCAAAATACAACACAAAATAATTGTTGCAATGCCTAATTTATTTTCATTTTTCCTGATCATCACTGTTTTCACTTTAAATATTCACCACCTAGGCCCAAGATTATAAAACTAAAATAGGAGACCTGTCTCAAATCTGAAATATCTAATTGGCTGACAAGAGGCTTGTCTCAATTTCACCAATTGGAAGCATAAGATTTGAGTCTGCTAAGTTCTCCTTTTTTTGGACCATATAGTTTCTTATCAGAAAAGGTACCAATTCCAAATTGATCAATAATTAGGAAAATGTTTCACATTATTAGTTTTTCTAGTTTTAGTTTCTGGTAGCCATCAAAGATGATGATCAACAATGTTCCTACACTTTAACCTTCCATAACTGTGACAAGACAGACAACTCAGGAGTGTCTTTTACGGTAAATACTGTTGTCATAGCAACATGAGTAAAAGTACCTGTTTGAGCCATATAGATGGGTTTCATCATATGTAAATGGTGCAGATCCAGATCAGTCAGCAAATCAGTGTCATGTGGCCATGATCTACACTGTTCACTTCTTGCTGAGAAATAACCTAACTATTAAAAGAGCAAACAGTAAAGATCTGGATGGACCAGCTGATCTGGATCTGCACTTTAAACACATGCATAAAATCCTTAAACTGTAAAAATAAAAATGCTTTAAAACAGTGAAAATACTGTTCCATTTACTAAGAAAACATCTTATTAACCAGGTTTTCTTTAGAAAAATCCTGGTTATTAGATTGGGGTATGTCGTTGGGCTGGCGGGCGGGTGTCAACATTTTGTGAAGTTTTTTGTTAAAGTTGTGTTTTTCTCGGTAACCGTTCAAGGTACAACTTTGAAACTTAACATAGTTCTCTGACATATCAATACCAATTATCAGGACAAGTTTCAAAATCCCTGACTGTATTTTGACAAAGTTATGCCCCTTTTTCCCTTAGAAATTTTGTGAAGTTTTTTGTGAAAGTTGTGTTTTTCTCAGTAACCGTTCAAGGTACAATTTTTAAACTTAACATAGTTGTCTGACATATCAATACCAATTTTCAGGACAAGTTTCAAAATCCCTGACTGTATTTTGACAAAGTTATGCCCCTTTTTCACTTAGAAATTTTGTTAAGTTTTTTGTGAAAGTTGTGTTTTTCTCAGTAACTGTTTAAGGTACAACTTTGAAACTTAACATAGTTATCTGGCATCTCAATACCAATTATGAGGACAAGTTTCATAATCCCTGACTTATTTTGACAAAGTTATGCCCCTTTTTCACTTAAAAATTGTGTTTAAGTTTTTTGTGAAAGTTGTCTTTTCTCAGTTACCATTCAAGGTATAGCTTTAAAACTTTACATAATTGTTTGACATCACAGTACCAATTATCAGGTCAAGTTTCATAGGGGTTTTGATTGTGTTTTGCAAAAGTTATGCCCCTTTTTGACTTAGATTTTTTGTTCAGTATTTTGTGAATGTTATCTGTTGATGCCAAATTGCCTGTTGACACTTAGCTTGGTTTGTGGGTAGCTTATATCGACAGGCAGCTTGCGATTGCTACCCAGGTGTCTGTGATAAATGTCAAGGTCACTTGCTAAATATAGAAATTCAGCTTGCCCTCAATAACTTGAGTTTGCTTTTACCTCTGGATGCCAAACTTAGTATATGAGTAGCTAATATCAAAAGACAGCTTAGGATTGCCACAGGTATCTGTGATCAAGGTCAAGGTCACTGTTGCTAAAAATAGAAATTCAGTTTTCCCTCGATAACTTGAGTTTGCTTTGGTATATTTACGCCGAACTTAGTTTTGGTATCTAATATCAAGATGCAGCTTGAGATTGCTACCCAGGCACCTGTGAAAAAGCTCAAGGTCACTGTAGCTAAAAATAGAAAATCAGTTTCTGCTCAATAGCTTGAGTTTTCTTTGGCCTATTGACACCAAACTTGGTTTGTGGGTAGCTTATATCAAGACACTCCTAAGGATTGATACCCAGGAGTCTGTGATAAAGGTCTATGTCATTTTTGCTAAAAATAGAAATTTAGGTTTCTCCTTATTACTTGGGTTAGCTGTGATCTATTGACACCAAACTTTCTTTGGGTAGCTGATACCAAGACGCAACTCGGGATTTCTACTCAGAAGTCTGTGATCAAGATCAAGGTCACTGTTGCTAAAAAAAGAAGTTCAGTTTCTTTATATCAGATATTTTCTTTACAATAGTATAAGTATTAAATGAAAACCTGGTTTTCGGCGCGTGGCGACGACTTTTTCTTGTTGAAAAATTGTAGTTGGTCTTCCATTATTCATTTATTTATACTTAAAAACTCAATAAACTACTAGAAAATATACACAGTACTGAAAGAATTATTAAAGATTATGCCAGAGTCTTCTGATTTTTGTCAGAACCATGTTAATTCCACCAAGGAGTTCCTTTAGGCTGGCTTTTCCATCCGAATCTCACATGTGAAAGACACTAAACCCTTTTAACCTCATATATGAGTTTTATTACATGTGGGACCTGTGTAGATCCAGAATAGCTGGCACATTCATGCTATCAGATCAGGATCTACACTGTTTACTTCTTGAAGAAATAACCTAATGAATCTAATAGTGAAGAATGTAGATCTTGATCACTCTGATGTGCTGTCTGTTCTGGACTTCAGTGTAGATCCTGATCAGATCGCTCTGATGTGCTGTCTGTTCTGGACCTTCAGTGTAGATCCTGATCAGATCGCTCTGATGTGCTGTCTGTTCTGGACCTTCAGTGTAGATCCTGATCAGATGGCTCTGATGTGCTGGCTGTTCTGGACCTTCAGTGTAGATCCTGATCAGATGGCTCTGATGTGCTGGCTGTTCTGGACTTCAGTGTAGATCCTGATCAGATGGCTCTGATGTGCTGGCTGTTCTGGATCTTCAGTGTAGATCCTGATCAGATGGCTCTGATGTGCTGGCTGTTCTGGACCTTCAGTGTAGATCCTGATCAGATGGCTCTGATGTGCTGGCTGTTCTGGACTTTCAGTGTAGATCCTGATCAGATCGCTCTGATGTGCTGGCTGTTCTGGACCTTCAGTGTAGATCCTGATCAGATCGCTCTGATGTGCTGGCTGTTCTGGACCTTCAGTGTAGATCCTGATCAGATGGCTCTGATGTACCAGTTGATCTGGATCTACGCTGTTTGCCATGGAATTACAGTTATAAAAGTAATTATTGAGTCCTGTAGTATGATTTTATTACAATTTTTCAGATTGACATTGTTGAATTAAATGATAATGCGAACTACCTGTCAGCCATCAACATGCCGCTGCCAACAGTGTACTTCACGCTCAGTATCGTATATGTTGCCATGGCAATACTGTCAAATATTATACTGTGTAAATCTAAAGAGATTTCTACAAGATTCACTACCTTATGTTAGTGGTGGTCTTTGTGAAAAGTCAGGCTTGTTTGTTTCATGCGGTAAGTAAAGATAAAAAGAAAATGTGACAAGGGTATATATTACAAATGTATGATTAATTTTAGAAACACATGAGTCTGGCTATTATATGAAGAAATTTATAGAGGCTTTGTTCTGCCCTTTCACCAGAATGTAGTACCCAAGACTGGTCAATCACAATTTAAAGTTTTGATTCTGGTGTCCAACCTCATTTTTTAAATCTTTGGCCCAGGAAAATGTGCATTATTATAAACATCGCAAATATCTCAGAAACAATACATTTTATGTTTGAAATGTTAAATTTTGTTTACAAGTGCATCGGTACTTACAAGGAAAACAAACACTTAAATTACAATAGCTTATTCTGGAGATTCAGGGACGGGAAAATATATAAATATTTTTAAAAGTTACAGTGATCTAGTCAAAATGAGTTGCCATAGCAAAAATTACATGTATGGAAAAACAGATTAAAAAAATTGTGGACAAGTAATGAGGCACATGTCATATGATGTTGACAGGATTGTTGTTTTTTGTCATTTTATGATGTTTACATGTTTCTTTTTTTCTGACTATTTTCAGATAAACTCACATTTTATAGCAAAAGAAGGCTTGTGTGAGGAGACTTGGGCCATCTTGTTCTACATAGCTTACCTGTAAGTTGCATTTTGTATAATCAAAGGAAAAATGTGAATTGCACTATTACACAATTATGATGTTTACATGTTTCTTTTTTCTGGATATTTTCAGATAAACTCACATTTTATAGCAAAAGAAGGCTTGTGTGAGGAGACTTGGGCCATCTTGTTCTACATAGCTTACCTGTAAGTTGCATTTTGTATAATCAAAGGTAAAATGTGAATTGCACTATTACACAAGTGTGTTGCATTCATCTGATGCAAATGAGAAGTCAGATAAAAGGGTTGCTTACAACACATGGCCTTTACTCCATGCGCCTGCTGATCTGGATCTACACTGTACGCACATGCAATAATGGTGTATCTGCGGAGTAAACTTTCAGTTAAGAGTTAAAACTGCAAGATTTATTTTAAAATACAAATGTGTTGTTGTGTACTGTCTCCTGTAGACTATTATTACAATGATATCAGTTCATTTTGTGCTTTCTAATTTCTTCTTGGAAACATGGAGATCATATTGTCTGTTGGTGTAGGCGGCAGCAGTTAGCATACATGCCAGGTATAAAAAAATAATTAAGTGAGACTGGTGACATTTTTAAGTGAAATTTGAGCAAAAATAAGTGAGATTTTCTAAAGCGTGTCGAAACATGGTATATTATAAATGTTCTTATACGCCTTTCCAATAATTCGGTGAATTTTTCGGTTACCTCCCCTATTCAGTCACGTGACTACTATACAGGAAAAATTATTGCTCGCTGTATTAATGTAATAGGGAACATGTACCTACAACTTTCATTTTTCATCATGAAATTTCTTTTTTAAAATATATTTTCTCGTTTATCGTTGAATTAGTAATAATACATCAGCGTAATGAATTTTTTTTTTATCAAGAATAGTTTATAAAACAACAAATCTAATTTGACTAAAAGTGTAAAGTCATTATTCCTCGCGCCAAGGTTTACTTTAAACGACTTAAACTAACAGCCTGTGTTCTATTGTTCTATCCACGGATAAATTGAGTGTCGTTTCCGGCTTAGCATGTCTTATCAACTACTGACATGCCGGCTGCGATTGATTTTGAAAGCGGCATGTCATAAAAATGCCAAATTGTCGCGCACAAGGGGTCCCCTGTCAATTACTAAGAAGAAGATATCGCTGACCAATAGAGATCGGTTTACTTTTTTATGTACCTCCACCTCCCAATTAATAAGTATATCGAAATCCTTAATTACTGAATCGGGTAGCAAAAGTATTTGATATAGCAGTAATATGAATTATTAATCCTTAATCCGACAAGTAGAACCATAAGACATCAATTAGAAACTCATCTTAGCAGAACATTTTATAAATATTCAATCAAGCGATTGAGTGTTTACGCAAAAATGACAGAATTTCAAACCTTAGCAGTCTTAATGTTAATATATTTGTTCCCATCATTATTTGAAGCAGGCATCTCCATCTTTATTAGAAGCCAGCATCAGAATCCTTGAATTTTATTCTATGAATGATACTCTTACGTAAACGAACAATCAGATAACCTTATTGATCCTTCTTAATTTCAAGACAGAATCAATCGTACCGTATTTTTGCTTGTGAAGTATACGTG
The DNA here is from genome assembly GCA_038501625.1 of Corbicula japonica. Classification (NCBI taxonomy): domain Eukaryota; kingdom Metazoa; phylum Mollusca; class Bivalvia; order Venerida; family Cyrenidae; genus Corbicula; species Corbicula japonica. Next base: position 524,267 of record JAZAYU010000335.1, on the reverse strand, counting down.
ACGTTTTCAAAAATTCAAAATTATTTGTTCGTTGAACATTAACGGTACGATGAATTCAAGTAATAGATGAGTACAAGTATAACGTACAGATACTGTAACCGAATGTTGACATGTCACGATTTCCGGAGTATAGTACATTACCAGTCTTAGCAATTTGCGAATTTCATACCAGTTAAATATAATTTTAATTATAAAATACATAAAGATGAAAATGCTGTATAGAAATTCGTAACATTAATACTCGCGTTTATCCGAATCGCGTTTCATACTGCCCACTATCAACAAGAATGGTACATGTTCTTACAATATTAAAAATGCAAATTTTTAACAAATAGTGAAAATAAAAATGTCTGACTAGAAAAACAGATCAGTAACTTATTTTCGACCGGCGGCGACGATTACACACCTGAAATTTAATGGATTATGTTAGGCCTTATGTGCTTAAGCCATAGTCCGATAGTTCAGCTTTCCTGTGAAGCCTCGTTTTGGGTTGATATCTGGTCACGGGAAGTAACTCGTACAGGACTGCGAAACTGTTTATTGGAAAGGCGTATATACCGTTTACCTTTTTTATAAAAAGTAACTACAGTCAGTTATATTACTTTAATGAAGTAACATGACAAACACATTTTTTCAAAATCAAATAAAATATTTGTGACTAAAATCTTTATGCCACATTTGTTTAAAAATGTCCACTGAAAATTCATACTATTCAAGCCATTAGTTATCCATTACTGACTAGGCATTTAATTATGAAGAAAGTCTAGTGTTGCATTTGCTTAAAAATATTCTTTTAGCTTTACAGAAAGGAGAGAGAAGGGCCCAAAAGTTTGACAAATCTTGTTTTTATTCACATTGGATTAATGCTTCAACATGCCAATTAAAACCAAAACTCTTGACAATAAACACCTTCAAAGTTTTGCCCTTAGCCGTTTACCCAACCATAGCCGAAAACTGTAACACTTGCATTGAAATTGTACCCCGAGTCATGAAGATGATTGAGTAAACATATCAATTAATAAGAAAAGATAATTGAATAACACCTTATCAATGTTTATCCATTGCCCCAGGGTAATTGAAGCAGATGAAATAAACAAAATGTCATAATTTCCAATAAATCACTGTCAATCAAGCGCTTTCATTTCGAATTCGGCGATCCTCGGACTTATTGGAGACATTGAAAATTTGCCCTGCAGATGAGTTTTTTGTTTTTATTCGTTAGACCGTGAGGGTGGGTGAAATTCCGTGAGTTTTTACCTCACGGCGTGAGACTTGGCATGTATGGGTTAGTGAAACATGAAACTTAGCATTGTGTAACTTTGAAAGTCTCCATTACAGCCAATCAAATGCTTGAGAGTTGAGTTGAGTCTCCAACCTCATTTTTATAATTTTACACCATGTTCTTTGTGTGTTTCCAGGAGGAGAGGAGCTTTGTTGTTTGTTACATTCATTTTGATTGGAGCTGGATGGCCTGATGGGCATTCATTAAGCTTGTTCTCTTATTGTCATTCCATTCCAGTAAAATGCTTTTTTCTGTTTTTTGTTTTCCAATGAAATACTGTGTAGTTATAGTGTATATAATAGTACAGTTGATAGCTCGAACACCGTTTGCTCAAACACCACCTTTCTCTCGAACAGTTCGTCCGGTCCCGAACTAGAACTCTTTATTTTCTAAATTGTTCTACCTCCCATGGCTTGAACTACCCAAAACTCGAACAGTTGAACACCAATCAAGGTCCTTGTAGTTAATTTCAGTGTTTTTGACACCCCTTAGCTCAAACAGACTGTTACCGGTAATCATCAAGTTTTCATAGTGTGTCAGATGTAGGTCTACACTGGTTGTACAGGCCATAAGCTCCAAGTTTTCACAGTGTGTCAGATGTAGGTATACACTAGTTGTTTAAGCCATAAGTCAGATGTAGGTCTACACTGGTTGTATAGGCCATAAGCTCCAAGTTTTCTTAGCTTGTCAGATGTAGGTTTGGAAAACCTTGGAGCTTGCACTACAGTTACAACAGTTGACACCAGACTAAATTGCAAATACGTAAGCAATGTGAACACCACTCAATGATAAGATTACAGACATTTTAAGGTTATATTTCTATTGTTACATGTTTCAGATGACTGTTCCATTTAAATATGAGTGGTTGAACGAATTATCCAAAGTGTTGGCAACGATTTTGTTCTTGGTGGTAACAGTCTTCAAGTTCAAGCCAGCGCCAGACATTCCATACCTGCATGTTCCGACAGAATACGATGAAGAAATGGATGAAGTGTAAGCCGCATTCAGCTTTGACATTTAGCCGGTGAAGAGAAACTGACAATATTTGAGATTATCATGAGAACATGTTCAATCCCAAACGTCCTCTATACAGTCGTCATGAAGACTTGAAGTGCTTCTTTCTGTATACCTGTCCTTAAGTAATATTATTATAAAATAAAATATGTAAATAGTATCCAGATAATATCCTACTATTTGGATATCGGGATAACCACTCCCATCCCTAGAAATAAGTATTTAGTTTAAACTTATTAATTTTACATCGATTGTGAAACAAGTTATTTTAACTTATATTAATAACGCTCGATGACTGCTTCCTGAGTTTCCAACCAGTACTAGCGCCGTTTGTGGATTGAGGAAACGCAGTCTCCGGATCTGGAGTCCTACGCTCTACCCCCAGACCACTGATCTTCCAGAAGATACCTGTAGAAATAAGTATTTACTCATGTTGCTTGCCTTACACTAGTTGATAATAAATGTCATGCCTTTAATTAGAAAAAAAGCTTTAATTGCAGGTTCACCTTTTATAAAATTTATCTGCATTTTATTCTCATGAACTGTTAAGAGTTTGTTTGTCATACATGTAAATGTATGATTTTTGCCAATCCATAGGATGTTTAGGTAACATTTTACGGATTTTATACCAATTGGGTTTTGGTGGAGGATATCAATACTGTATCTGCATTTATTTTATTTGCTCTCCTATTTACTGTAAAAAGGTGAAATGTGCATATCAGGAATTGCCACATTCAGAAAAAAAACAGCCTCCCCACACTGTCAAGAAAAAGAGAGTGGGAGCATGGTTAATAAAATGATCAGTTTAAAAAATAGACACCACAAACAATTAACAAAAATGGGGTTAGCCGTGGGGTTAGCGCATTGGAGCTGTCAGTGGCAAATCAAATTGCCACTGGGGGTTTAAAGCTTTTTTTCTTGGATCTCTTACAACACTATTTTGTTGGAAAAATGTGTTTGAATGTTTGATTCCCTTATCCACATGATAGTTATTTAGGTCTCCTAGTTGAGTGTGCTGTCTCCTCTGACAGCTCTTGTTTAGCTCTTCTGGGCACCAGGTGTTCAATGGCGAGTTTATCTTAACACCTTTGTCTGTCCATCAACTGTTTACCTTTCTTTTCACGACATAGCATCCAAAACTGCTAGTCTACTTTAAAAAATTTAAAATTACTCCAATGGAATGGTCCTGGTGTGGTTCTTGAAAAAACTTGGTAAAATTTAGTTGATCCTTGCAGAATTACAGTTGACATGGCATCAGAAAAAAAAAGTGTTAAAAATCATTACATCTGTAATCTATAAATAATGTCATAGGAATGATGACTTGGTGTCTTCTACCATTTTCTTTATACATGAACATGTATATTCTTAAAGAAGACTTAATAAAAGTCCTAAATGGTTGAACAAATTGTGCATGATACATGTTTTAAACATATATGCTGAAGTCAACCCAAAGTTTAATTAGGAGAGTCATTAAGAACTATCGTGGTCTCTCGCTTCAGTAAATCAGATATTGGAGAGAGAAAATCAGTTTTTTTTAAGGTTTTGAATGTTCTCTGTATTTAGCAGAAATACAATTCATTTTGTTGTCATTACTATTTTGGCAGTATTAACATTTCAGTAATTCTTTATAGCATTTGTTACGACTGCAATCTTTAAGAATTGCAATGAATTCAGCATGGTTAAATGCCACACACAAGCAACCAGACAACACTTAACCCTTTCCTCCATATATACATTTGTATTGCATGGGCAAACAGTTTAGATCCAGATCAGCAGGCACATCCGTGCTGTCTGAACAGGATCTGCACTGGTCGCATTTTGGTCAGAAATAACGTAACCAATCAAGAAGTGAAAAGTTTAGACCCTGATCAGAGATGGATGTGCCGGCTGATCTGGATCTAAACTGTTCGCCCAGGCAATAAAGGTGTATCTATGAAGGAAAGGGTTTAACAATTTATTAATAACCCTTTACCCCATTTATTTGTGTTTATTGTGTGTGACTAGTGTAGATCTTGATGAGCTGTCTCATCTATGTTGTCAGATTAGAATCTACACTGGTTGTTGGTCAGAAATAACCTACAGATTCTAATTGTGACTTGTTCAGAACCTGATTAGATGGATGTACTGGCTGAGCTTGATCTGCACTGTTCCCCCATGTAATAAAACCTGTATCTATGGAGTTAAGGGGTTTATTTTCTGGTTTGGCATTTCCATTTGTTTATTAACCCTTTCCTCCATAGACACACTTTTATTGCATGGGAAAACAGTTTAGATCCAGATCAGCTGGCACATCCATGCCGTCTGATCAGGATCTAAGCTGTTTGCTTTTTTATTCATTAGGTTATTTCTGACCTAAATTTCACCAGTGTAGATCCTGATCAGACAGCACAGATGTGCCGTCTGATCTGGATCTACACTGGTCACATATGCGTAAAAATGTATTTGGAATGGGTTATACTAACCCTTTACTTCATAGATACCGGCACTGTTTTGTTTGCAAACTGTAGATCCAGATCAGCCGACACATCTCTGCCATCTGAACAGGATTGACGCTTGTCTTTTTTAGATTCATTAGGTCATTTCTGACCAAGATTCAACAAGTGTAGATCCAGATACCTGGTAGATGGTGTCGATTCGCTGGCTGATTTGGATCTATACTGGTTGCACGCATGAGTTGAAACATGTGTATATGAAATAATAGGTTAAGTTTTCTAATACTGTTCCTATATTGTTTGGGTTTTTTTTTTCAGAATTTGATGGCAGGTAAACTTCCTTGGACTCAGTGAAGAAAGTCAACCAAAGATGACAGCAGCGGCCCAAAGCTGAGGGAGAGAAGTCATGAATATGACTGACATAAGGTGGAGAATCAGTCTTGACAATCCTACAAGATTGTAAAACATTCTATTCCTGCAGTGGTACATGTTTGTCCCGCCAGCATTCCAGATGGTCTGTGAAATTTTAAACTGTGATGACATTGCCGGTGCAGACCATTACATGCTGAATTTTGTAGTTTAAAACCAATTTATTGTTTAAAACAAATCATTAGAAGTCGTGAATTTTTTTTTGTATATGTATTATATTGTATTCATAAATGTACGAACATGATTATGCTGTATTAAGGCCCTTTAAAGCCCACAGTAGACTTGCAGGTTACGAATGCAGTGAATATTTTAAAAAGAATTGTTACTTTTATTAAAGGCAGTTAACCCTTTACTTATTACAAGGTTTCTATTGTATGTGCAAACAGTGTTGATCGAGATCAGCCAGCATAACCATCACGCTGATCGGGACCTACATTGTTTGCTTACATGATCAACCTACAAGCTTGCCAGGTAACTTCTGGTGTGACTACTGCAAATGTATTTAGATCTACAACAGATTTCGATTTCAGTTAGATTTTGGCTTGCAACCAAACCATCAAACGTGACGCAGCGGCCATTGAGAATTAGCAGGAAAATATTATTGACAGAGCACTGTTCATAGTTAATCACACCTCCATGTTCCTGAACTCTAAACCACGCCTTTTGTTGTAACTTTAGTGCCTTCAACATCTGCAAGGAGAATGAACCCCCAATGACAAAAATTTGATTGACAGCAAATCCTTATTTTGAAAGTAGAATGCAGGGTCTTCTGATTGGAGCAGCAGTTCTAACAGTAGTTTCATGACAGATAACATGATTAGCCCCCTGTGAATTGCTGCAGTGAAACAGATGTTTACGGAGATTGCTCGCTGGTTCAATATCTAATTGAAATCAAAATTTGTAGTATAAAGGTGGGTCTGTAATATTGTTATTGGTATTTGTGGCTTCTTAAATTGGTATATTTTCAATTTTCTGAAATCACTTTCATGCACTGTATTTCCTTTGGATTTTGAATTCAAGAATTGATATGCTCGTGAAATGATGAGAATTAGTACTCCTGGAATAATAACAAATTAATTGTTATTAATAAATTTAACACAATTCAATTTTTTTCATATATTCACCATGTCATAGGTATCATAGACACAAATGGTATTAAAGAAACACTGTCATCTTTGAAAGAATATAAACTAGTCCATTGATAACAAAATGTTGTTTATGCTTAACACACTTCAGTTAAAATGTCTAAAACATTAACAGCCTTCATTAATAAGAAACAACCCTTTTCTCCATTGACAAACCTTTAATGCATGGGCAAAGAGTTTAGATCCAGATCAGCCGGCACATCCGTGCCGTCTGATCAGGATCTAAACTGTTCCCTTTTTGATTCATTAGGTTCTGACCAAAATGCGACCAGTGCAGATACTGATCAGATGGCACAGATGTGCCGGCTGATCTGAATCTACACTGGTTGCAAATGCCTATTTATGGAGGAAAGGGATAACTGACTGTTCTACAATTTGTAAAGAGATCATTTATCTCATATTTTAGTTGAAACTTTTTTATTTTAAATAATACAAGGAAGTAAAGCCATCAAATTTTCATGTTCATATTTAGTTGAGCAATAAAACAGTTATATAATTATCATGGGGTCTGGTGGTGTATAGAGTTTCAGGGATTGCAAGTTTCTTGATGATTGGAGCATTGTTTAACCCTTTCCTCCATATATACACAGTTTTAGGCATGTGCGACCAGTGTAGATCCAGATCAGCTGGCACATCCATGCCTTCTGATCAGAATCTGCACTGGTCGCATTTTGATCAGAGATAACGTAACAAATAAAAAAAAGAACAGTTTAGATCCTGATCCGACCGCACTGATGTGCCGGCTGATCTGGATCTAAACTGTTCACCCACACAATGAAGGTATGTCTATGGAGGGAAGGATTAAACTGACTTTGTTATTTAGTCAGTGTAATCAAGTTTAAATTAGTGAAGAAGCTTTTAGCATATTATTATGTAAATATCTGAACATACCAAAACCATGAACTTTGATTTTTCAAAACTGCAATTTATAGATGTTTTAGAAGGGAGTTGTTTTGCATTTTAATGTTCTATGATAATACATGTATTATAGCAAGTAAAACTTTCACAGTTTTATAAAATGTAAATAAGAGCCTGAGGTTAACAAAAGAAAATTTTGTTCTTAATTTTTAATTTTCTAAGTGCTACGACAACTTGAAAAATATTGGTTACCCCATTACTTCTTAGATGCACTTTTTAATAACAACTTGCAGTGTATCTGTTTGAACAAAGTTTTGTGAGTCCTGACTTTCCACTATCAGATTTTTTTTCCATATGAATGTTTTTCTTCTCTTTTAGATTCTCAGCTTATTTTTATGTTTATTATTCTTTTACTAACCTAGTGAAGAAGACAATTTGTTAGTGAGTTGTTTTAATTATGTCATTGAGTTAATGTTGAAATCCTGAACATTGAATTGAGCCAATGATGTTGGGAATTTCTCTATGACCACATAATTATAGCCTGTAGATTTCTTATCACATTAGCCCAATACTCTGTAGATACATGTACACTGTTATTGTGTGGGCGAACAGTGTAGATCCAGATCACCCTGCACATTTCTGCCATCTGATTAAGATCTACACTCTTTGGTTTTACATTTATAAAAGTTATTTCAAACCTAAATGTGACCAGTCGAGATTCAGATCAGTCAGCAATGATGTGCAAGCTGATCTGGATCTACAATGGTCACAAACACATTAAACGGATATACTTATAGAGTAGAGGGTTAAAAGTTATCTTTAAAACAATAGTAAAATAGTTGACCAAGGTTATTCTGAATGTGTATGATCTGGCTTCACACTTGCATGTTTTGTTCAATAAGTTCTTGTTAAGCATCCTAACTGGAATACAGTTCTTTGTAAATTGGACCAAATTGTATTTACATAGAGGATATTTGTTTCAATAAAATTTTGATTTTATTTCATGGGTGTGCATCAGGATCCAATATTTTTACACATGGTTTCAGTTTTTGGTGTTCACATTTGAAATAAATTGATATTTCACTGAAACAAACAGATTTATTTTTATTTTAAAAATAAGTTTTCTTAAAAAAAAAGTTCTACCAATGTGACATTGAAAATATACTGTATAGCACTTAATATTGGCAGGGTCAAATGTTTGGATATTTTGAAGGTTTTAAAATTGGCAGGGTCATAAGTTGGTGCAAACAAACCAGACTACTAAAATAAAACTGTAGATGAAAAATGGCAGGTCTGGAATTGGAGTTAACACATACCGTCAAAATAAAACTTGTAGAAAAAGTCTAGTTCAAAAAAAATATTCTTACTTTCGCAGTATAATGTTGCCTGGAAGTTAACTTACTATGTTTATTTTCTGGATTTTGCTAATTGAAACTTATATCATAACACTTACTTATATGTAATAGTTTATTTTATGTCAATATTGTGATTGCACCAAAATGTCACTTGCAACCTCTGGGAGAAACTTGACCCAGTGAAACAGTCATGAGTAAATGATTGTATCTGTGTTCAAATACCTTAACCCATTCCTGTACAGACACACCTTTATTGCTAGGGTGAACAGTTTAGATCCAGATCAGCCGGCACATCCGTGCCGTCTGATCAGGATCTAAACTGTTCACTGTTTGATTCATTAGGTTATTTATGACCAAAATGCAACCAGTGCAGATCCTGATCAGACGGCACGGATGTGCCGGCTGATCTGGATCTACACTGGTCTCACACGCGTACAAATGCATATATATCCAGGAAAGGGTTAAGCAGTAGCCTGTTTATTGTTTCCAGTGTAACAGTTGTGACCAGTGTAGACCCAGATCAGCAGGTGCATCTGTAATCTACACTGTCACTATTTAGTTTATTGATTTAAGCAGAACATCCCTGGGAGCATTTAATGGACTGTCAATAACACATGTTACTGTGGTATCATTTAATTTCGCAAGCACAAAAATTTTGCACAACAGCCACAACTGATGTATTTATGTAAATTTTGTATTTTTTTATGAAGACATTTTATTACATGATGTAATTTCGCTAGGGTTTAAATTCATGACTCTATCCCAGCACGAAATGTGTGAAATTTAAACCCAAGCAAAAAATAATGATACCATGATAGTAACATGAAATAAATTGTAACTCTTGTATTAGGACAAATAACTTTTGTTCAGAGCAACACAAATTGTTCAACCTATCAAATTAACATACCTTTACATCAGCTTGCACCCAAGTATCTTGAATGTGATACTTTTAATATTTGCTAAAATATTGGTTTCTTTTTGATTATACAGGACAAACATGTTGTTTTGCTTGTTCTAGACCTTTGGATTTTTTTCAGAATAATTACCAAATATATCTTGATAAAAATAGTTTTAGTCTCATTTGTCTTATTGTATATATTTATAAACCATTAACTTCATAAATAAGCTTTTATAGCTTAAGTGAAAAGTGTAGATCCAGATCAGACGTGACTGATGGGCCAGCTTATCAGGATCTACACTGTTCGCCCATGCATGTATATATGGAGGAAAAGGTTAAACCTTATCATGCTGTAAATATTTACTGGGATATATTCAGAAAAAATAACACCATTTGTTTTTGTCAGAAGATGGAATTTTTCTTGAGGGGATTTACATTCTTGCAAAAAGAGATGTCTTAAAATTCATTTACTGACTAATGTATTAATCACATGAACACAATATTTATTTTGATCACAATATTTATTTCTGCTTAGGTTCCTTCCTTCTTTAAACTCAAGATCTTTAAACACAATTGAAAACAAATGGTTACATGGTACATGTACTTGTTTGATACATTTTTGAAAGTGTTTTGTATGATTATGTAATCTAATGAAAGAAATGGCCCCAAGATCATGAAACTGAGATTGGAGACCAGCCTTAAATCTCAAGCATCTGACTGGCTGAAATGGCGACCATTACAGCTAATCAGATGCTTGAGATTTGAGACCTATCTTCAACAGTTTTATGATCTTGGGCCCTTGTCACTTGTAAGGCTGTTGAAGAGTTTATTTTGGATGCTTTGTACATGAACGTTAATCCTTTACTCCATGAATATAGCATTTAGCAAATGGATAGCTTTGCCATCTGATCTGGATCTACCATGTTCGCTTGTTAGTTAGAAGTAATCAAATAAACATAAAATGGAACAGTGTAAATCCTGACTAGATGGCAAGGATTTGCAAGCTAATCTTGGATAAACTGAGTTCACCCATGCAAAAGCAACTGTATCTAGGGAATGAAGGGTACAAATAGTTCATTTAACACTTGACTCCATATTTGTGGGTTTTATCACAAGTGTTACAAGTGTAGATCTAGATCAGCCAGCTCATCCATGCCATCTTAAAGGGTCTACACTGTTTTCTTCTTGGTCAGAAATAATGTATAAAAAACAAACGGTGCAGAATCCTGGTCTGAAGGTTATAAAACTGAGTTTGGAAACCAGTCTCAAATCTCAAGCATCTGATTGGCTGAAATGGCGACTGGTCGCCATTTCAGCCAATCAGATGCTTGAGATTTGAGACTGGTTTCCATGCCCAGTTTTATAACCTTGGGCACTGATCAGATGACATGGCTATGCTGGCTGTTCTGGATCTACACTGTCTGCCCATGCAATAAAACCTGTATATGGCATATGGAGTACAGGGTAAATTGTCTGTAAATATCTGTAATATAAGAGATTATTGAATGCATTGAAATGCATTTATTATTGATTGTTATTCAGTATTCTCTCATCCAGCACTTGGTAAATATAATAAATTTAATACCTCTAGTTCATATTTGTCTTTTCTTAAGTGGCACAAGGAGACATGGATATGTTTATATGTGGAATATATATCTTTCAATATTGGAATTTAATGGTTGTTTATGGATTTAACTTGTCCCCTAAAAATAGTTAATTACATGGACAAACATTTTAGATCCAGATCAGCTGCCATGTCCCTGACATCTGATCAGCATCTGCACCGTTTATTTGAAATTAATTAAGATATTTCAGACAGAGAAGCAAACATTGCACATCCAGATAAGGTCTGCACAGATGTGCTGGCTGATCAGGGGGATTCATCTACACTGTTCGCATAAGGGATAAACATAAATTTGAACTTAATGGTTAAGCATTGCTGCTACAACAAGGGGTTCAAGCTACCCCGTCAAATCCCTCTGGATCCCCCTAATGTATGCATATATCTGTTCTAAAGAGCTCACAACTTCTCAACTCTATTTTCAAAAACAAGAACAGTTGACAATGTTGCTCTATCGCTTACAAATTCTTATTTTATGTAACTTACACAATTGATGTTTCTGGGTAAAACTTGTTATTTTCTGTAACACTGTTGGGTCTATGGATAAAATGGAATCACATCAACAAAGCAACTTGTAACTAGTATTCAGAAAAAGTTACCCCCATCATTATAATTATGCTGTTGTTGAACATTATTACATTTTGTCAAATTTCATGTCTGTTTAAAATTCTGCGATATATTTGCAATCTCTATCCAGAGTTGTCGCGCCTTAACTTGCTTTAAGAGACTGCAAGGAACGACAACTCTGTGTGGAGATTGATATATTTGTAATCAGGTCGTGATGTTACTCTGAAGCAGCCGAAAGTAACGTGACGTTACACGCCCGGAAACTGTGATGACCGGGTACAGTGCCCGAGGTTATAAAACTGAGCATGGAAACCAGTCTCAAATCTCAAGCATCTGATTGGCTGAAATGGCGACCATTTCAGCCAATCAGATCCTTGGGATTTGAGACTGGTTTCCATGCTCAGTTTTATAACCTTCATTCCAGATGACCACAATTGGGGATGAGATAAATAAATACAAGGTATAGATTAATGTTGTTTAATTATCAAGAGGAGAGAGGTTCATGTAGCACTATACGAAACCAAATACATACAACACGGAACAAATTATACAGAACAAATAAAGCACAACACATGATAGCACGGAATTGTTAACTTAAATGCATTGAAATATTTATATTAAGGATAAGGATAATGAAGAAAATGAAAAGTTAGCAAATATTGAAATACATCAGGCAAATTGGCTTGCAAAATCTGTCCTTTTTCCTTTTAGATAAGCCTGAAAAACAAAAGCAGACATATTCATTAAAATTATTGATTTTACTATTTTGTCAGCTTTCAAGGACATAGATTTTTTCCGGAAACTGTAGATCAAATTCTTAAAAAAAACCCTGAGTTTTTCAGTGTCTTGAGAGCTCATTCTAATGTTCTGCTAACAAGTGTTGTCAACGTAAACCAGTATGTAAGTATGGTCAATTTTTTGTATTCTAGAACGTCCAATTAATATAAGCTATCCTCGTGTATTTTCATGCGTTCAAAGGCTTAATTGTACGAAGGAAACTTAGAGACAATTTCTGTAAACGCCATTTACCTTTTAGGAAGAAGTGTTTATGGCAAGAACTTGCCATGGTTACGATCTGTCAGTACATGTGCACCATATCTCCGAGTCCGTTCCACGAATACGGACGCGGAACGGACACGGACACCGATCACGCATCAGGGAACTATGGAATACCGGCCTTGTATTCCATAGTTACGTGATGCGTGATCCGTGTCCATGTCCGCGTCCGTGTCCGCGATTTTTCACTCACCAAGGATATCGTTGGGTATATTTCATACCTCCGCGTCCGTGTCCGCGACGTAGACCGGAAACGGAGATATGAAATATACCTAGTCTATACCTGAAGTCTACTTCACACCTGCATTACAGTATCATCAACCAACTGTTACTAAACAGTTCATTTTAATCTTTAAATCATAATAAAATGATAGCTATATGTTAGGAAAGAAACACATATGATTAACTATCTCATTTTAAGCACTGTGCACCCATTTGTTTCTGCTTTCCGCATACATAAAAATGCATAATTCTATAAACATACATTAAAAACATTTAAACATTAACTGTCACTCAGTACATAAACAGTTTACTTTTCTGTTTTTCATTATCTTTATATAAGTTCAGCTAGATGCTCGGTTTGATCGAAGATGTTTAAATAGGAATATAAATAAGAAGGAGAAAGGTTATAAAACTGAGATTGGAATTCAGTCTCAAATCTCAACTGGTCCCCATTTCAGCCAATCAGATGCTTGAGATTTTAGACTGGTTTCTATACTCAGTTTTATAACCTTGAGCAAAGATATTGGAAGAGAGAAGATAAACAGAAAGAAGAACGATTGCCCGCCATTTGTTGTCAAACTTAAAAAGAGTCTCCATTTTGCGTTAATATATTGTTCTTGTTCATTTTTTAGAATCGCTAAAATGCTTTTAGTTATATTAAAGAATAAATTATCCTACTCGTGATCGGATTTCTCAACAATTTACTCGAAGGGTATGCATAATATAAAGTTAGTCAGTACTTAAAGTAATCATGTCATTTTATTGAAATAAAAGAAAAAAAACCTAACATTTTAACTTTTTTTACATTTTATGCGGTCTGTTTTCTGGACGAATTATGGGTCATGTATTATATTTATTATTTAACTATTAATAGATGATGTTTAATATGTAAATCTAGTTTGACCCAAGAGTGATAAGAGGGTTACTAAAAAAGTTCAGAAAAGATGTTGTTTTGGTAAATACGTGATTTTTGTTACTTATGCATTCAAAATTATTGTTTTAGAAATAAAATGTATTGTTATGAACGTTTCTATGGATAGAAACCTTAGTGTTTGAAGTGAAATTGTTAAGTGATTTTGACGGGGTAGAAGAACGTTTTGAACATCCCTTTCAATTAGTTATGTTTGATTGCTCTCCCCTTTCAATAAGTTATGTTTCATTGCTCTCCCTTTGCATGTAAATATTGTATAGGAAGGATTCACAGGTAGCCACTATGCTAAAAATAGATTCACTGATAAGAATTGACCTAAGCAACCTTGTTAACAGTACACATTTTTGTATGACTTGCATTCAGTTTACTAAAAATTAGCTTGTGTTGAGCCATTGATCTGAAACCAAAATCTTTAAAAAAAAAGTTTAGTAAGACACAACAATGTTGCTATGGTGTTTGTAAAGGTGACTCGAGGTATATACAGACAAAGATGGCATGAAAGATGTATCTTTATACCAACAAATGAACATAAGTTCAAAAAGTGGATAAGTGCATGTGGTCGGCTGTATTTTATTATTGACAAAGCAAAAAAAAATTAATACGGACATGCAAATTCAGTTGATATTTTGTTGGAGAAAAAGGACCTACAGAAGGAAATCCAGACCCTATTCGAGCCTCTTATATTCCGCTTTAGGTATAGAAAATTAAGTCAATCTTTTAGCTGTAGACATTTTTTTTTTGCATGGCAGAATAGTAATTTTCGGGGAGAAGAATTAATATAGGCTATCATCTGACAGCTTGTTTTCTCATCCTCTCAAATATATATATGTATTATCTTGCTCTGTTATACATTTTACATTTATATGTATTATTTGAAATAAATACTGTTTAAACCAATAGTAATTTTGCGACACCTATATAGATTTTCTCTTTTGAATTGTGGTACTATAAATTTGGCACCATTTGCCCTAATTAATTAATAATAATGTCCTTCTCGTCCCCAGCTTCAATACCTGCCTTGCATCTAAAAAAACAATTACAACAACAACAAAAACAATACATTTAATTTCTACATTTGATAAAATATACTTAATAACAATCAACAACAGGAAACAGATTGAACCAATTCATTGTCACATTTAGCAAAAAGTGTTTTTTTTTTATTTTCGGGGTACAGTTTTTATTACGCAATAACTTTTTTATTATTAACAAATTTTCATAATTTTGATATCTAAATTACTGCAATGCATTCGGTATTATACTTAATATGTATTCTAACATAAAATCTTGCGTCTCAATAAATTCAAGTTTCTCCCCATTTTTTCAAAGTGATTGTGGAGTCCGTCAAGGCGAGAATTTATCACCGATCCTATTTTCAATTTATCTGAATGACCTACAATCCTATCTAGAGAGAAGTAATGAAGGATTACTACTTCAACAGCCTTATCCAGATGCCGATATGTATATTAAACTTTTTCTTTTACTTTATGCCGATGATACAATAATTCTAAGTGATGACCCAGTAAAATTTCAAAAACTCATTGACGACTTCTATCAATATTGCGAAACTTGGAAATTAAAAGTTAACATGTCTAAAACAAAAGTAATTATTTTTGGCACAAATAAACCAGAAAATTTTAGATTTTTCTTAAATAACGAACCAATTGAGATTGTCAAAAATTACAAATATCTGGGACTTACCTTTTCGTCATCTGGGAGTTTTCTGACCGCTAGAAAGGATATTGCCAGTCAGGCAAATAAAGCCATGCACATGCTGTATACACGAATCGCCAATTTAGATTTGCCAGTCGATCTGCAATTAAAACTTTTTGATCAAACAATTGTTCCCATACTAACTTATAATTGCGAGGTCTGGGGGTATGAAAACTTAGAACATATAGAAAAGATTCAGAACAATTTTCTACGTAAAATAACAAAAAGCAAACAATCGACTCCCTTGTATATGTTACTTGCCGAATTAGGTCGATATCCATTAGAAATTGTGATTAAAACAAGAATGATAAACTATTGGAATAAGCTCTTAAGCGGAAGCGAAAATAAAATCTCAAGAATTTGTTATGAAAACATGATGAACTCACCCAATTCTTTCAAATGGCTAATCTTTATTAAATCCATTTTACAGAATACTGGTCATTCGAATTTCTGGAACGAACAAAGAGTCCTTAACCTGAAACATATAAGCACTTTGGTTAATCAAAACTTAAAAGACCAGTACTTCCAAAACTGGAATAGAAAGCTGCAAAGTTCAGCAAAAGGTATTAACTATAAAATTTTTAAAACAGAAATAAAATTAGAACATTACCTTACATCCTTACCGCCGAAGCTTAGACTCGCACTATTTCATTATAGAACATGCAATAACAGATTGCCAATTGAAACAGGCAGGTGGATTAACAACTTCGTACCACATAACGAACGAAAGTGTGCTCTCTGCCATTTAAATGATGTAGGTGATGAATATCACTATTTCTTAGTGTGCCCTTACTTTAACATCCAAAGACGCCAGCTAATTAACGAGTATTACTTTACACGCCCGAACACTTTTAAATTTAAAGCTATTATGACTTCAGATTCTTATGAAACACTCTTAAATGCTGCGAAATTTGCATTAAAAATAATCCGATTTTTCAACCCTGGATACTAGCCATACGGTCTACATTACCGTTAGTCCGGCGTTACACTACACGTTTGAACAATTGTCCCTTTCATTCATATATGTACCTTTATAGTCATTTATGTAAGAATTCTAGTATTTTTGCACGTCATATACTTCTCTCCTTTAAATGATTCCATTGATGCAGTATTTAGTTGTGTTTATTTCTTCTCTTACAATGAAAATGTGACTACCGTTGTTATTAATGTGCCCCTCTGTTAAACTCAATTTAATTATGCTAAGCTAGTACATATGAAGAACGTTAAAGTTTGTGTTTCATAACACGGTTTCTACTTGCTACATGAATCTAACAAGTGAATTATTATATTATTTAAGCCCCTTTGGTATCTTGTGTTTCGTTTCGACAAGAACCAGTCCGGGGGCAATAAGCTAACAACTACCAAGAAATATGTCGTAATGTTTAAACATACTCTTTATGATAAATCGTTATTACTATTTTGCCGACAACAAGAAACTCACGAATTGCTGAAACATACAACTGACTGTTAACTTTTCCATCCATAAATATATATCTCCACGTGAATGTTACGACAACTCGCATTTTCCATAGTAGACAAAGCACAACTCTGCCCAACTATTTCATTGACTGTACATTCTTTCACTCATAACCTTATATTTTCTTGTGATTACAAACAATTATGACGTATATCATAAATATTTAAACCGGCATATTTCTAATCTTGAATCCAGTGATAATAACAATCAACGTTGAAAGAAAAGTAAACGCATGCACTTGAACTATAGTTTGATTTGTCATTGTTTCTTTTGTTTTTGTTATTTTTGTTTATGTTTTTTATATGTATGGTACTGTATTGTATTGTTTGTTTGTTCCAATATATTGTTAATTGTAAATATATAAAATATCCCGTACCTCTTACAATCTGTTACTCAGAGCTTTCTTGATTACATCGTAAATCCATTCACGCAATATTGACCTACTTAATTTACAACTGTTAGCATCCATTGATACCTGTGAAAACTATCTCGTAAAAATCGTGCTCCTAAAGACTTCTTCATATAGTTCATTACTGTCTAAAACTGTCCCCTGTATACACTACATTGTTTGTATAAAAAACCCACGTTATTTTGTTTGTTATAATAAGTCATGTTGTCAACACAAATGACCTGACTGAAATAAAAGATTGTTGTTGTTGTTGTTGTTGTTGGTATTATGAAACTGTGAAAAATGTTGATAATATGTATATTTTCCTTGTCAAAATGCAATTATCCCCACCGTCCGTTTTTAATGTCCTTAAGTATATTAACATAATTACTGGTAAGAATACCTACATACATAATTAGCCATATTAATTTTACAATATCTTTAACAAAAATATACAGACAAGATTAGTCATGATACATCATAAAGATACTGAAACTGCACCTGTTTATGACCACCTCCAGCTCAAGATTACCGGTGCTTGATATGAAAATACTATGAGAATTTCTATGAATCTTTTCAATTAATGCCTGCCCCTTCCCTGACAAATATAAACCACTGTTATCTAAGTTTTAGTTAAACATTTGAATGCTCAGGTTATGTCAGATGAGCGAAACTTAACTCAAGGTTCAGCATTTTCTGTTATATTTACAGCAAATATCTTATCACAAGGAACCATTGTTTACACTGTATTGTACCACCTTCCTAGAAATGTGTATCATGTGGTACTGATAACACAAATTGATGACGTATCTGTGAATCCTTCCTATTGAAAGGTTCTCGTTAACCTTTAACAATTTCATTTTGATCAAAGATTTCTTACCACTAATGTGGATTGCATAAAACACCTTTTTACTTTGTATCATTTAATTGCAACATCTATTTATGTCAGAAGTTCTCATGTCTATGTTTTGTGATATCTAGTCTAATTAAACGTTTTTACTACATTGCTTAACTTATGTGGACAATATCCACTTCCCTCTAGCCAGGGATCTTTCATCCATGCTGATATTCTTCAAGATATCATAATCACATCATTGCCAGTCATATGTGATATTCAATACAATTTATCACTTATATAACTACTTATACTTGATGTCTATTTCATATCATAGGATGAACGTCGTCCACATATAACACGTGTGTGTTATACTTTTCTTGTTCAAAATAGAGTGTCAGTATAGTACACTATTTATCAGACCACACTTTATTTTTATTCGTAAATGCCCAACAAGATTTTGTACATAATGTAGATGCAATAAACTTTCTCTCATCCAAAAATTTAACTTGTTTTGAACTTATCTGTGAATTTTGACATTTTTGATTCATGAAAGTTTTTTAGTTGCAAGTTTTTATGGGAGTGTGTAAAATATAGATTTGCATAAATTATGTATCTCATAGTTAATGTACTCACTGGTTATTTCATACACAAAAACAAAATAACACAAAATATCACTTTAAATGCCCACTTCAGTAATATGACACTGGCAACAATATATAGTGGACTTTGGTTAAACAAACGTATCCAATATGGTGATATTTGTAAAACTCATTGAATTTCATGAACGGATAAATATGAGACAAGGAAATAAAAATGTTGATTTCTCTCTTTTTAATAATTGTTAAAATAATAATGCTACCAAATAATTGTTTTAACAACTTCAAATATTATATCGTATATTCGCTTATAGACAATTTGGTGATGTTCAGAAGACCATTCGTCTGGTCTGATAACACCTGGGTCAAGTCAATCATCGTGAAATGTCACTGGAATCCATACTATTTGTGCGATATTGATATTGTCCCATATTTTTATCGACATTACATTATACTGTCTTATATTCAAATGACCACTCTATTCACTGTTTGATTGAGAAATAATAGGTGTACGGAGAGTACCGTAATTTATCCCCAAGGTGTCGGCGTACTTGTACAGATTACATTTTAAGAGTTGAACGTGTTCAACCTTTGCAGGTAGCGGATTGTAAGCCATTTAATGTAAAAATATATAAATTGAAATAAAGATGACAATTAAAATATGGCAAAAATGCACGTTTATATAAACAGTTCGAAGATCGTTCTTGAATTTGAATTTAAGTTTTGTCATACAACAGAGACAAGTGGTATAATGACAACAGAGACAAGTGGTATGCTGTGGAATAATAAACAATTTGTGCTGTGACAATTTTGTGAAGTACTCAAGCTTGTACACAAAGCATGATCCTGTTCTCAGCACACATTAGTGCGGCACGGACAAGATCATATACATGGTGAGAGTTTCTTATCAGATCTGGGAACACCACTAACGTCAAATATATTTGGAACAATTATTCAACCACATGCGACAAAATACTCTTTTTCAATTTAGAATCATGAGAATGTGGCAGAAAATGATAAATGTTTACCTTTATACATAAACAATAAGAAGACCGGCGAATAAACTTTTATTTAACAAAGTTCGGTTTTACAGTTTGTTACAATTTCTAAATGATTGCGTCTACAGATGATACTATTGTTTACAGGCAAAAAACGTCAAATATGACACGGTTTTGTTGGACTATTCTCCTCGAATTTACTTAAAATATGTTATAGTTGCCTTTCTCTTTTTATTTACATCGGAAGAGAGAGTTAATGGATTTTAAAAAGTCGGTTTAATATATATATATTAGGCTGATCACAAACCTATTCTGGGATTGAACCTACATACATCGTTCAGGTGCTTAATTAACAGACATTCACCAAGTGATTTCTTCGAAAAAATAAAACTTTCCTGCTTTATTTACCACGGTGGTTAAGCTACTCGGACTTTTGATCAAATCTGCGTCCCCCGACTAGTTTTGATCAAGAGAAGGACTTTTTGTGATTTTTAAGACAATATTTTTGATATGTTTGCTCTAAAAACCTCTCAATAGCAATAATTATGTGTTGTATGATTAATAGAATCGCACGACGGAATGTCACAGTGTTTTTCTATATGAAATAAATGCAATATTTAAGAATCGTCGACATGTTTTTATTGAGCGAGAAAACAAAATCGCACTGTACCTGTACACAATATCAATTTTCTGACCAGGCTGTGAAAAAGAGTTATTATAAGGCGTCGCAAACATTGCAAATGGCGAAAACAGGCTAAAATTTCAAAAATGAATTTTGGGGAAAATACTTTTTGCCACCTAGATTTTAGTAAAGAAATATATTTAGCTAAGGATGTAGTTAATGCTTGCAAGCTCAATTTAGTCTAATTCATGTTCTAATTATCAAGCACATACTAAAACAAAAGAAAAACCGTTTGCATGAGAACTCTGAAATTCATGGACAATATACCAAACCAACTCGTACCTGAAATAAGTATATGCTGGTCTACAATGTTTAGTGCCAATTCGTCAAAATATTGTCAGAGGTTTCAAGAAATTCGAGAAAAACTTACTTCCTGGTTCAAACTGAAAGTAGAAATCTATAGAAATCTATTTTCGGTTTGAACCAGGAAGTAAGTTTTCCATGAATTTCTTAAAAACCCTAACATTATTTAGACGAATTGGCACTAAACATTGTAGACCAGCATATACTTATTTCAGATATGAGTTGCTTTGGTATATTGTCCATGAATTTCAGAGTTCTCATGCAAACGGTTTTTCTTTTGTTTTAGTATGTGCTTGGTAATTAGAACATGAATCAGACTAAATTGAGCTTGCAAACATTAACTACATCCATAGCTAAATACATTTCTTTACTTAAATCTAGGTGGCAATAAGTATTTCCCCCAAAATTCATTTCTGAAATTTTAGCCAGTTTTCGCCATTTGCAATGTTTGCGACCTCTTAACGAACCCTGTAGGAAATTATGTATTGCAAATTCTGTCAATGACTTATTAATCACAGTGTTTACGATGCCAGTTCTTTCCAGATCAACTGAGAAAGCTACGATATGAAGAGTGCGTCGTCCGCCGAAAGCGACACATACCGTATAAGGTAATATTAAATCTTTAACTCCTATGTACCATATAAGGTAATTATAAACCTTTGACTCATATGTAAGATAATTATAAGGTAATTATAAACCTTTTACTCACATGTATCTACACTTACTTGTACTAGTCGGTTGAGATAAATTACAAGTTAACAGATTTAATCCTGGTCTGTTGACTGAGGCAAGTGAGGAACCTTTACAATACCACCAGGCTTGGATTGAACCTTCAGATCTCGGTATAAATAAAAAACAATTTAAATTAAGCTATATTGTTCATCAACGAATTTGAACCGAGTCTGTTGAATGTTTAGGCAGGCGGAGAGCAGAGAATCACAAACAACTAGGCTCGGTCTGAATCTGCTGATGAAAATTCAGCGCTTACTTATCTGACATTCGATAATTGCTCTCTTTAAACGTAACGCAAACCTTGTTTATTAGTGTCGCCGGTTACTTTTAAGGTTAACTTTGTGTTGTGATTCGTTATTTTTATTATTTTAAGCCAAACTGAGAAAGATAAGAGATAAACATTGCATCTTTCGGTGGAAGGTTCATTTTAATGTAATGAAATTCGTTTGATTAGTATGTCGCTATAATAAAATTTCGGTGCATATTAATATTCCATATTAACATGTTTAAAACGAGTCTGTGGACAATGTTCAGTTTTAAGTAATTTTCTGATAACAGCTGCAACAGATACAGAAAGAAGAGGCGCAGTCAACCTTTAAATGGAAAGTATGTTCATGTTACAATGGCAGTCATTGGCAAGTGGTAAGCAGATGGATGTTAGCTGCAACAAATACAGAAAGAAGAGGCGCAGTCAAACTTTAAACGGAGAGTATTTTTCATTTGTGACTATTAACCTGTAGGGGGTTATGTTTCTAAGACATCTCTGTTGACGAGATTGTTCAATGAGAAACTTGGTCGATGCGGATATCTTTATTGAGGAGTTCTGTCAGACATTGTTGAGCTCGGGGCATTCGAGCTTTCATTCTTAAGTGTCCAGGGTTACATGTTTGCATAGGTTATTTCTGTTATTATCATGTAAGGAAGTATGATTCTAAGACATCTCTGTTGACGAGATTGTCGAGTGGGAAACTTGGTTGATGCAGATGTCTCCATTGAGGAGTTCTGCCGAGACATTAAGGTGACTTTTCAATTGATAAATTCAGATACAAAAATCTGATGAATGAAAACAACATATCATGTCACAAAGGCAGCCATTGGCAAATGGGCAGCAGATAGATGTTAGGGAAGACAGCTTTTAAATGAAAGCCATCAGCAAATGGTGTACAGATGATGTTTATTCACCACTTGCCAACAGCTTCCCCATATACCCTATATTTTTCCTAACATCAATCTGTGCACCTCTTGCTAATATCTTCCATAGATAAGCTATGTCTTCTCTAACATCTGCTTACCACTTGCCAATGACTGTCATTGTAACATGATATGTTGTTCCATTGTTCAATATTTGGTAACCTGAAGATATCAGCTGAGTAGCCAGTATTGCAGCATCCTCGACAAGATTGTTCTGTGAGAAACTTGGTTGAAGCGGATGTCTCCACTGAGGAGTTCCGCCAAACATTGATGAGCTTGATGGGCTCGGGGCACCAAAGTCTGGAGATTTTTTTCTTTTAATTTCCTGTTTCCAATATTTTTGCTTGCGTTGTTTAAGTTTATTTCATTTGTAACACTGTTCAGTTTTTTTTTTTTGTTTTTTTTTTTCAGATACCAGCTGCAGTCAAAGGTATTTTTTCTTTTGTTGAGAAAGAGAGAGAGAGAGAGAGAGAGAGAGAGAGAGAGAGAGAGAGAGAGAGAGATCAGCAAGTGGTGTACAGATGATGATTATTCGCCACTTGCCAACAGCTTCCACATATACCCTATATTTTTCGTAGCATCAATCTTGCACCTCTTGCTGGTATCTTCCTTTGTTGAGAGAGAGAGAGAGAGAGAGAGGAAGAGAGAGAGAGAGAGAGAGAGAGAGAGAGAGAGAGAGAGAGAGAGAGAGAGAGAGATCAGCAAGTGGTGTACAGATGATGATTATTCACCACTTGCCAACAGCTTCCACATATACCCTATATTTTTCGTAGCATCAATCTGTGCACCTCTTGCTGGTATCTTCCTTTGTTGAGAGAGAGAGAGAGAGAGAGAGAGAGAGAGAGAGAGAGAGAGAGAGAGAGAGAGAGAGAGAGAGAGAGAGAGAGAGAGAGAGAGAGAGAGAGAGATTAGATAGATAGATCGCTGGTAAGATAGTTCGATAGATCCGACTTCCGAGTCCGGTGGTGAGATAGATAGATCCTATTTCCGAGTCCGCTGGTGAGATAGATAGATCTGACTTCCTAGTCCGCTGGTGAGATAGATAGATCTGACTTCCTAGTCCGCTGGTGAGATAGACAGATCTGACTTCCTAGTCCGCTGGTGAAATATATAGATCCTATTTCCGAGTCCGCCGGTGAGATAGATAGATCTGACTTCCTAGTCCGCTGGTGAGAAAGTTAGATAGTTACTAGTAGATAGATCCGACATCTGAGTCCGCTGGTAAGATAGATAGATCCTATTTCCGAGTCCGCTGGTGAGTACCGACTATACGACTGGGTTCGAACTAAACAAACATACCTCCGAGTCCGCTGGTGGACTTAAAACAAAGAATCCTGTCACACTGATGTAATGTTGACCTTTCAAACCTGAGCCTCTGGCAACACAATGGGCGCGTTATGGTGCGACTGAGGGTAGTAGGTCTTCGGACCCAATAGCCAGTATGTTAAACCTCGGACTTCGGTCTGAGGAGTGCTACTCTATTGTCTCATTACTTGTGACGTCCGTGGGATTCTAGATTTTTAATGCGGCTTGTAAATAACATGCGTCAAGTCATAAGCAAATTTAACAAAATATAAAATGCATTTAAACAACAGTAAACGTGTTGGCATAAAAATCTGTAATGTATAATGACTTGTCACATGTGCTTTACAAAAGGTCCCAAGCCCTTTAAACGCAGAGGGAAAATAACAAAAGTCAAGTATCTTATAAGAAAGTACTCGTCTTAAAAATTACAAATACAGTATAGTTGTATATAATATTATCCTGTACAATCAAGGTCTACTGATACAAGAAATGTTGAAAATATAAATTAAAATTCGATTTTACATATAGATTATGGGTCAGGTCAAACTTAAATGTCAAACTTTACTTTGAAGAAAACTGGCACGCTTTTACCAGTTTTTCTTCAAAGTACAGTTTAACATTTATGAAGCTGAACTTTTATTCTTTTGGAAATAGCTAGGAAATGACAACAATTTCGTTGAATCACTTTAAAGCATACAAGTAACCACTTATCTATGATCACTGTGGCCGAATTTGCTAACATAATATTTGCAGCAACAAGCGGCAACTTGCTACATGTAGTTGGCGTACGTGTAGAATCTTCTGTACACAGAGATATTACGTGTTAAATGACATGAAGTAAATTTTATCTACTCGTGCATTTATGACGTAAAACACAGAAATATCTACTATACGTACACGTGCTAAATCTCAACCGCTCAAACAATCTGATTAAAATCGTCTCCTGGAACCGCTATGATCAAGATCTAACGACGGGTCACTAAAACGTGCTTTTATCACGAACCTTACTAACCATTCACAATGTCGAATACAAAATAGCAAAAAAACCCTTTCCTGTATAGATACGCATTTTTACGCATGTGCGACCAGTGTAGATCCAGATCAGCCGGCACATCCGTGCCTTCTGATCAGGATCTGCACTGGTCGCATTTTGGTCAGAAATAACCTAATGGATCTAAAAGCGAACAGTTTAGATCCTGATCAGACGGCACGGATGTGCCAGCTGATCTAGATCTAAACGGTTCGCCCTAGCAATTAAGGTGTGTCTGTACAGGAAAGGGTTAAGGGCCTGCCACACTCCTCCCAATTCTATTCATCGATAAAAAGAAAATTATCAAAATCTCAATAACGGCAAAATGCTGTTAAATGAAACTTTGCACAAGTGTATGTTATTAATGTATCTTAATTTTACAGATTGTAAGACATATAAGAAAAGTAAAGAAAAATAGCGAGATCTAAAAATTCCCTCAACTTCTATTTACATAAATTCACAAAAACTAAAGAACACAAAACATCATTTTAAATGCCCACATGAGTAATTTGATACTGACGACAATTTATTGTGTCCTCATGATTTACTTATGTAAACTTTACGAGATATTAGTAAAAGTGTGTTTGACCTTCAATTTCCTGGTCGCGTAAACTGATGACAATCACTGATTTCTCTTGTAATAGTTGAACGTTTTTTTTTCAAAGTACACAACATTTTCTTGTCAGTATCATTGCGCTCACGAGGGAATTTAAAGTTATGTTCTGCATCGCCTAGTTTTTGTGAATTTATGTAAATAGAATTCAAGGAATTTTTAGGTCTAGCTTTGTTTCTTTACTTTTCTATTTTGTCTTACTGTATGCAAAATAAAGATACATATATAACCTTCATTTGTGCAAAGTTTCATTGAATGGCATTTTGTCATTACTGAGATTTTATGATTTTTATTTTATCGATGAATAGGATTGGGAGGAGTGTGGCGATGCCTTAATGGTGTTTTATTAGTTAATCTCAGTTATGTTCGGTGTATCATTACACGGCCACGAGCGTATTTAAGTGAGCGAGGTTTTGTGGTCTCCTCGAAAGCAGGCCGAAATGTTTTGCAGACGTTTCAAGCTCATTTAAGCACACCATTCCGCGAATGCTGAATGATCTATAGTACGTGTCAGTGTAATTTTGGAGCGTCCATGCCAAACACTCGAACAAATGTAAAGTGCAATCACGTTGAGTTACGGCAGTGAACAAACATCTGGATATGCATGACTAGTTTCGTTGCGCCTAACAAGTTCCATTGTTGTGCGGCGTCAGAAACTAGTGCAGTAGTAACAAATTCTCCTTGAATAGAAAATTAGGTCATGTGATGTTGATTGTCACGTGACGATTTTTGAAAACAACAGGTCGTACCTTCCGTACAATCGGTCAAGAATGTTGACTGTTGCACTGCGTATGTACTTGATTCAGTAGAAATTCGACAGTAGTTATCCAATTTTGTATGGGAGTTATAGCCGTCTGAGAATCATAAGCGGGCTTAAGTTATCTATCCTTGAGGTTTAAATATATATAGAAAAATCATTTATTAATAGATAAAGACCGAGAAAGTCCTATCCAAACTTACAAAACATTCTAGGTTGTACATGTTATCTGGATTATGAAGACCGTGCTTCCATGTGCAATCGACACTGGCTGTAGTTCGCTTGTGAAATCGTCTTATGTGTTATCTGATTGCAAAAATATTCTCGCGCCGTCTTGATGCTATGCATAAGAATTTCTCGTGTTCCTCTGAAATCACATTTTCACTGTATTTACATTAGCAACAAAACTGAAGTGTCCAGGGCTGTTAAGTTCACATTCACAGTAAACGAGTTCCAATGATTAAGGGTTTGTGCTTGCGTTAACCTCGAAGCTGAGAAAGTATTTAAGTTGATAGTGCGATTTCTAGCTTGTGCACATATTAAACGATGTTAGCCAGAGTTGACATTCTCTTGCGTAGGTAAAGAAATTATCCGGCGCGACAGTCCTTCAACGCTTTCAGCGCTTTGATTAGTTTAATTGTTCATGAACATAATCTTCCACACCAAGACCTGAGCAACAGCCCATCGAATAATACACTTTATATTCAAATTAAAGGGATGTAAATGTAAATGGTTGGGATTTCTAGCATTGTTAATCGATAACTAGTTGTTTTTAATGAATGTTTTGTGATTTTATTGACATCAGGAACTGGACAAATTGATTTAATTCCAATAAATGCAAATATTGTTTAGAATCACTTACTTCTCCTATAATCCTAATTATAGCCTAGGAAATGAAAACTAAGTTGTAACGGCAGAACATTTTCAAAAACATTTTATTTCTTTGTAATGATTACATAAATGGAGATATGCTCAGAGAAAGAATTTTAATTTTTCTTTTTCTTATTTAACAAAATTATTGGTAAGAAAGTGGAAACTTTTTGCTGAGTATATACTGTAACCCGCGTAAAACCTATTTACTGAAGATTGGTGTATTTTATAAAGAACTGCGTTCATTTACACTCAAATGGCATATTTAGGTCATTTTTCGACCTGAATCACTGGATCTTGAACAGCCGCCCCGCCCCTTACCAAACTTTTCTAATACGTCCTTGTTTTTGTGAAAAAAAAATGTGTCAAGGCACGGATATTATTCCATTCTATCAAAATATGCGAAAACACATGGTCAAAATTGTAGTTTAAAAACAGTGCATTTTCTATGTATTTAATTGAATAATGGTCATGAACGCTCCAGACCCTAACCCCCATTCGAGAGGCTGTTTCAATACGAAGGGGTCCAACCTGACAGCTGTTTGTTCAACGCAACACGAATTGATCTAACAGTAAATATCAAAAAGTCTCCTCAAATGCTAGAAATACGCGTTACAAAAAACAGAAAACGGCCTTCAAAATGTATGTCATTTTTTCACCCATTCTGCTCCTCAGTGCGACTTCCGGAATCCCCCACGCCTTTGCTCTACATGTTCTGGAGTTATGGCCCTTTTTAAAATGATATCGGCGGAAAATTTTGCTGTCATTAACGACAGCCCTTGTTTCTCTATGAAGTGGTCCTTACTTAGTTATGTCTTATAAAGCAAAGTTTTCTATCGAAACGGTGCACTGGAGTTGTTGGTAGAAATTCTAATGATTTAAAGTACAAAAAGTATGTTACCGTCGCTAGATGTTTTGGTGGCGTTTACGCCAACCCAATGTCATACATGTGAATTTCGATCAATTTACCTCCAGTGGATTATCGCCCTTGAATAACGTATACAATAATGTAGGTACACGGACGTTCTGAGACGGTAGACGGCGCTGCGCGATTGTCAATTTGTCCACAGTAAATGTGACCCTTAATTAACCAAACTAACGCTAACCCGAACCATAATATCCTTAAAACAACCAAATCTAATCATGACCCCGAAAAGAACAAAAAAATTAAATAAAATCATCTGTTAACCATAATGCAACCTATAGTTTTGCACACGGCAAGTTTTCAAACAAGTTTAGCTTTCCAAAAAAAAGCTAGTCGGTCATTAGCATGACATTTTAACAAAAAGATGGTTCTGAATTGTAAACTTTGGGCGAAACTTAAAACCTTTAAAGCGTTTAAATGTAATTAGATTTGATGCAGTGCTCTGACTTGTTTTGTAAAATTGCTTTATAGTCATAATATTTTAATTGTTGCATATCTTTTATTTCTTTCTAGTCAATAAATATTGTTTCAAATCAAAGTGCCAATAGCAACTATTTCATAGTTGAAGTTTTTTTGTTTTTTTTTCCATGATTTTTTCTAGTCAATTAAACGTTTCAAGGTCAACTTATTATTTATTTTTCCTGGCACAATATGACTTCGGTCTTGGATATTAGCATCCGCCCGAAAGCCCGTGGTAGATTAAAACTTGATAAAACAGAAGCCGGACACAAAAACTTTTGCTCTACCATCCGAAAGTTCCATCACACTCGTCCAATAGGAAACTTCACAAAATCTATAGATGATGTGACATTATGAAAATCACTCTAAACCGCAACCATCAGTACTTTCGGTGCTTTTGATTTAACTATGAATTTTAGAACAAATTTAATTAGTACATTTTCCCTTCCAAACGACTTGTATAAATTATGTACCGAATTTTAACAAATGAAATCAGGCTTCAAGAAAATTAAAAAAAAATCTCGTGTCTAAATGAACCTTCTACTACGGTCAAACCTGCGATGAAGACCACATATAAAGTAAGACGAAATGGTGAATAAAGATCACAAACTATATAAATATAAAATAATATTTACTATTGAAATATAAATTTTTAAACTCATATTTTAAATAAAGTGTACATAGATAATTAGGAATGAACATTGCCTTTGATTCAATCCATTATTTGTTGAAGTAGTCTGGTAATTGATTATTTTGAGACTGGATAATATATAATAATAATAATAATAATCTTTTTATTTTAAGAAGGTAACTCATTAAGACAAAATCTATGACAACTATTACAAACAAATACAATATTTGCAAGTATAAAATGTTAGTCAAATGAAGAAATTGCTTATTTTCAATGAGGCCTTCTAAAATGGATAAACGAAAAACATATATTACAACATATAAAGCATTAATACTTAAAGACAGACACAATTAATCATATACACTATAGGCAAATCTCGGTTTCAAATATGCTTCATATGGGATTTACTTCATTAGTTTATAAGATTACACACTGCCTTTACCCTTTCTTCCTTTTATGACAGTCGCGATCATTGTAGATCAAGATCAGCCACTGCCACTGTGCAATCTGATCAACATCTGAAATCTTTGATTCTTGATCAGAAATAACATAATACATAAGCAAACTGTGTAGATCCTGATTAGACGGCACGTTTGTGCCAGCTGATCTGGATCTTCACTGTTCGCACATGTACATCTGTTCTAGATGAAGTGTAGATGAGCGTGATTGGCTATGATTAAATATTCGATAATTTTGAATGTTCTTATTTTCTAATGTTAAAAGCCCTTATTCTATTTTTGCAGAAATGTTAAGAAAAACAAACTGTGTGGGATAGCAACCGATGCGGTAATCAGGTTTCTTATTAAGGACTGGTTTAACTATGATTGTGACAGAGAAAGAAGGGAAAATCCAAGTAGATAGCAATAAACAAGAAGAGAAGTGAAGAAAATGAGGAATAAGTATCTTGATAAAAACAAAGACTTTACAAAGTATCTTTAAAAATAACATGACATTTATTGTCTACATGAACGATAGAATATTTTGAACATGATTTTTTTCAGCAGATCCTTTGTAAGAAACATCGACATATGATAAATTATGAATATATTTTCTACTGTTTTGGGTTTGATTTAATATCAATGTCACACAAACAGCTAAAATAGCACTGTAACTTTCTGGCTTTTCTTGTGGAAGATGAGCCTTGAGATGTCCTTATGAAGAACTATCAACAATCAAGCTTAGAACTTCGGGTGTTGGGACCTTAACCAACAGAAGACCACATTGATCAATGTGTTTCTAACCACATCCTCTTTCGGATTTAGAATGCCACAGAAGAATCACATTTCTGATGGGTTTTGAACCATGACTACTGAATCGGAAGTCCGTCTCTCAAAGTTTGTTGCAAGCACAGTGTAGAGCAAACATTATTCTAATGGAAATTTAGAAATTTCCAATGTTAGCCCAATGTTGGACAAACTGAACAAAGCCGACATTGCGACGTTGGGCCGATGAGCAAAATTATATTGGGCCAACTTCAAATATCAACATTAGGCCGACGTAACTGACGACATTGGCCTAACATTGGGCCAACGTCAACATGCTATCTAGGCTGAAGACAATGCTAGATCTACGCCTCTCGGGTTGATTTTATCATGGGCATTGAAGTTTGCTGATGATAACACGAGCCCAGGCTTGGAAAGTTTTCAAAATGTTAAGAAAAATTTAAAGCGGATTTCAAAAGATCAACGTAACCTGACCAATTACCTATTTATCTATAAGACCAAAACTTCAGAATTTTTTCACCGTCCCGTAGGCCTATTATCCGTCTGGAACGGAAAAACGAGCTTTTAGAGACATGTCAGATGATTACGTCATAGCTGTCAACAGAACGCTGATTAAATAAAAAATTACCATTAGACTATAATCAAATCGCTCCTGACTGCATATTTTAAGAGGCGAACATCATAAATTTATTTATTTCATGATAATGACATGGTTTGCAGTATCCAGGGAGCATGAACAAAGCATACACGAACGATACACGGAGAAATTTTCGGTTTTCGCGACATAACAATTGTGTCACGTAGCCGATAACTGTACCACAAGAAAATTTCAGTCAGTTTTAGCGAAAAGAAGAGAGCAGAACTGTGATACAGCAAACCCTTATCCCCCATATAGTTCAGCGGACCCTAACACTAAAGAGCAGTGCTTGTGAGAAAATTCATTGGTATCCAACACCCCTGTTTTTCTCGCTCAAAAGTAGGTACCACACGTAAACCGTACTATATCCGTGTCCCATCTGTCACCGTTGTAAATAGACTTAGTTTTAAGCGTTTAAAATACATCTTTTTGAAAGAAAAAACTTTATTGTACTAACTAAAAATATCATAAAATGTTTAATTTCTGCAATACACTAATGTTCTAACCATAAAAGTGTATAATAAAGCCAATCCGGCAGTTTAAAAAATGCTCTCGCTCAAATCTAAGATGGTTTGTTGTCCGCCATTTTGACAAAATTACAAGGTCACATGACCGA
This sequence comes from Corbicula japonica, assembly GCA_038501625.1. Taxonomy (NCBI): domain Eukaryota; kingdom Metazoa; phylum Mollusca; class Bivalvia; order Venerida; family Cyrenidae; genus Corbicula; species Corbicula japonica. The sequence continues at coordinate 492,473 of JAZAYU010000335.1, read as the reverse complement.
AATAAAAGTTGTTTTTTGTGCTTAATATGCATAAAATTTGATGACGTAACATGTTTTCCCAGGATGAAAGAGGCCCAAGCGGGAAATGTATTTGTTTTCCTGTTTCCTAAAAGATTCTATCGGAAAATACTATCTATGAAAAAATAGTAAATTTCAGACTGTCATATCTTTTTATCGGCTTATTCGGGATGAGATGGGATAGTACCAAACTAATGTTTAACCTTTATTCTACAATAATAAATAATAACTTCGCCTCCATGTGTTGCCGCAAGCTGCCGATTTCTACTTAAAAATACCCCCTCTGAGCACCTTGGCTTGAGCATGCTTCATGTCAACAGGGGAGGTCATTCGATTACACTTCCGGTTTATCCGAAATGGCGTCAATATCGTAAGAAAATTTTATTCTCAATTGCAATTAATGACTAATTCTCATTATTTTAACTACTGTTATTCAAAAACAAAGTATAACATGGATTTCTTTTGGTATTTTTTCTTTCTTCCTCATATTTATAGAAACTGATTGCGTTAAACATGTTTTGTTCTCATTGAAAGAGCGAATGAGATGACTTAATGAGTGACGGGTCGAATGTTCAGAACTGAAGTTCTGTTCTGCGTTAAGGCATTAGGCTGTAGTCGGGGCCGAAAATAGTTTTCAAATTGTATATACTGGCGCGTGGACTGACCACCCAGATAGCAAACCAAAAGCAACTGAATTGTTCAGTCTTTAATTCGGTTGATGATATGTGGTAAAAGCTGAAGTAAACAAAAATACCAATAAATGTGTATTCTTGCGTAACAAAACACTAGAATTGAAGAGACATACATTACAATTTTAGTAAAGGCAATAATCTATTTTTAAATGACTAGAAAATTATGACAATTGCAAAATAAGACTTGATTACGAAACATATCAAGTACGAATAAACTACCGTTTAAAAATTGAGAGTGACCCGTGTACGCTCCTTTCCTTACTTTACAGCAAAACAAAGGAGAATTAAGTATTCCAAACATAAAATGTATTAACTTACAACTTGGTGGCCAAATAAGACTAATTTTGTTGGTTTGAACAAAGCGAAAGTGAAATAGCGCTATTCTGCAAAGGGAGATAACTATAGGAAACAATAAAAAATACAACACGGTCTTAAACAAAACTAGACTGTTCGTACAGTAACAGCACACTCCCCGTCTGATATCTAGATATCACTGTCATTGTCAAATATTATCTTAAAGAAATTTAATGTAGACACTGTTCAATACTTATTTAAAACATTTTATGACCTTAACACTGTTCCATACTTTTACAAGTTATTTATGACCTAAACACTGTTCCATAGGTAATGATTTCACAATTAACAGGCCTTACACAGTTTGTTCCTCATTTACTAGTAAAACAATGTCTGTGACAGGTCGAATGTATTCATGAACCTTGCCTTCCTTTATAACGCGAACCTTGACTTTACGGATGTTATTGTCACTACTTGGAAATGTCTCTACAATCAGTCCGGTAGACCAATCATGACGGTGGGCACCCTTGTCCTGTAGAAGGATAACATCGCCAGACCTCATTTGTCGACATTCGTTCCTCCACTTGCGCCTGTACTGCAGAGTATGTAAGTATTCCTTTCTCCATCTGTCCCAAAATAAGTCCGCCATGACTTGCACTCTTTTCCATTGAGCCCTATACATATCCTTTGTGTTCAAATTATAGCTACTTTCCAATGCACTCGGTTTTTGTGTAAGCAACATCGATGGGCTTAGAATTTCTGGAGCTTCTGGGTCAGAAGAGACTGGTATGAGTGGGCGGGAATTGACAATCGCACATACCTCTGCCATGAAGGTGCACAGAACTTCATGTGTGAGATTCCTAGGGGTTTGGTCAAGGATCAAGGAGTCTAGAATACGACGTGTGATGCCTATCATCCGCTCCCACACCCCACCCATATGTGATGAATGTGGGGGGTTGAATATCCATGTAACTTTCTCAGCAAACAAGAACTCCTTCACGGGACCTGTTTCGATTCTGACAGTGTTCAACTTCAGTTCATCAGCCGCTCCTACAAAGTTTGTGCCTCTGTCCGATCTAAAAACTGTTACTTTGCCACGAATAGAGATGAATCTTCGTAGAGCATTTATGAATGATGATGAGCTAAGCTCTTCCACCACCTCGATATGAATGGCTCTAGTAGAAAGGCAGGTAAACAGTATAGCCCAGCGCTTGGAATTCGCTTGACCTCCTCTGGTACGCCGTGACACAATATTCCATGGACCGAAGGTGTCTACGCCAACATACGTAAATGGTGGTGATGGTTGCAAACGATCTGGTGGAAGGTCTGATAATTTCTGATGTTGTAGCTTGCCTCGTAGCTTCCGACATTGCACACATCCGTGTATGAGTGAGGAAATAAGGCGTTTGCCTCCAGTGATCCAGAATCCAGCAGCTCTAACTGCTCCTTCTGTGAAATGCCTACCTTGATGGGCGACCACCTCATGGTAATGACGGACAAGTAATGTCGCTATGTAGTGCTTTCCTGGGATAACGATTGGATTCTTGTGAGAGATCTCAAGCTGAGTGTGGTTGATACGACCACCTACTTGGAGTAAACCATCTGCATCCATTATTGGGTTCATCATCAGTAATGGACTATCTTTAGGCAAACGTCTCTTGTCTTGGAGACAGTTAAGTTCCCTATGGTAGGTTTCACCTTGTACTACTCTAATTATTGTCCTTTCTGCTTCTTGGAAGTTATCAACTGTCTTGCTGTCTGAACATAAATGCCAACCGCTGCAACTGTTCTTTTTGTGCCACGACTGTGCAATATGTTTTAGGTTTGAAATGGTTTTTACAAGATGATTCCAACATGAAAACCCCTCAAAGCGATGGGACCCAAGGGAATTGTCAGCAACTTCAGTCTTCAATGTAATCAAATCTGGTCTCATTTCTTTGTCCTCATCTGGTGTCACCAGTGGGTATAGTATGTGAGGTTCATCTTCTGCATGCTTTAATGACGGACCTAATAACCATGCACATGTCTGCATTTGGTGCGCTGGAACTGACCTTGTGGCGCAGTCTGCAGGATTCAGGTTGGTAGGAACATATTTCCACTGTTCGGGTTTGGATGATTGTCTTATTCTGTCCACCCTGTTACTGACGTAAGTATAAAATCTTCGTTTCTGATTGTACAGGTAACCGAGAACAACTTTGCTATCGGTGAAGAAGTGAACTGAATCTACTTGGATGTCCAGTTGTTGGGCAACCGTCTCGTAAATTTCAACCGCTAATACTGCAGCACATAGTTCCAACCGAGGGATAGTGTGGCCATGCTTTGGAGCAACCTTTGCTTTTCCTAGGATAAAACTGACTTCTGCAACATGATCAGGAAACTTGGTGACAATGTAAGCTGATGCAGCAATGGCTTTTTCTGAAGCATCAGAGTATATGTGTAGCCTCTTCTCAGTTGCCTGGTCAAGGGGCTGTGAGGTATACACCCTTGGGATACTGAGCTGGTGAAGAGAGTGTAAGGAGTTAGTCCATGTTTCCCATTCCAACTTCCTGTCAGGAGGTAAAGTATCATCCCAGTCAAGACTTTCTTGAATAACATCTCGCAAGAAGAGCTTTCCTGTAACAGTAACAGGAGCGATTAAGCCAATAGGGTCGTAAATGCTATTGATAACTGACAACACCCCACGTCTGGTGAAAGGTTTTGCGCCATCTGATACTAGAAAGGTGAATGAATCAGTTTGAAGGTTCCAATTCAAACCAAGGCTGCGCTGTAATGGTAAGTCATCTCGGGAAAAGTCTAAATCCTTCAAGTCCTGAGCCAAGTCTTGCTGAGGGAAGGCTTTCATAACTTCACTACTGTTTGATGCGATTTTGTGAAGGCGAATATTACCATTTACCTGGAGTGCATTCTGTGTTCTAGTCATGACATCTATGGCTTTCTGGACATTCGGAAATGATGCAAGGCCATCATCAACATAGAAATTCTTCTCTACAAAGTCTTTGATGTCGGACCCAAATGATTCTTCACTGTTCTGTGCAGTCTTAAGCAGTCCATAAGCAGGAACCGCAGGAGAAGGGCTATTCCCGAATACATGTACACACATGCGGTATTCTGTGAGACCTTTGGTAGGATCATTGTCAACATACCATAGAAACCTGAGGAAATTTCTGTGGGCCGGTTTAACTTGAAAGCAATAGAACATCTGCTGTATATCTGCTGTGACAGCTACAGGATACTTTCGAAATCTCATGAGTATGCCAACTAAGTTGTTGGTCAAATCAGGACCTGTAAGCAGCACCTCATTTAGTGATACGCCGTTGAATTTAGCTGATGAATCAAATACACCCCTTATCTGATTGGGTTTCTTGGGATGGTACACGCCAAATATTGGAAGATACCAACATTCTTCATTGTTTTGTAAAGGAGGGGCAAGTTCAGCATGTCCCCTATCCAGTATGTCCTTCATGAAGGCTACGAAGTGTCTTCTTTTGTCAGGATTTTTACGTAGACTGGAGTCTAGAATGCCAGCACGTTTTTCAGCTTGAGACTTGTTGTTAGGCAGTCGAGGTCGTTCTTTTCTGAATGGAAGGGGGGCTACCCAATTGCCTTGCTTGTCCCTGGAGAACTCACAATCCATAATGTCTAAGAATTGCCTATCTTCCACTGATAAGCCTGGTTTGTCATCATTCTCTGTCCTAATGAAGACGGTGGAGCCAATTTGATCAGCTGGGTCAAATGTGCCTTTTTTATGTTTGAAGGCTGTCTGGACCTGTACATCTATGGAACTGTTACATGGTTCAAAGAGAGACGGCCTTCCATTGCTTAACAGGTAAGTCTTGTTTGCATTTACTGTGTCTGTTCTATGGATTTTGCCTAGGCAAGCCTCACCAACTATTACCCACCCAAGTTTAAGTCTTTGTGCATAAGGCGAATGTCTTGGACCAAGGCGCTGATCTAGGACGTGGTGAGCTTCTGTTAAATCTCTACCAATAAGAAGCAATATCTTGGCATTTTCATTCAGAGCTGGTATGTACTGTGAGATATCTTTGAGGTGTTGATGGTGTTCAGCCACATCTGGCGTTGGTATTTCTTCACGCATGTTTGGGATATCGTTACACTCTATCACAGTACACTCTATCACAGTGGGTAGCTCCATCTGTACGGTACCATCAAATGATTCCACTATAAGATCATTCGCACGACGACCTGAAGAAGTAACTGTTCCAGAACAAGATGATAAAGTGTACTCGATCTCGTCATTCTGCACATTTAAGCGGTCAAATAGTTCTGACTTTGCAAGGGATCTATTACTTTGCTCGTCAAGGATGGCATATGTAGGTAAGTATCTATCTGCGTGATTTTTCATATACACTTTCATTAGAACTACCTTTGCACAGGACCTTCCGGAGTAAGAGTGGGCAGTTCCGCAAATCTGTGTGCATTTTGGTGTTATTACCTCCCCGCCATGAGCTGTAGAAGGTGGTGTAGGCTTGGTAGCATTGTCAGAGAATATGTGAAGTGCAGTAGGGTGACGGTCACTGTCACAATCTTTACATTTCATGGTTTGCTTACAGTCACGGATTTTGTGGTTTGCTGAACAGCATTTGTAACACAGTTTATTTTCTTTAAAGAAAAGTTTACGTTCTTCAATGGATTTCTGTTTGAATCCCTTACACTGATTCAAATTGTGTGAGTTAGTTTTGTGAAGTTGACAATAGTTGTCACTGGCTGTCGTGTCAGTCGCATTGTCATTTTTAACCTGTGTTTTGAGTGACGTTGATTTTACACGTTTTCCATTCTTGGCAGTGCTGGTGTCACGACTCACATCATGGTAACTTGCTTCAGTCGTAAAGCTGGGGTCATTCTTTATTCTCGCCATTTCCCTGATGAAATCTGCAAAGTATGAGAATGGTGGAAAGGATACACCACGAGTTTCTTTGTATTTTGCAGCTCTTGTGATCCACTTATCCTGAAGACCATATGGAAGTTTGCTCACTATGGGGGCAACACCTGAAGAAGAATCAAAGTAAGAAAGCAATGATGCATACTTCATGTCTTCCTTTGCAAATTCTATTTCGGATAGAATGTCACTAAGCTCGTATAACTTTTTACTGTCTTTAGGCGATAATTTTGGAAAGTTAATTAATTTTTGCTTCAGAGCCGCTTCCACTATTTCTGGAGATCCATATCTCTCATCTAATCGTTCCCAAAGTCTATATAACCCCTTTGTTAAGTCGTTGATGTTTGATGATCGGATGCTCAACGCATGCTGTTTAGCCTCACCACCCAGCCATTTCACCAGCAAGTCAATCTCTTCTGCAGCAGTACAGCCAAGTTCAATAACAACATTCTTAAAGCTAACTTTCCAGGCAGCATACGACTCGGGTTGATTGCTGAATGTCGTCAGCCGAGTAAGAAGAAGGTCTTTTTTCAATAAGAACTTTGTCAGACTGTCAGCCGTATAGTTATTCACACAGTGAGTTGTTTGGTCAACTGAGCCATTCGGCAGAAACGGTTGAGCATGTGCGTTCAACCATGTTATTTCAGCCGCCTGCTGTGGTGTTTCATCAACTAGAGATTGACTTTTTTTTTATTTCGTACTGTCTATCTTTCGGAATGAATCTTTGTTGTTCTTTAACGTATGATTCTGTCCTCGAAATGCGCAGATTCCGTGAGTGATGTTCCGAGTCTGCAATTGATGACTCATCTTCACTTATTGTTTCTAACAGCCTCACTTCTGCTTCGGCAGCGGCAACTTCTTTTTGCTGCAGTAACACGTCCAAATCAGCTTCAAGACTGGCTTTCAATTTTTTTATCTCTGCTTCTTTCAGCACATATTCTGTGCGTGCTTTCGCACTCTCTGCCTTTATTCTTTTTTCTAGCAGCAGCGAACTGTGGGATGAAGACGATAGTCTTGAAGAATGTGACACTTGTGATCTTGTTTCCAGTTCAGATTGTTCAACAGATTGATTACCTTTCAAGGCATTTTGCATTATCAAGTTTTTAGATCTGTTCAGAGTTTCTTGCTTCTGGAATCTTTTCAAACTTTGTAAAGTGTTTGTTCTTTGGAGGAATTGCATATAATCAGTTGCTAGATTACCATGTTCGTTGTCTAGTGTTTCCAACTGCCGTTTAAGAGATCTTTTAACTGAATCACTCTCTTCAGATTCCAAAAGTTCAATGTTAGTGTCAATTTGATTCCACAATTTGCTTAACTTGTCTTCATAGTCACGACAAGTGTTTTCGTATTGGTCCATGCCCTTTTCTGTGAGAGTTCTTAGTCTTTTATCAGTAATGCCGACTGAATCACTGCTTGCCATGTTCATTAGAATTTCAGTTCCTTCGAGTAAATATTAGAATATAGCCGTTCCAACATTTCTTCTCTGGTAACCGGATTCTGTGCCAAACATCTAGTCTTCTTCTCGACAAGTTCTTTTACTATACTGGCGCGTGGACTGACCACCCAGATAGCAAACCAAAAGCAACTGAATTGTTTAGTCTTTAATTCGGTTGATGATATGTGGTAAAAGCTGAAGTAAACAAAAATACCAATAAATGTGTATTCTTGCTTAACAAAACACTAGAATTGAAGAGACATACATTACAATTTTAGTAAAGGCAATAATCTATTTTTAAATGACTAGAAAATTATGACAATTGCAAAATAAGACTTGATTACGAAACATATCAAGTACGAATAAACTACCGTTAAAAAATTGAGCGTGACCCGTGTACGCTCCTTTCCTTACTTTACAGCAAAACAAAGGAGAATTAAGTATTCCAAACATAAAATGTATTAACTTACAACTTGGTGGCCAAATAAGACTAATTTTGTTGGTTTGAACAAAGCGAAAGTGAAATAGCGCTATTCTGCAAAGGGAGATAACTATAGGAAACAATAAAAAATACAACACGGTCTTAAACAAAACTAGACTGTTCGTACAGTAACAGCACATTGTATGATACTCAATTATAAATAACAACATTAAACAACATTAAACATGCAACGTTTTGGGAAAACACAGCCTCCTAAAAAGATTTGATTTTAGGAATATTCAAGCCCTTCCAATCTGAAACTTTCACAGGGCCATAATTGAAATTTATACACAGGTTTAAAGAAATTCTATATATAAAATAAAATGTTAACTATCTGACAGACAACTTTCGCACGGTCGTGTTACTCAAAGTGTTGTAACTTGAGTTGTAATGTTAATACAATCAAATGGATTATACCATTGTTTCTCTCTCAAAATTCCCTTTAAAATGATATATAACATAATGCATATTTATTAGATTTTTAAAATTCACTTATTTTACCTATCAAAAGTGTTTAGAATATCTGGGGATCCAATAAAAATATATAATGCTCTTTTTAAAGGAAATATAAGGACTCGCGCATCATGATCCCCCATATTAATAATTAACGACTCGCCCCACACAATAACTTCGCTCCATGATCATGATTATTAATCAGTAAACGAAGAAAGTCCAGTAACCAACATTAAGAAACAATTTGAATACATTAGTGATATGATTCCAGAATTTTTTATACCGTTATTGCTCGTGTAAAAAATTAAAATATGCTATCAGTAATTGCCACATCAAAAGTACAAAAGTGAAATAAGCACCGGTAATAGAGTTCTTTCAAATTGTTTCCTCCCCTTAGCGCTCTCTAAAATTGAAGAGCATAATTAGTCGATAACTGCACGCGAGGGGGCATTGTTTACTATTGTTAATATGACTAAGAGATTATAAAATTAAGAACATGTTGATTAATCATTTCAAATTTTTAAATAAGTGAGTTCAGTCAACTTCAAAGACATATGATCATTTACAAGCACATCAAGAAAGGTTATGCACATATTAACATTGTTCATTGCGGTATTTTCAGGATGCGAGTATCCAACGGATTTGTTTGATTTTTTATGAAAATATTAATAAAAACATGAATTTTGTTTAATGAAAATGAATCTGACGTGTATAATTGACCATTCAGACGAACATTATCGGACATTTTACCATTTTATGGCATTTTTTGTATCGCTATAATTATTTGTGGAATGAGACACATAGGCCTATTTCTTATATCGCTCGTCAGCGACTTGGTACTCATTTTGCGTGTTTAGTTTTTGAGAATGAATATTATGTTTATTCATAATTGATGATCCCTGCTACAACCCGAGAAATTGTTAAATTCATTGAACTAAACAAATATTGCCGTACGGCAGGCCAGCCAAAACTATTCGACAAACAATCCAGAGTTTTTTTATAAAAACTATTTTGACATTAAAGTTTGTTGTTGCCGCTGAAGGTTTTGAAATGATATTTTCATATCTGTTTAATAATCAATGACCATTGACCAAAACAAATGAACGGGGGTGCGATATCCAGGTTCGAGTTTAGTTTGATGACACTTAGCTGTTGTGTACATGTGAGCCCGAGGTATCGTGTCACTGAACAGGTTCTCCTAATCTCTAATTAAACAGGAATTTGGGATCCTAGACCAAGACCAAGTTTCTTAATATTAATTGATGTAATTGTAAAACCCATTCTGAATTCAGTTAAATTTAGGTTTCATTAAATTATCTTAATCAATATTTTTTAAATCCGGAGATTTTGCCTGAAAATCCTAAGATCCGGAGAAGAACCTTACACTCCGGAGATTTGGCAGGTCTGCGGACATTTTATCTGATTCTACATTATTTTTGTAACACGTAAATATTTACCTTTACAAAGACATGAATATGATGTATACTATATATAGTATAACAGGATCGCCCATTTCAACGCTACACAATTTTTGTTATAGAAATATGGGACTGAACCCATGACAGTTTTAGGTAATCGAAATGTTAAAGCTAGGATTGACAATAACAGTTACTTTTAATTTGATGATTTGAGACAATTAATTTCATTTGAGAGTAAAATAGAATAATGTCTCCTCAAATGTCAGGTGCCAAACAAGTTTTTGCACCTCAATATGTCACCATCGTTTTCTGGGCAGAATGGGAAATGGGAATATTGTGTCAAATATATTTGGACAATTAACAGTAACAAGGTCCTGTTCAAAGTATGGTTTCTAGTCACGTCTTTGATTGTTTTACGCTTTTCACAGTCAAATCCTGCCGACCAGACTTTTTAAGCCAGTAAAATTTGGAAATTCGTAAAACACAAATTTATTATGCTTCATCATATTTATTTTTATAATTTATCATAAGCTTTAAGACGACACTGTGATCATGTCCATTAATTCTGTTAGCGATGACACAGTTAAATGCTCCATCATGCGTCGGTTTATGACAAAACCAACATTTTCGTACCTAATCGTGGAGTATGACGCATTCGCACAACAATTTGAAAGAACTCTATAATTGCCACATCCACAAGAAAGGTTGCACGTTTTTACCTGATTTTATTGTTTAAGTGTGTTGGGCTGAGGCTTATAAATTGTAGTAGAGCTTGAAATATTTTTTCCTAAACGATTTGGCCGATTTTTGTCGGACGTAATATATTTACTAAATGATATGGATAAATCATAAATGTTTTTTTTTAAATTTGATTTTAACACTTGAATTCAGCGATCAAGTGCAATGACCTTTTTTAATTCATTTATTTTTTAATATTTCAAACTAAAATTTGCTTTAAAATTATATATTTCTTTCCTATATTCTAAGTATTTTAATTAATTATGCCCCCACAAAGTGGGAGGCATATAGAGTTGCACTCGTACGTGCGTCCGTACGTCCCCAAATTTTGTGGCATCAACTCCACCTAAGCTATAAAGCAGATTTCTTTCAAGCTTGCACAGATGATCAATCATGATGTGTAGATGATAGTAAAGAAAGGATTTTTTCCTGCGACCATTTTTTCAAGAGTTATGGATCTTTGTTAATTTCAGTAAATAAATCTTGTGGCGTCAACTCCTCCTAAACTATAAGGTGGATTTCTTGCAAACTTGCACAAATGATGTGGCATCAACTCCACATTTTCTATTTAGCTGATTTCTTTCAAACTTGCACAGATGATTAGACATGATGTGAAGATTGTTGTAAAGAACATTGTCTTGCAACAATTTTCACCAGAGTTATGGCCCTTTGTTTATCTTAGTTATTAAATTTTGTGGCACTTACTCCTCATTTACTAATCATGATCACCACATGTTGTTAATACCTTGTACAAAATTTTGTAACAAATGTTGTTGCAGCAGTGGGGGCATCAGTGTCCTGAGGACACAGTGTAGTTTAATAACTGTAACAGAGATCTACACAGATACAGATTACCACCAGGGCATTGTCATCAACCAGGATGTGCTTAGGGAAGCATCCTTCATTTCAAATGGTATCTTGTTTTACTGTATAGTTTGGCAACTTTCGATAAAATGAAAAAAAAAATCCCAAAATTTGGCAAGAGATTTTTGAAAGCTGAGAGAGACCTGTAGTCGGAAGTGATGTTGATCTGGAATAAAAAAGTAATGTTTTTCTTTCAGGGGATGGTTGTATGTATTCCCCTGTGCAAAGTGCAATGTATTGCACATACACAGTCACGCAACAGGCAAAAAAACTTGACCATGGAAATTGTTAATACGAGGGTGGCCAACTTGAAAGTCCAGCATCATAGAGGCAAAGGGCTTTATTAGGGCCATGACTGTTATCCGAGGTGTGACTGTGAAGTTGGTGGTTACAGTGGTGGCTACAGTTGCGCACTGACAGATATAATGAGTAGGTCAAAGTTTGTTTATTTATTTTTCCTTGGAAGGAAAAAAGTGATCAACTAAACACCATATTGTTTTCTCTTATCTGATGTGGTTAAAATTTCACATAGTCTGTTGCATTTCTATGTTTCCCATGTCTTAGAAAATTGACTGTGTAAGAACATATAACTGACTATAATGCAGTAAAACAGAAGTCTAACTTTCTTTTTGTAACATCTTAACATTGAATAGAAAAAAGGTATGATTGACTCTCTAGATCAACCAATTTTAATTTGAGAACAATTCTGAAAATGTATAAAGGTACTAAATTTGAAATTTCTAGCAAGTTACATGTATCTTCTGATTTCATACTTGTAGAGAGATCATACCTCAGTGTGATACACATGTATGATATGTGGCATGGTTTCCAAAAATACTTGGAAAAAACTCTGTGGGGTAAAAATTAAGAGTATTGACCCTTTCCTCCATATAAACATCTTTTTGGAGTGACCAAACAGTCAAACACTCCTGCCTTCTGATAAGGATCAACACTGTTCACTTATTTTTAGCTCGACTATTCGAAGAACGTGCCAAGCTGTTGTATTCAGTAAGTCGTTTGTTTAAAGTTATCGTGCAACCTACTTATATCTGAAAAAAACTACTATAGCTACAGCTTTGAAACTTAATATTTAATTAGATTGTTTCTGATCAAAAAGTAAACAGTGTATATCCTAATCAAATGGCACGGATGTGCCAGCTGATCTGGATTTACATTGTTTGTTTATAAGATATAAGCCATATCTCATGCCATGATCTACATTGTTTGCTTATAAGATATAAAAAAGTGAAATATGCATATTAGGAAAAGTAGAGGAAAAGAGAGCATGGTATTACAATAATCAGTTTAAAAATGGACGCCACAAACAATTAACAAAAGTGATACCCGAAGGATTACCACCTTGGAACCATATCTCATGGAATAAAGGCTAAAAAGAATAATGAAATCAGTATCTTGTATCTAATAACAAAGTTATAAGTAATTTAAGAATATTGTGGAAAATTGCATAATTTTTACATGGTGTAAAAGGTTAAGTAAAAGCCTTATACATTAAATGGAAGTGGCTTTAACTTTTAATTAAAGTCTGTCCCAAAACAAAGTGATTATATTGTTATTGTGCTACAGCAACATAAACTTGTAAAACAAGTGGCTGTTTTCAGTCACCTTGAACAAGATGCAATAGATTTCTTTGTGTATTGAACATAAGATACTGGTATACATTAAGTACCGTATAGCGGGTTATTTCTGCGGGTGCCAAATTTCTGCATTTCTGCGGTCTTTGGATGAAGTCGCAAAAATATATCCAGCAGAAAAAAAACACCAGCAGAAATTTAAATCGCAAAATATCTCATTTTCAAGCGAAAATCACCGGAGTTGCCAAGTCCGAGACAATCCGTTTCGCAATACAGTGTAAAATAATTACGATCAATTACCGAAAATCGTTATCGTATAGGCATAGTATAAAGGCAACATTTGCTCAAACATTTCTCAAACATTGCTCAAACATTCCATTTTAATTGAATAGTTGTTTGAGAGTTGTTATTCATCATTAAATAATATCTTTGTAATTTTTTGATAAAATAAATTGAATAACAGGTATTGACCCATGAATAAAAATATTGAATTATGTGCAGTTTGTATATTATTTCACAAGTAACAGTAACAGAGACAGTAAATATCTGTAAACCGCACCCAGATGATTGTCTCCCTTGGTATGCTTATAGCACAGTCCTGTTATTCATACGACACCTTACCCAATATGAATCGCAGAAATTTATCCTTCACGGGAACCGAAAATGCAGAAATAAAAAACGCAGAAATTTGATCATCCTTTTTTGAGGGAAAAACGCAGAAATTTATGACCGCAGAAATAACCTGCTATACGGTATTCGTTAAGTTAAGCAGAACACTGTTGATGAATTGAAATTCAGTTTTATTACTTAAGAGACATGGTTATTTGGAAGCAGCATGGTATACATATAAGTAGTGACAGTCGTTACTGTTGTTTACTGTTTGGTAATTCCTACATGCAATGAATTAGCTTTAAGGTCCTGTTTTTCAGATTGCCACATCCAAAGGCAATGAAAGTTTAAAGCCTTGAGTGAAGGGTATCACAAACCACTTGTTTCATTGTGCCGAGTCAAGTGGAGGGGATGTCATGACAATGAAGGTATCTGTTAAAATTGTTTCAGGATCTGTTTCACTTTTAGATTTGTTAGATTATATCTGGCCAAGATATGATCATTGCAGATTCAGATGAGATGGCATGAAAGTGCCATGCTGATCTGGATCTGCACTGTTTGCCCATGCATTAAAACTCTTATATATGGAGTGAAAGGATAAGCTTCCTGTACAGGATACATCCAAGTTGTATACTCTCAGTCAAAAAATAAGTTACCACTCAGCTCATTACTACCAGCTAAAAGTGATTGATAAAATATGAATGGGTTCATATGAATTAAATTTTTTACTGATGGCCAATTTGGACTCGACTTATAACAAAAATAAGGCACATACTTCTGGTGTTTATATTTTCTTTTTTTTTGGTTTTGGAGCATCTGTCATTTGCAGAAACATTTTTAAACTTTGGCCAACTAAATAGTATACACTTCCAAAAGCCTCTCTAAAAGTGAATAAAAAGGTCTCAGTGTATGTCAAAGTTGAAAATGAAGTGTCATTACATGGAAGCTACTAAGTTATTTCAGGATTTGTCGTGCCCTGTGTTTATAATTTTTTTTGTTTTGGAGCATTTGTCTGCAGAAACATTTGTAAATTTTGGCCAACTAAATAGTATACACTTTCAAAAGCCTCTGTAAAAGTGAATAAAAAGGTCTCAGTGTATGTCAAAGTTGGAAATGAAGTGTGATGGAATAATAATGAAATACATTTTATATAGCGTTGGGTGTCATACAGCAAATATGATAATTACTGTTTGATCAGAAAACTCTTTATTTGAGATGTTTTCCTCATATATTTTACAGGTATGTTTAGGCCCAGTTCCTGCCCAGGTATCCATGAATGCCGAGACATGATCTTCTTTGAGGAGACAGGACAGACAGACAATATCAATCTGATCATTCAAGTTGTCTTCAACAAAACCAGTGGTCAAGAAATTTGGCTGGTAGGAAAACACTGTATTGTGCACAGTATTGATTGAAGGTTTTACCCTTTACTCCCATTATCCCAGTCTTGATCCAGATCAGCCCACAACCATGCTATCTGATCAGGATCTACATTGATTACTTTCATATTAATTTTCTGACCAAAAGGAGACCCAGATAGGTTTAGATGCAGATTAGATGGAACAGATGTGCCAGTTGATCAGGATCTACACTGGCCACATATGCAATTAAACCCTTTTTAATATAATCATGGAGTGAAGTGTTGAATGCAAGATTTTACAACTTTCTTTTTGGACAAAATCCCCATGAAAATTTAGTATTGCTGCAAATAAAGATACATAAATACAAAAAAAATATTTATGAGAATTTAGTATTGCTGCAGAAATGGCGTTTTGAGCAAGACAGTTGAACTCCATCTGGATCCTCCCATGATATCTGAGCAGTAGAAAAGTCTGTTAAACAGAAAAGAAGTAACAGAGAATGAGCCATAATGAAATTATTCTCATCACATAGAATTTTATGCGAAATTTGTTCTAAATAAATGAAAAGGAAACTTTGAATGCCATTAAGCACAACAAATATGAAAATATTGCAGGTAGGGTATGATTGAGCCTGTTCATGGGCAGTAATGGAAATGCATATTAATGCCCACACCACCTAGCCCTGGGTTGAGTGAAACTCAATATTTACACCAATTAACAATACAATTTTGATCCATCCCAAACGATGGTATGCATATAGTGGTGAACTTGGAACCTTCAATGCAGTATTTTCAGATTAATACCATTCCATGTTCAGTGGTGTATTGTACCTAAATGAAAAATTCATGTTCATACTGGTCATAGAAAAGATAAAGTGAAGGCCTGTTTTAAATGGTGTTTCTATTTTTAGGACTACCTGTTGATGATTCCCTGTGGTTAGTACAGTCCCCAGGATGTCAGCATTCTACCTGTAGACAACTCTAAGAACTTTATACAGACATATCTGGATGAGAGCTTCAAGATCAAGTAAGTTATCACTTTTATAAACCAGGCCTTTAATTATTACATTCTGTTGCTAGGATAGTGAGTATTATAAAATTTTAGTGAATTTTCACAACTTTACCTTTTGCTTGTGAGAATGGAAAATGAGACTATATCTATTTTGACTTAATGACTTTGACTTAATTCCTTGCAATAATAAATGTAATTGGGTCATTTCTTTGAAATGTTTTGATCCAAAATGTTAGGTCTTTAACCAAAACATTCTTTGGTTATCTTCTGCAGGCTTATTTTACACCTTGATTAAAAATATTTAGCGAGTTCTTAGTGAGATATTTACCCTTCCAAAAGTATTAAAAATATTTTTAGTATATATTTAACATAATTAAAAAAAAATATAATAATTGTTGCTTCAGCTATTCTCATAATTGATGATTTTGTAATAACTTTGTGGGCAACCAATATCTGACTTCTATGAAAGGAGTTTATTTACCTTGACAACAGATGTTAACATAGGAGACCTTTAATATGAATTGGAACGGGTCTCTGAACTTCCTATGTGAACCTTACGGTGGCCAATGTCAGTTTTAACCTAATGTGATTGGTCAAACTTGCTCTTCCTGTAGAGTGGGCTTCTTTGGTTTCAGTGTAAGTCATTTTTTTTTAAATTTTTAAAAAATGTTAATCACAAGATTTTTGACTCGGTATCTTGATGAACATTTTAACATCAAGTATCTGGTTGGGGGAAAAGATGTCTTCAAATAGCTGATATCGATCCTTCAAATGACGACATCTAAGCAGGCAAAATTGCTTATGCATCTTCTGTTAAAACACACACTTTGTCATTTTCACCATCTTTACAAACTTAAATGGTTCGACAGGTGTTGTAAGTTCATGCCAATATAAAAAAACAGCTAAAATATAAACAAAATATGCATCTTTTTTCTGTGACCTTGCAAATCCAAATGACTACTGGTTCACTTGGTAAGAATCTATAAGCAACAGAATATTGTCATGTAACAGGTCTTTTGAGGACTTATCTGTTTTATATTTCTCTGACATGAATTTTCAATGTTTGTGTTGTCTTTCAGCATGTAACATTTGGTCTGTGTCATCAGCTGACTGGTCAGTGTATCTGTCCATCGCGGGTCACAGGGGACCGCTGCGATGTCTGCAAACCAGGAACCTATGGATATGATGCTCTCATTAGTTGACAGGTAAACTAAAATACCTTTAAAGATACATCAGCAATCAAACAATCGTACAGAAATCTTTCTTGGAATTATTAAAATAAAGTTGATTAAATTTTTTATGCTCCCGCCATGTAATGGCGGAAGGGCATATAGTGTTCACCCTGGCTGTGTGTTTGTGTGTGTGTCAGTGTGTATGTTCGAAAATCGTGTCCGCTCTGTAACTTTGTTATTTCTTATTGGATTTTAAAATAACTTGGTATGAATGTTCACCATATCAAGACGGTGTGTGGCGTACAATACCCATGCCTGTAGGTCCCAGGTCAAGGTCACTGTTACTAAAAATAGAATTTTCTTGTCCGGGCTGTAACTTCCTTATGAATGGAGGGATTTCAAAATAACTTGGCACAAATGTTCACCATGACCAGGTGGTGTGTCGCGTACAAAACCCATGCCTGTAGGTCCAAGGTTAAGGTCACTGTTACTAAAAATAGAATTTTGTTGGAAAAATCGTGTCCGCTCTGTAACTTTGTTATTTCTTATTGGATTTTAAAATAACTTGGTATGAATGTTCACCATATCAAGACGGTGTGTCGCGTACAATACCCATGCCTGTAGGTCCAAGGTCAAGGTCACTGTTACTAAAAATAGAATTTTCTTGTCCGGGCTGTAACTTCCTTATGAATGGAGGGATTTCAAAATAACTTGGCACAAATGTTCACCATGACAAGGTGGTGTGTCGCGTACAAAACCCATGCCTGTAGGTCCAAGGTCAAGGTCACTGTTACTAAAAATAGAATTTTGTTGGAAAAATTGTGTCCGCTCTGTAACTTTGTTATTTCGTATTGGACTTTAAAAGTACTCGTTATAAATGTTCACCATATCAAGACGGTGTGTCGCGTACAATACCCATGCCTGTAGGTCCAAGGTCAAGGTCGCTGTTACTTTTATTTTCTTTATAGAATTTTCTTGTCCAGGCTGTAACTTCCTTATGAATGTTGGGATTTCAAAATAACTTGGCACAAATGTTCACCATGATACGGCGGTGTGTCATGTACAACACCCATGCCTGTAGGTCAAAGGTCAAGGTCACTGTTACTAAAAATAGAATTTTGTTATAAAAATCCTGTCTGCTCTGTTACTTTGTTATTTCTTATTGGATTTTAAAATAACTTGGTATAAATGTTCATTATATCAAGACGATGTGTTGTGTACAATACCCATGCCTGTAGGTCCAAGGTCAAGGTCACTGTTACAAAAAATAGAAATTTCTTGTACTGGCTATAACTTCGTTATTAACAGAGTGATTTAAAAATAATCTGGCACAAATGTTCACTATGACAAGGCGTTGTGTTGTGTACAATTCCCATGCCTGTAGGTCCAAGGTCAAGGTCACTATTACTAAAACCAGAATTTTCTTGTCTGGGCTGTGAGTTTGTTATTACTTATTGGATTTTCAAATAACTTGGTATAAATGTTCACCATGACAAACATGCATAGCGGGGGCATCCATGTCCTATGGACACATTTCTAGTTTATTTAGTGTCTTAATGAGTCATTCATAAATTATGTTGTTCTGAAAGAGACTACAGTCACATCAAGTACTTGGGAGCTACTACTTTACGTTAAGACTACATCGTCAAGTGAGTGGGTGATAAACAGATTTGTTCTGAAAAACTACTGGGGATACAGTGAAACTTGATCTGACAGACTTTTCAAACACCCCCACATATGAATTCTATTATTTGAAACATTTGCCACACACAAATTATATTGTTTTAGACAATGTTGAACTCTATTGGTCTGAAACACTGTCAGATTGATTGAGGGAATTCTGTTGTTCTAAAACACACTACACGTGACTCCTAGTTAAAGAACAGGATGATGATTATGTAGTTGCTTTTAACTCTGCATTAAGAAGCTGCAGTGATTACAAAGATTAGTCATTGTTTCTATATTACAAACATACTAAACATGGAAGTTGCCATACTGATATATGTATTGTCACGATTCTTGATGCTCTTTGACTGACCATAGACTGTTACAGGAGCGCCAGTGTAACCCACAGAGGTTGTGAACAAAGATATCAACTGTGATGTGAATACTGACCTGTGCAACTACAGTATATATTGACACTTCTAAATTCAGCCTTAGTGCTATAATGGTATATCTCCTTCATATTTTAATGGTACATGTACTTATATCATTTTTTGCACTAAGGTGACAACTTATCAATGTTTGTTTTCTTTTAATTTCGAGCTCTTTGAAAAACAGTTTTGTAGATTTTCATTATCTTTTGTGGTATCATTTTATTTCATTGGCATAATTTTCGCGCAATCACTACAACTGACATTTTTCCACATATATATATTATTCACACAGTTTTATTATCCTTATAAAATAAGCTATTTCATGGTGAAAAAATCGCTGGGCATAAATTTACGGTTTTTACCTAGATGAAAATACACTAAAATTGAACCCCAGTTAAATATAATGATAACATAGTATATTAAGATAACAAAGATGTTTTATATATTGTCTGCAGATGTTTGTCTGGTATTGGAGGCGGTCGATGTGATGTTTGTCTGGCAGGATTTTATGCTTTCCTTTCTTGCCGCGAGTGTAACTGTAATAAGTAGAACACCACAGCTGCCATCTGTAATGCTGTAACAGCTTAATGCAGATGTAAAGTAAGTTATCATTGTTAGCTTTTTTTAAATTCTTATCTCAGCATGGGTTTAACCCTTTACTTCATTTATAAATGTTTTATCATGTGTAGATCCAGATCAGCTAGCACATCTGTGCCATGTGATTAGGATCTACAGTGTTTGCTTCATGGTCACAAATAACCTAATAAAGCAAACAGACTACAACCTGATCAGACAGTATGGATGTGCAAGCTGATCTAGATCAACAGTGTTCCCCTTTCAGTTGACAGCCATTTCTGATGAAGTTATAGGTAATATGCCAAACTATGTGTGTTAAATAGTACAGTCATTCCAGGTTTGTACCAACATGATATTCTACAGCACTCTGCAGGCCTGGTGATTAACCCTTCTGCAGTTGATCACTATGCTTACCTCTTTGGTTGCACGACGGTGACAGGAGTTTGAGAGTTTATGAAGGCTGATGGGGAATTCTTTTCTTTAAAGAACCTAGAATCTCGATTTGTTTCTTTTATTCCTGTCATCATGTTCTTGCTAATTTGACTCCAGGGGCTCTGGTCTTAGTAAGATCATCGAGCAAGTGTGAGGTTGGTGCACCCTAGAACCTGGTTTAAACCCCCAGTGGCAAATTGGTTTGCCACTGACGGTTCCAAGGCAGTAACCCCTCGGGTTCTCACTTTCGTTAATTGTTTGTGGCATCCATTTTGAAACTGGATATTGTAATACCATGCTTTCTTTTCCTCTCTGCTTTTTGGGGGAGGCTGTGTCTGCTGGATGTGGCCATTCCTGATATGCATATTTCTCTTTTGTACAAGAAAGCTGTTGTACAGGCAAAAACAATGGGACATGACACCGCCAATTGCCTAGAATCTTCTCTGAAGTGGGATATTGTATCCATTTGTATTTTATCCCTTTCCTTCATATACTCACCTAAATTATGGCATGTGTGAACAGTGTGGATCCAGATCAGCCAGCAAATCTCTGCCATCTCATCATTAACTACACTGATTTTTCTCACCAAAGAGTTAACCGTGCGGATCGTGACAAAATGGCATAGATGTGCTAGCTGATCAGGATCTACTCTTTTTGCTCATGCCAAAATATACATATTGAGGAAAGGATTATAATTGTGAAATCATTAATATTAGTGTGGCTCATGTTTTAGTGGATTTTGTGGGCAAAGCTTTCTATGAATTTAAAACCAACATGAAATAAGGATTTGAATTTGAACTAAGTTGTGTTTAGAAAAATCAAATCCACAAAATGTAAGTACTGTTGGAAATTTTATACCCATGAAAATGCATGTAAGTGCAGCTACAAAAATAGTCAAAACATATTACAGTTAGTAGAAGTTTTTTTTATTAAATTGAATTTGAAAGCAAAATAAGAAATATTTGAATCATAATGCAATTTAAGAAATAAATGAATTATTATAGAATGACATTTTTACAGGATTATAAATATAGATTTTGTATATTTGTGTCATAGTTACTCAAAATTATAGTGTCAGGTTGGCTTGGGTTTTTTTTGCTGTATATATTTTGGTTTGAAAGGCTTGAGCTCAGTAAGTGTAAAAGAAATATTTGAGTAAGGGTACAAAGTGAAACGTATGTTATGACAGTTGATGGACATGCAAGGTTGGGGATCCACAAACTCTGTGGCTGATTCTGTACAAGAGGCCGGCACGATAGTGGCCATTTTGGATGCCATGGAGAAGATCAAGAACTACTCTCTATACTGGACTGCTCCAAGCTCCTATCTTGGCAATGAGGTACTTTTCTCTCCTCCTTTTTCTTACCATTGTAACAGATCAGTTCAGTTATCTGTTTTATGGGTTTTTTCATGCTTACTAGAAACATTAAAAATAGCCTGACAAATAAATCGGCAATTAATTTTGTGTATTTACAGGTACACTCCCAAAATGTTCATGTATATTTATGCTGTAAACATTATTTTATTTTTAAACTCCTACATATTCATGTATATTTACACTGTAAATATTATTTTATGTTTATACATCTAAATATTCTTGATTCTGATCAAACTCTATGAAGATTTTTTGATGTTACAGCCTATATATTCTCTTTATTTCCACCAAAAGTGATTAACAAACAAGACATAGAAGGAGACATGACAAAATGTACATGACATGACAAAGTCGACAACTACAAAATATGCAAATACATTTAACATAGACATAAGAGGTCCAAACTCACAAAAAAAAAACATAGAAAGCAAAATACATGCGATAGTCCTAATCTCAAGCGTGCGACCGGCCGAAATGGCGACCTGTGTCCAAGATCACAATAACCAAGACCGGAGACCAGTCCCAGAACCAGAGCATCCGACCGGCCAAGATGGCGCCCCTTCGCCATCACAGCCAATCAGACGCCCGAGATCCGAGACCGGTCTCCGACCGAAATTCAAGACCCCTGACCGGCCAGTCGGACGCCTGAGACCTGAGAAAGGTCTCCAAAACCAGTTGCATGGTTTTCAGTCAACACATATGTACAGATTAATCCTATATTTGTGTTACAAGCATAAAACAAAATCCTTAGAACATAATAAGGTTATGAGCAATCATTTTACAATATAAGTGATTGGAAATGTTTGTTATATATTGATTTGAGCATATTCCAATGCAGGCAATCATGAGAACGCATACACAATAATAACAACAATAATGAGATGCATCCTCTGTGTGTTTTAACAGGATTTTTTTAAAAATAATTCTTAAAGAGCTATTATTATATTAAGAAGTTCCCCTTACTGTTTTTCAAAAAAATTTCGTTTCGTTTTAAATAATCATAGTAGGAAACTGTAGATATCGAATATATTTTAAAAGTAGTTAATATAGTTGTTTTTTTTAATTATTATTTAATAGCTTTGACTACGAAAGATATAGCAATTCTTAAGAAGTGCTTGTGCACTGCTTTACTACTGATAGCATCTATTTGCCTGCCTATTAGTTTTTGAAGCTTTGATTCGTTATCGTCATTTCTAAGTTCGCTTACAATACATTGTCCGAATTCGTTTAATAGCTGATCGAAAAAACATTTTCTTATTGAATCAGTTTCGGAGCACTCCAATGTACAGTGTTTTACACCATCATCTGTTAGTATTCCACAGCGTTCACATAAAAAGGGAGTTTTGTGGAGATACGATTTATTGATCCATAACTGACTTATTTTAAAAGCATTTAGTAAAGTTTTGGAATCATGTGCACATTCCCAAATTATCGCGTGTTCAATATTAGTATGCAAAAATTTAAATCTGCAAAAATCGTTGTCTGAGTTAAGTCTTTCAGACCAATTTACTGTTTCAAAGTTGTTTATAGAGGTCTTACAGATTCTCTTCCACATCAACTTATTTGGAAATTCACCAGTCTGTATATAATTTACTAAAACATGAGATAGCATGTATTTACGAAGTATCATAATTATATCAGGTATAAATCCCCTTTGCTTTTTATCTACAGAGCAGACATATTTTGACAGACGTGCGTTAAAGATATGCGCAGATAATACTGAATTTGGCATGAGACATAAATTGCATAAAAACATCAATTTTCTGTAATCAATGTCGTAAATGATGTTTTTCCAGCCCAACATACTTAGGCAAATATCAGTTCTCGTTCTTTGATGAAATTTTTGTATCTTTTTTGCTGCAAGTCTTTGAAATCTATCCAATCTGTTAATTTCAACGCTTTTTAAATTACTCCATAACTCACAGCCGAACAGAAGACTGGGTATGCAAATTTTTCTAACAAGAGAAGCCGACGTTATTGGATTTAGATATTTGGAATCTATTTTAATTGACAAAAGAGAGAATAGAGATGATTTTGCCTTACGAGTAGCATTTTCTACTTTGTCCGAATCGGTAAGTTTATCGTTTAGGAATATCCCAAGATGCTTAGTTTTTCTTGTTTGACTTATTTTGTCAGGACCAAGATTGAATGACAACTCTGGCTGGTTTCTGGACTTATTGCCGAAAAGAAGGACGACACTTTTAGTTGGATTTATAGCATATCTGTACTTCTTTGTGTAGTTATATGTAATATTAAGCATTGTTTGAAGATTTTGTGGTGATATTGCTGTGAGTGCAATATCGTCTGCAAACGTTGTGTTGCCAGTCGGGAAGTTCAGTACATATGTTCCGCAGCGACTTTGTTCAAGTTCATTAAGAAGGCCGTCTATAAATAATTTGTGGATCCAAGTAGACATTATCCCCCCTTGTCGGATGCCTTGTTTGACTTCAAAAAAGTTTGAGCGGACACTGTTTGCGGCAATGCAGCTAAACATATCGGTATGAGCATCAACTAAAAGTGACCAAATTTTCCCAGTAATGCCTAACTCATACATTTTAAGAAAAACTCCATTTAACCAAACAGTATCAAATGCTTGTTTTGTGTCGAGCATGCATGTGTAGACCCTACTATTAAGTTCTACATTTTCATAAATCGATTCTTGTAGACTGAAAGATGCTGTAGTAGCACTTGTGTGCCTTTGATATGCGTTTTGTTGCTTATTAGGAAACTTTATTTGCTTTTCTATTGTCCAGTTTGTTAGCAGTTCATGAATAAGTTTTTCGAAAAGCTTGTAAATGCATGGCAGCAATGTTATGGGTCTATAGTTTGTTGGGTCTGCCCTTGATTTACCATTGTCTTTATATACTGGGATAATCATGCCCAGCTTGCAATTACGAGGAAATTTCCCTTGTCTTATTATGTTGTTGAACAATGTTGTTAACAATTCAATTAAAAAGTAACCACCTAGTTTGATATGTTCGTTGCAAACCAAATCAAAAGAGGGCGCTTTATTATTTTTTAAAGATTTGACATGTTTATAAATGACATCTATAGAAAGGTTCGGTAAAAGAACCGGATTATCCGGCAAATGTCTATTTGTTGACATTAGATGTTTGACTGTGTTTTCGGTATTTTTCTTAAATTGTTCATCAAAATGTTGTTTCTCTAAAGGCGAGTATAAATTTTTGTAAAAATTTCTAAATTCATCCGCAATTTTATCAGGGTCTCTCGTTACGCCATCACTTGATTCTATTTGTGTACATGTAAGCGATTTTCTTCCTTTTCGCATTTTTACCAGCCCCCAAAATAGTTTATTATCGCATTCGGCCGATTCATTTAATTGTGTGATAAACTTATTTTCCACTACTTCTATTTCGTGTTTTTGTATGTGAATAAATTCTCTTTTTGTTTTCTTGTAGAAAGCAAATGACGCGTTGTTTAAGCCTCGGGGCCTACCTTCGCCTATCCAATCCCTGCGAGCTTTTCTTTGCGCTTCGTGTGCTTTTTTAACTTCTTGATTCCAGTAAGGTTTTGTGTGCTTATTATAACTGCTTTTTGGCAAGGTTTGGTCCGCCGCCGCGATTATAGCAGATACAATTCCATCATACATAATGTCAACGTCGGCTTCACTTGAATTTACGTATTCCAATAGCTCACTAATTTTGGATTGATACTCATCTATGTGATTTTGTTTAACTTTGTGCCATGCATATCCTATATTGGTTTTCATAATATTTACAAATGTGACTGGAAGTTTTAGTTCGACAAACTGGTAAATGGTCCGAGACACTGTAGAGGTCATTCTCTAAGATTTCTACTTTTTGTATCAAATTTTTGTCTGCTACTGCTAATAAAACATGATCTAAATTTTTTTTCGCAGGCCAAAACGTGTAAGGTGGGCCAATACATTCGCAAGATTGAACAACAGTAATCATATCATTTTGCTCCAGGAAATTAGTAAAACATTTGTTTCTGAAAGAGCTATTTTGGTACCTGTATGCATTGAAATTTGCTTCCGCATTCATATCTCCAAGGGAGATAACTATACCTGTGTCTGAGTACGATCTGCAAACTGCTTCTAATGTATTAATACTCTCGGAATATTTCTCATTAGGATAGTTTGCAGATGGCATGTAAGCACAGAAAGCAAATATTCGAATATCATTTTTACATTGAAGCTCAATACCTATTAGTCCATTTTCTTCAGTTTCTAACATTTGTCTTACCGAAAAATCTAATTCATGTTTGTACATTATTGAAACACCTCCTTTACCACATCGTAAACTGCCATATATGTCATAACTGTCGTCGCATTTTGTGTAATGGTTATATTTTTTATTAACCGAGTCAAGAAAGATTTTGGAATGATCAAATAATTTATGCTCAGTTAAAAATGCAATATCGATGTCGTTTAAGTCTAATAGTTTGCTGAGCGAAGCTGCAGACGACATAACACCTCTAACATTCCACGTAGCTAAACGTATATGGTCTTTTTGAAAGAATTTAGGATGAGAGTTTGTTGTGTTGTCCAAAATGTACAAATGAAAATATTGTGTAAAGTCCGAGAGTTTCTTATGTGTTTTTTACTTATTTTTTTACGAATTGCAACAACATGCAAGATGTGTAAATATGAAATAACAATCACACAAATATTCCATCGAGTGGTTACCCTACTTGTTTAGAATGTTCATCATGCTCTTGTTAAACTGCAGATGGCATGCAAGACTGTTGTAACAGATTTTCTTCAATATAGTAACGCTAGTTTTGCACACAGCTCTCAAGACATATTCAAAGACATTATACCACTCATTTTGTAGTACAACTTTGAGCATCCAGCCACTGGCCTGAAGGTGAACCAAGAGGATTTCAAGATGATCCTGGTCAACTTGGAGGCCATGCACATCAGGGCATCTTACTACTCTGTAGTCCAGGAAGTCAGGTAACATGTGAATTAAGCCTTTACTTCATATTTATGCATTGTATCTCTTATATCTTTTAATCTGAACAATGTAGATCTAAATCAGCCAAGCCATTGGATCAAGATCTACACTGTTTGCCTTTTGTTTTCTAATTAAGAAGCAACCGGTGCAGATCCTGATCAGGTTGCATGAATTGGCAAGTTGACCTTGATCTACACTGTGAGCACATGCAATTAGATGTGTATACAGTAAAAATTACCTAAACCGGTGGCCTTCAAGACTGAAGAAAAAATCTGGTTTAGAGAGGATTCCAGTTTTCAGAGGATTTTATATTTATCACCAAATTTGACAAGACGTAGTGGTGTACTTGTCAGTGTGTTATATCGCCTTTCTAAGTCTAACTTGAATGTATGTATTGCATCCTTTGACAGATAGAGATTATAAAGCATGGGAATAAAAAGTATATAATGACTATCTAGCATTTTTATTTATTTACTCATAATGACATGTTTTATAATGTCTAAAGCAGAATACATGTGATTGTGCATTTTGTTTCGTAAAATTTACTAAGATTAAAAAAAAGATTGGTCATTTTAATGAGACCAATTTAAAATTAAAATCAATTTCACTGGGTGATTGATCATTTTAGCTTAATTGCAGCATGAATTTTTTATTTTCACACCTTTTAAATTATATGCGCGTCCCTAATACGAAAACAACTAATTATCTTGCTGATGTTTGACATGCTTGACAATACACAAACCTTTCACAAGACAACCAGAGTTCATCACATTGATTGTAGTTATCTCAGACCCAGTTTTCAGATGATTTTTAAATAGCAAATTGCAAATAAAAGTTTAAAACAATAAGGCCGGTTTCCAGAATTCGGAGGTTCCGGTATTTGGAGGATTTCGTTACAATAAAATAAGAAGGAAAAAATTGGGACATTTTGCTTTTTTCAGGGGATTCCAGATTATAGAGGATCTGGTTTAGGGAGTTGTTACTGTATATGGAGTAAAGGATTAAGTGTGAATCAGGATCAAAATTTGGATTTACACAGTACAGAAAGGATCTAGATGCATTAACCATTTATTCCATACAAATGGGTTTTATTTTATGTGTGAACAGTGTAGATCCAGATCAGCTAGAACATCTGTATTGTCTGATCAGGATCTTCATTCTTCACAAATTACTGTATGACTCAAAAAGTGATCAGTGTAGATCCATATCAGACAGCATGGATGTGCTGGCAGTCCTGGATCTACACTGTCAGACAGCATGGATGTGCTGGCAGTCCTGGATCTACACTGCCAGACAGCATGGATGTGCTGGCAGTCCTGGATCTACACTGCCAGACAGCATGGATGTGCTGGCAGTCCTGGATCTACACTGCCAGACAGCATGGATGTGCTGGCAGTCCTGGATCTACACTGCCAGACAGCATGGATGTGCTGGCAGTCCTGGATCTACACTGCCAGACAGCATGGATGTGCTGGCAGTCCTGGATCTACACTGCCAGACAGCATGGATGTGCTGGCAGTCCTGGATCTACACTGTCAGACAGCATGGATGTGCTGGCAGTCCTGGATCTACACTGTCAGACAGCATGGATGTGCTGGCAGTCCTGGATCTACACTGGTTACACATGCCATACAAGTCATATCTATGTGGTAAACGGTTTAATATGCTTATTCTGTCTGAATGGCAAATGCTTAGATGTAAATTGTGACTGTAATGTATTGGGGTTTTTTTTTTGGGGGGGGGGGGGGGGTTTGACGCCCTTTACGGGTAACCCTGTTTATTCACTGTAATTACTATAATGTTATTAGTGTGATGCAGGTTGATGGAAGTGGAGCTGGACATTGCCTCAGAGTCCGGGCCTGCAGAGGATGCATCCTCTGTGGAGATGTGTGCATGTCTACACATGGACCTTGTGTGAGTCATGTACTAAGGGCTTCTACAGAGGAAGACAATACCTATTCCTGGAAATCTGTGTTCCATGTGAATGTAATGGACATACTGATACATGTGATCTCTACACTGGTGAATGCTTGGTAAGTGAGAAACGTCACTGGCATGTCAACATGATCTCATCTCAGGCAAATGTTTGGTAATGGATCAATTTTTGGGGCAGATTAGTATGATCTCAACATGGGCCAAGGCTTGGTAATTAATCAATGTCACAGGCACATTGAAATGTTATCTCAACACAGGGAAATGCTTAGTGTTTTTGAGATTTTTTTACAAACACCAATACAAGTCATGTGATGTCATTATAGTGTACATTGGCTCACATCATGCTTATGTATTAACAAAGCACTTACATTGCAATACTTTGTTGCTTTTTTTGTCATGTTTGCTAACTTTAAAGTTCCTTTTCCATCTAAACAGATTTTCAACACAACTTTCAAACTAGATATAATGATGATGATTTTTGTCGGTCAGTACTGATCCTTGGGTGTTACTAGCCTGTGTTGCTGAGGTTGCTTAAAATGGAATGGACAGTACAGACTTGGAAACATAGACTATACATGTAGTCTGTAAAATAAGCAAATAACACAAATAACACAGCTTAACAATTACAAAAGATACAATCTATCACTGAAAGAATGCTGTGGTGTTTTCTTAAATTTGGAAATTTACCTGTCTTAGAACAATAATTTCCATAGAAATATTTGTAGATTTCTGTATGATATTAACCAGGGCACTATACAACTTTCAGGGACTTATGACGGGGAATTTTGCATCATTTTAAGGCAAAAAAATATAAAAAGGGAATTTAAAGTCATATACACATGTTTGACTTTGGATTGTCGCACCTACTTATTACACTCTGTTCTACTACTGATTATAATAGCTAGTATATTTTGTGATTTTAGACTTACATATAAAACAATTAATTAATTACATGCATTTTCGGGAGACCCTTTCATTTTTTGTTAGATTTTCATTCAGAATTTTTGTCAGAGACAGGGGAAAAGATACTATTTTGAAAGGGAATCAAGCCCATATCGGCCCCCAAAAAGGCCAAACAAGTGTACTGTTAACCCTTTTCTCCATGTATACAGTCAAGTTTCGATAACTTAAACTCAATGGGATCAAGAAATAAGTTTGAATTATCGGCAGTTGGAAATATTGAAGTTCTGTTGAATGACTTAGTGGATACTCTATATTTATGTAGTCTGGGTCTCTTTACTTACATTATCATGTTAGAAGTGACAATTTAAAAAATGTAAACCAGATATTTGTTATTTTTATTTTCAAAAAATAGATTTAAGCATGTATAAATATACACATTTGCGTACCTCACATATAGTTTTAAATAAAAAGTACACAGTCAACAGATAAAGAAAATCAAACATCTGTGGTCTTCGCATCACAGGTGTTTGATGCTGATTTATTTAGGTTACACATGAATACATAATCATAAACTGTGGAATTCATCTAATTTAAGTTTGCAAATCTTAATTATTTTTTTTAAAGTAAATCTAAGGTTCTGATTACATTTCAAATACAAATGATTTTATCTGTTTGTTACAGGGATCACATTGCCGATTCATTCGATGTGTTAATATCATAATGTGCATTAATCATAGAACTTCGCTATTGTTTGTTTCCTGCTTCAAATGTGAAAACTTTGACTTGTCATATTTTTGAGAAATAAATTTCAATCAGATTGAAATATCGAGAGTGAAATTTAGGCGAGGGGGATATTAGAAATGCCCTTCATCCGTGCGTCCGTCCGAAACAATTTTGTCCAGAGCATAAGTCCAAAATTATTGGAGGGATTTTTTCAAACTTCATACACTGACAGAGCTCATTGGTAGGTAGTGCAGTGTGCAAGAACAATAACTCTACCTTGCCTATTTTTAGAGTTATTCCCCTTTATCATATTTACTTGATAAATTTTGTCCAGAGCATAAGTCCAAAACTACTGGAGGGATTTTATTCAAACTTCATACACTGACAGAGCACATTGGTAGGTAGTGAATTGTGCAAGAACAATAACTCTATCTTGCCTATTTTTAGAGTTATTCCCCTTTATCATATTTACTTGATAAATTTTGTCCGGAGCATAAGTCCAAAACTACTGGAGGGATTTTATTCAAACTTCATACACTGACAGAGCTCATTGATAGGTAGTGCAGTGTGCAAGAACAATAACTCTACCTTGCCTTTTTTTAAGAGTTATTCCCCTTTATCATATTTACTTGATTAATTTTGTCCGGAGCATAAGTCCAAAACTACTGGAGGGATTTTATTCAAACTTCATACACTGACAGAGCACATTGGTAGGTAGTGCAGAGTGCAAGAACAATAACTCTACCTTGCCTATTTTAAGAGTTACTTCTCTATCATATTTACTTGATATATTCTGTCTGGAGCACAACACCAAAACTACTTGAGGGCTTTTATTCAAACTTCATATACTGACAGAGCACATTGGTATGTAGTGCAGTGTGCAAATGCAATAACTCTACCTTGCCTTTTTTAGAGTTATTCCCCTTTATCACATTTACTTGATACATTTTTTCCGGAGCATAACTAAAAAACTACTTGAGGGATTTTATTCAAATTTCATATACTGACAGAGCACAGTAGGTAGTGCAGCGTGCAAGTCCAATAACTCTACCTTGCCTATTTTTTAGAGTTATTCCCCTTTATCAGATTTACTGGATAAATTTTGTTTAAAAATTTTAACTCTAAATTTAAAAGGATTTCCTCTCCAGGTAAATTATACGAAAGTACAACCTTCAGGTTACTTTTTCCGGCGGGGGGATTTGACCATGTGTAACATGGCTCTTGTAGAAAATTAAATGGCAGGACTGGACATTGAGTTCAAAGTTTGAAATATTGGGTGTTCAAATTATCAAAGTTTAATGGATATATGAAATATATAGGTGTTTTGCCAGACTGAGATAAGAGTTCGAAATATCTAAGGTGTTCGAATTATCTAAGTTTGAATTAAAGAAGTTGGACTGTATGCCTTTATGACAGGCAAATGGTGTGGATCGAGATGAGCTGGCACATCAGTGTCTGATTAAGATCTACACTCTTTACATGTAGATTCATCAGGTTATTGTCAAAGATGTGACCAGTGCAGATCCAGATCAGATGGCCAAATGATCTGGATCTATACTGGTCACACACACACACATAAGAAGGCTTATATATGGAATAAAGGGTTATTTATTGCTTTCTTTATTGTGTTTTTGTATGGCTGTTCAGGGCTGTGGTGACAACAAGATTGGAGCACACTGTAAGATGTGTAAACCAGGTTACTATGGTGAACCATTCTGGGGCAGAGCTTGCTACATCTGTGGTTGTCCTCTACAAGTGGAGTGCAACAAGTAAGTTAACACTAGCCAGGAATCACTATGGAGATAGAAGTTAACTTTTTACTAATAGGATATGGCTTTGAACTAGTGACACAAACAAATGCCAAAAAATTACATTCAAATAGGCAACCTTAATTTTTTTAATAGAACATTTTGGAAACAAAAATCAAGGACTTTTTCCACTCAAATTCTGTTTTATAAATTTTATTATCTGCCCCAACAAGCCAGCACATGATAATCCTTGTGATAAAGGGGTATCCATTGTCTAAAGGTTTATGAGTTAGATTGCTCTTACTAGGTAAAAAATATGGTAACATTTGAATGTTATCCCATGTAAGGTAATTTTCAAATCAATTTAAAAAAAAATATTTACTAACTCGGATAGAATGCAGGTGGGCATTGTATGATGGCAGTCTCCTTTATTGTACTTACTGCATATGAGAATGAATTGGTGGTGAGATTCAGTCTAGCCAGTAATACAGTCAAACAAGCAGCATTAACTCGTTACCCCAGGGATATGCCTGTTGTGCATGTGCAAACAGCAGATCTAGATCAGCTGGTACATCTGTGCTGTCTGAGCAGGATCTACACTGTTTACTGTTTGATTCTTAAGGGTTTTTATTGGTCCAAGAAGTGAACAATGTAGAACCTGATCAGATGGCATAGAAGTGCAATCTGATCAGGATCTAAACTGTTACATGTAACACCTGCGATAAAACCTTATATGTATATGGAAGAAGTGCTCTGACAGCATGGATGTACCATGTAAGTGCCATCTGATCTGGATTTACACTGTTTGCACATGCGATAAAAACCCTTTATTTGGAGGAAATGGTTAAGTGGCAGTTCCTTCCATGGATTTCTCATCCTTTGTTAAGAAAAGGATATTTATTGTACATTGACTATAACATGAGTGAATTTTTTCAGGATAAGCCTAAAATTCAGTATTCTGTGTGTTGAAATATGATTGATAAATTTGCTTTATTTTCCTTGTATAAATTTTCAAATATTTTAGGAGTTCATAATTCTTTCACCCATGCTATTACTTTGTCTATGTTTTAGTTTTGCTGACCAATGTCCAGTGCGCAGTACAGGGTTGGCAGGCAGATGTGTTTGTTTTGAAGGTTACATTGGAGACAGATGTGAAAGGTATATTGTATATATATTTCTTGAATTGTGTGAGTGCATGAAAAGCGGTTTGGGGGATGCTCTCTAACTATGTCATTACTTAAAAAAATGTCAGTTTTACCATTGAAGTACTGTCATGTAGAGCAGCAGAACGTTATCCACAGTGAGTCTGCTCGCCATGTCAGTGGGCCTGGGGTGGTAGGTAGAGTAAATTAACATATATCATATGCTATGAATGCCTTAGAATTAACAAAAGTAACCAACAAGTTATAGGTGTATGGAGTGGGAGTTTGGAATTACCTACCCCCACCCATACAAAATAAATTATTAAATGTAATTCAGTCCTTTTAGAATGAAAAGATATCATAAAGAATTTCAAAAAAATGAAGTAGGAGGGCATAATGTATTCCCTTGTTGTTTTTCATTATTTTTAGCTCACAAGTCCTGTCACATAGTGACAAGGTGAGCTTTTGTGATCACAATTTGTCCGGCGTCCTTGCGTAAACTTTTGCTTTAAACAATATCTCCTCTTAAACCCCTGGGCCAAAGTTGATGAAACTTGCCAAGGATGTTCTTTGCATGAAGCTCTTCCAAAGTTTTTCAAAGAAATCATTTCCAAGCAGAACTCTGGTTGCCATGGCAACGGAAAGGAAAAACTTTAAAAATCTTCTTCTTTAAAACCACAAAGCCTAGAGCCTTAATATTTGATATACAGTGTTCCTCTACCAAAATTGTTCAACCTATCCCCCTGGGGTCAAAAATGGCCCCACTCCAGGAGTCACTTGTTTTACATAGACTTATATAGGGAAAACTTAAAAAAAATCTTCTTCTCTAAAACCACAAGGCCTAGAACCTTGGTTTTTGGTATGTGTCATCATGTAGTGGTCCTCTACAAAAGTTGTTCAAATTATTCTCCTGGGGTCAAAAATGGCCCTGCCCCGGGGTCGATCACTAGTTTTATAACATAGTGTTATATAGTAAATCTTTAAAAAATCTTCTTCTCTGAAACTGTAAGGCCTAGCACAAAAATGGACCCGCCCCAGGGCACTGGCCTAAACAAAAGATTTCTGGAAATCTTGCATCCGAAATGATTTTGATCCAAACCACACAATTAATGGATACATTTTAAGCAGGCTCGATAGTGAGCAAGTATAAATAAACTTGTACAGTTCAAGAACAGATAACAAAGAAAAAAAAATGCCTCTGTATTCTAAATATACTGTTTGGTAATGAAAGTTAAAGTAAAAAAAGAAAGACAGAAGCATAAACTTGAGTTTTAACATTCACTGTAGCTAATACAAGTAAGAGTGTATAATAAACTAAATTTTCCCCAATTTTGTATTTTTCACACATTTTACCCATTTTGACCAGCGTCCAGCATCTTCCCCTCTTCCTTAAAAAAACTCTGCTTTCTTTGAACAGTATTTTTGTGATACTTGTCTTATAAAAGTAATTTTGTGTTTGCAAGATGATTTTATCCAATAAAAGAATGCTTTGGTTGCTATGGTTACGGTTGCCAAAATTACTATTTTGAAGATAAATTTTAACCAGCATAGCTGATTGCTTGCGTCTGGGCCTTAGGTACCTATTTTGTAGGCCAAAAAAATGAAAACAAGACGGTGAAGTGCTTTAAGTTTTTATTATTTGATTCTATACACATTGCAGATAATTTTTATGCATAAAACAGATATTTTACTGCATTAAACATGTGCAAACATCACAGATAAAAACTTGCATATTTTTTGCAGCTCAGAAAATTGTGCATTTTTGAAGCTGGGGAGCACTTTTAAAAACGCAATTTATAAAGTGTTAGAAATAAATTCCAAACAAAATGCTGGTTTTTTCTGTTCAGGTATGTGTCATTTTAACAATTTGCCTTTATATCACAAAATTTTACAATCTTTATAAGAAATGGAGATGATCTTAGCTTCTAGTATGTTTGATTTTACAGCCCATTTTTCAAAACGGAGGGGGCCCCTTCTAAAATACTGAATTTCTCGAATTACATGTGGTAAATATTTTTAAAAACTCTTGTTAAGATGTCTAAATTGATGTACTTGGATATGAAAACAACAGAATCCCATTCAGCAAAAGTGAATATTACAGTTCTAAAACCTTGGTGCTGCTATGATCCTTTTCAGTCATTTATAAGCAGTATATAATTAACACAACTTGTACAGCCTTTCATCCTAACATGTGAATAGGCAGCTTTAACATTTTAATCAGTTGTATTACAGTTGTATTAAATGTGTTCCTGTATTTTAGATGTGTGTTCTGGCCAGTGATGGTGGAATCCGTCTCTAACCAACGCAACTTTAGTTTACCCGAATATCACAAGGAACCAGTTCTCTCCATCATTCACGCAGACTCAGTACTCAGATCTTATCCCAGAAAGACAGGCTTTTGGACAGGAATTCATATGTGTGCCGGCATTTGACCAAGATACTGCTGTAAGTTTCGTGACAGTAGTATACTTACAATATATATTGTCACTTAATGCAAAAACAGTATAACTCCTGTTTTTAAGTAAAGTATTATACTGTTTTTGCACCAAGTTGATGATATGCTTAAAAAGTTCATAAGGTTGCTGCATGTTTTATTAAATTGCTGCAGATGTTATATTAATGCATCATTACTAAATATAGTTTTCAAAAAAAATGTAATGAAATAACGAATGGATTATCGAAACCTCAAATGAAATACTTTGGATGCACATGTATATATTAACAGGTTCTTAAGTCCACTCCAAATTGCTGCACAGATATTAACAAGTTCACAGTAAATGACCATCAAATGAGTAACTGTTTTCCTTTAATGAAATGTTTTATTCAAATTTCAAGAAAAACGAATAGAGATAAATTTGATTTGTTTTGACATCCTGGTGATAGCAATGATTCGTCATACAAAAGCTGTTAATAATAGGTAATTTAATTTCTTTCAGGTGCCATACAATGCTGTTGAATATTCCTTGACGAGAACTGTGCGAGCTTGAGAGTACTTCCATGTGGCGCCATCTACAGGGGTTATCTCCCTTGTCAATCCAGTCTATCAGGACACTGTTAAAACATCCTACACTGATATGTGTGATCTCCCTAATTAATCTAGTCTATCAGGACACAGTTAACACATCCTACAGGGTAAGCATCATTTTAATCTTTCTTTGATGGCAGCTTTTTCAGTGTTTTCTACTATGTCTGTTACCACTTACTCAATATAATTATATGCATATATGGCATGGGCAAACAGTGTAAATCTAGATCGGCCATCCATGCTGCCTGATCAGGATCTGCACTGTTTGCTTTTAGATTCATTCGGGAATTTTAGACCAAGAAGAAACCAGTGCAGATCAAGATCAGACTACATGCATTAGCCAGCTGATCTGGATCTAAACTGGTGCCACATGCATATAAATTTATGAAAAGTGTCTTGGGGCTGTTATTTGAATTGTAGATGTGAAGTTTTACTGTTTAAGAAGAGTCCACTTGTAAACCATACAGGTTTGTTAATACATTTGCAGCTGAACATTAAAGTATGTGACCTCGGGACTCCATCACGAGCATGTACCAACATGGAAACAGTGACTTTAAGCAAGTTTAGGAGCCTTTTCCCACCAGTCTTCCTCAACACTTTATACCACACAACAATCTACAAGAATTTTTGCAGTGATGCTTCTATTTATAGACTCACTGTCTCCCATGCTGATACACAGGTATGTTTTGAACTTTTTCTCCATTATAGGTGTATTTAATATAGAAAATAGTAGTAACATTGTCTGCATTGAACTCCAAACCTTTCACTTGCTGGGCTATCAGTCTGAGCTGCCAAGCCCAAACACTGACTTTGAAAAATAAGAAGAAAAAAAAATTAGATAAATATTGTTCTTGGATACACGTTTTACATACAGCTTTGTGTGCTTCAGATTTTTGCTAATATTTCATGCCTTGTGAAAATGTAGTGAATTCTGAATCATAATGCAATGCAGGCTGTTTGTAGAATCCATATCAATTCCCCTTGTATGTTTCCCTGTGTTGGTTCTATAGCTTGAGACCTCTGTGCCAAAGATCATAAAACTTAATCTGGAGACCCATCTCAAATCTCTAGCATCTGGTTGGCTGAAATATTTACTGGTTGCAATTTTTAGCCAATCAGAGGTTTAAGATTTGGATATGAGACTGGTCTCCCAATCAGATGCTTGAGATTTTAGACTGGTCTCCAATCTTAGATCAGGGTACAAGGTCTTTGAACTAAATCCAGGTTTACAAATCTACTTGACATTGCTATTGTCACCTGAAAATACATACATGAACAAAGTCAAGTGAATATACCTTTCATGTTTATTTAAAGGGAGATGTGCAGGGTCGAGCAGGTGTACTCAGTAAAATCGTAAACAGATCGATCTATGTAACACTTAATTGTGCTTTTCACTAAACTCTACATTTCAAACCCTCCAGGAGGAAGTTTTCGGTTAATTTTATCATTTTACCTGACCTGAAAACAATCAGCTGAAGAAATCCCTATACAAACATACATTCTATATTTAGCGATCATTCTATATATATTTAGCTCATCGCTGAGCTTACTATTCATGGTGGCCCAGGCATTTTGAAACAAATGGCGACGTCGATAGTCGGCAAGGTACACCAAATGCGTATTTTGGTTGAAGTGATCACATGACAATCCCAAAAACCACCGCGGCTTTACGCGGGAAATACAAAAATAGCTAACCTATATGCGTGTTGCATAGGATAGGAAACACCACTTATATATTTTTTTATAAAATATTGGTTTGAAATATTTTGGATGAAAATCAATATTTGAGCTTCAAATAATGATATTCAACTGATTAATAACCCTTTTCACAAATCTGTTCCATTCATCAATCCTGCACATCTCCCTTTAAAATAACTTGTAGATATGTTGTACTTGCTAGAAATCCATGTGTGATGTTTTGATACTATAGCTTAAAATTTGCAGATTTTTTTTAGCAAGCATTGCAGGAATGTGGGGTTGGAAACTGTGAGCCGATAAACCTGAGATGTTTTCCTTTGTAAGAAAAATATTTGTATCATTTGCAGAGCCCATTCAGCCTTGTATTTGTGTCAACTATTGATGACGACTTTGCCCCAACATTCTTCTATTTGGAGAGTGTGACAACCAATATATACAATATTCTTGTGCAGAAAGCTGGTGACTTGGCCAATGACACTCGTGCTCAATACCAGGTAACACTATGTACTTGTTTATAACAGTTATTGATGGGTTAAGAGGCCACTTAATTATGAAAGCTGGGCTGTGATTTGCTAATTTTGTCTAGGGATGTCCGATGATATGGAGTTAAAGTTTTAATATACAAGCTTTTTCTGATTGGTAGATATGATAAACTCTTAAAATTTCACTTTAAAATACAGGAATATGTTTGAATTTTAAAAGCCTGTTTTGTCTGAAAAATTTGGGTAGTATCAATTTAAAGGTAGGCCTTTTCTTGTAGTTTTACTTTCAGATAACCCATCAGTCGGTGGTGACTTGATTCACTGGATGCTAGCAAAAAAGAGTTGGTGAACACCTGGTTTGGCTACTGCCACATGATGCATCTTGGATTGCTCTTTGCAGATATAATTGACAAAAGTGAACAGTTTAGATCCAGATCACATGAATGTATTGGCTGATCTGGAGCTCCACTGTGCACATTTGGATAAAAAACACACCGGTGTCCATAGAGTAAAGCGTTCGAAATTCTTGATTATACAGACTTTAATTTGGCAGAATACAGATATATAAGACATATCCTGAGGGATGGATTGTTGTTTGGGTTAGCATATTAGATTCTTATCAGCCTAATTCATTATTTTCAGTTGAGGCTGTATGCTGTTGACAGTGGAAACCTAGCTGGTCTAAGCTATGCAAGCCTTACTACCACACAGGTCCTCTACATTAATGTGAACAGTCATATCTTCCCGCCAGATTTTACAAATATCAACAACATTCAGACAAGTATGATGGAGACGCCTTCCCAGGGACCTTCATTGTGCAGCAGAATGAGACTGATGCTGATGTAAGTGAGTGTACTAGAGACGCCTTCCCAGGAACCTTCATTGTGCAGCAGAATGAGACTGATGCTGATGTAACTGTAAGTGATACTACTAACTCTTATCTTAATAGATGCTGTTTTTATACGCCTTTCCAATAATTCGATGAATTTATTTGGTTACCTCCCCTGTCCAGTCACGTGACTGCTTTACAGGAAAAATGATTGCGCGCTGTAATAACGTAATAGGGAATATGTACCTACAACTTTCATTTTTATCATAAAATTATTTTTTGAAAAATGTATTTTCTCTTTGAATTAGTAATAATACATCAGCGCCATGATATTTTTGAAAATAATTGATAAAACAATCAGGTTTCTGACTAAAAGTGTCAATTCATTATTCCTCGCATTAAACACTAAACGACTTGAACTAACAAACAGTCGCAGTGTTCTCTTCACGGCTTAATTGAGTCTCGTTTCCGGATTAGCGTGTTTATTCAACTACTGACATCATGTTGTGATTATGTCGGCGGCGATTGATTTTGAAGGCGGCATGCCATAAACATGTCAAACTGTCTCGCACACGGGGTCATCTGTCAATTACTTAAAGGGGCAGATATCATTGACCAATAGAGATCGTGTAATTTCTGTTTGCAAGGTATCTACACCTCCCAATTCTTAAGTATTTCGGAGTCCTTTAACTACTGGATGTGCCAGCAAATGTATTTGATTTAGCACTTAAATGGATTCTTAATCAACATTACGACACGTTATAGAAACAAAAGCCGTCAATAAGAAACAAATCTTGTCAAAACATTTTATATATGTTTAATTAAGAGTTTGGGCTTTTATGCCAAAATTACAATCTGTCAAACCTAAGAAATCTAAATTGGATATTCAACCATATTGTGATATAAATATTCCCATCTTTTTGGAAGCCGGCATCTAAATCCTTGGATTTTATTCTACGAATGATACTTCTACAACAAACAATCAGATTACCGATCTTGTTTTATTTCAAGACAGAATCAATCATATTTGCTTGTGAAGTATACCTAACATTTTCAATATTCAAATTATTTATTCGTTGACCATAAACGCCTTAAATTTATAGGACAATTCTATTGTTCAAATGTGTAAGTATGAACAAATTCAGATTGTATTTTTTTGTCTACAGATCATGTAACCAGATGTTGACATATCACGATTTCCGGATAATAGCGCATTACTAGCCTTAGCAATTTGCAACATTTACACCAGTAAAATATATTTTCAGCAGAAAAGATATTAAGAAGAAATTGTTGTACATAATTGGTAAAATTAATGCTTATGTTTGTCCAAATTGCGTTTCATACTGCCTACTATCAACAAGAATGGTACATGTTCTTAAATCATTAAAAATCTAAATATCTAACAAATAGTAAACATAAAAAAAGTCTGGCTAGAATAACAGACCAGCAACTTATTTTTTCACCGCCGGCGACGAACGCAGACCTGCAATATAGCGGATAAGGTTAGCTATTATGTGCTTAAGCCATTGGCCCGATTGTCAGCTATCCTGCAGAGCCTCGTTTTGCATTGATTTTCTGTCGCGGGAAGTAACTCGTACAGGACTGCGAAACTGTTTATTGGAAAGGCGTATAACATGGGTAAACAGTCTAGATCCAGATTGGACATCACATCCATCCTGTCTGATCAGGATCTACTGTTAGCTTTATGTTAGCTTTAGATTCATTTGGTTTTTGGTTATTCCTGATCACATGTTAACAGTGATGATGCAGATCAGATGGCACAGATGAACCGTTTTTAAATTGTGTCAGTAAATTTTTTTTAAACCATTATAAAACTACCAGATTGACCATACTTGATATAACAGGGGTAGCATGACTTGTGTGTTTTCAGCAACCAGAGAATGCTGTGAGATTTGAAA
Source organism: Corbicula japonica (assembly GCA_038501625.1). Taxonomy (NCBI): domain Eukaryota; kingdom Metazoa; phylum Mollusca; class Bivalvia; order Venerida; family Cyrenidae; genus Corbicula; species Corbicula japonica. The sequence goes on along the minus strand of JAZAYU010000335.1, from coordinate 451,615 downwards.
CTGTTGGCGACGAAGATGCTCCAGTCTACTTCTATATTATCCCTGTGACTGCAAGAATTTCACTCCTTGCTTCTGTACAAAACACTGCCACCAGTTTCTACACGGTAAGTTGATGTTAGAAGTATATATCTGTAGTTATTCTTAAAATAATTGGGATGTTACTGTTGGAATATTTACTTGATGAAGCTGTCTGGATTGTGTTGTCATATTTACTTTGAATCATTTGAACAGAAAAGGAAATTGTGATTAATTGAAGTTTTAAACAGGGATTCAACAGGCACATCAGATTGCCTCCTAAAATATGCCTTCAGTATGATAGATAAATGTACAGATTAAGCTCTTTTGCCCATGGGAAGCATGGAAAGTATGTATACATATAATATATTCAGTATAAATTGAATTGGCTTTACCTTTCCCTTGAACTGAATAATCATTTGCTTTGTTTCTATACATTTATACTGCATAGACACTTCATATACTTAGTTTGTCTTTTGTTTGCAAATTGAGTTGTTAATTGAATTATGTAATTGCAGTTAAAGTCCAAGTGTACGATGGAGGATTCCCAACACTGACGGATACATTAGATGATGTCTCGGTGAACAGAATCGTGGAAACCCTGGCCTTCTTCTCTCGTAATGACCAGCAAACAATTTCGGAGAATGCTCTTGTTGCCTCCTCTGGGATCACTGTGCAGCCATAGCCATTAACTGGAATCACCTACACATTCCCTGGTTTTGTCGATGGTCCACAGTATTTCAACATGAGCTTGATCACTGGCACTGTCTTTGTTCGCTCAAACCTGAGACTGGACAGAAACAAGCAGACAACATGTTCTTACCTAGTAATGGCTACAAAACAGGTCTCAAACAGTGTTCAGACTGTCTTCGCCACACTCGCAATCACTGTGTTGCATAACTTGAACACACTGCAGTTTGACAGACAGATATAAGAGGCTACGGTACCAGAGAATCTTGCTTTGGGAGCCAGTATCATCCATCTGATGGCCAGTGATGCTGATGTATTTGTAAGTCTTTCTTGTATTGATTTGCAAATATACTTAGCAGAAATAAAAGTATACACTGCCCTACCAATAATTTTGTAAAATAAGGATAAGGAAAATTCTTTCTTTCATTAAATCTGCATTTCTGCAATTATTTCAAAGAAAACAAATGTTCTTGCAAATCTGCAGTCACAACCTAGTTATCTTTCCCTTTGCTATAATAAGGGTTTTAGGAAGAAGTAAGTGATTCTTGACAATATTCACAATGTTTTGGAATTAAATCAATTTCTCCAGTTCTTGATGTCAATAAAATCTCAAAACATTCATTAATAAACCAACCAGTCCTCGATAAACAACGATAGAAATCCCAACCATTTCCAATTACCTCCCTTTAAATTGAATATGTAATGTTTTACCATCCATTATTAATTGTTATTCGATGGACAGTTGAGGAGATTAATTAATAAAACACCATTCAAAGCATTCCTGATTAAATGAAAATAAGTTAATGAGAATATAAGCATAAAAAGTGGATACTTTTTAATTTTGTTCAGTATAGTTATTGTAACAGTTATGAATAGGGAAATATGGTTATTATTGTTATGAATAGGGAAATATGGTTAACAGATTAGAATAACTTACAACATTTTCACTTGTTTACAGTTTTAACACAGAAAGCTGTTTCAAGAAATGTTTTACAATTATATTTTTGGGGGAGACATGGAGGTGAAGGTCACAGAAACCATAATAGGTCTTTATAAACTTGAATTAGAACATTTTTGTACACCAGCTTCTGTAATTTTAGAACAATCAAGCACCTTGAAGTTTATCAGTTGAATACAGTTGCATAAGTTCAGCAGCTTTGGAAAGTAAATAACTACAAAGTTTGAAATGTCTGAAGTTTCCTTGCACATAAAATGGTGGTAATAGTCTTATGTGTAAGTTGGAATATAATAATTACAATGTACTCATTTTCTGGAATAATCATTCAAAAGTTCAATTAATGACTTGCAGTTTATAACAGCATATATTAAATCTGTACTAAAATTTATTTTTAGAAAGATATACATGTATACTGTAAATTTGGTTTGACTTGTTTCAGGATGTGCTGGCATACTCACCCATCTAGCAACAGTTTGGTACTCCAGTCGACAACTTTTAAGTTGGACCATTCTCTGGACTGATTTTGCCTCTGACAAGTGCTGACATACACTGGAGTCACCACCTACCAGGTAATGTGTTACAGTAAATGGAAGATTCAAACCATGTGCACTAGTTAAAAAAACTTAATCTGGAGACCAGTCTCAAATCTCAAGCATCTGATTGGCCAAAATGGCGATTGGTTTGCAATATCTTGCCAATGCTTTGATATAAAACTATGAAAATCTGCCAAAGAACTTCTAGGGGACAGTCCACTTTGTACAGTAACGAATTTCAATGTCCAATAATGAGATTTCATAGCGATGCTTCTGGGGGAAAGCCTGAAGCAGGTGGGAAAACTAGAATTATCAAAGTTTACCCAGCATTTTGTTATCTCTTGAGTATTGTTTATATGTTTAAGCAATTCTGAACTTCTTCATGAGTATTACTAGTGGAAATGACATTTACAAGAGTAGAAAAATCAAAAGTATTGGTCTGAAGATCATAAAACTGAAAATCTGGGACACATTCTTCATTATGGCCAATCAGATCCTTGAGATTTGAGACTCAGTTTTATAATATCAGGGCCTGGTTGTGACACATCCATCACAAAATAGGCTTGTGCAACTAGTGTAGACCCAGATCACCCTGCCCATCTATGAAATCTTAAGATTATGAAACTTAGAAGTGAAACCAGTCTCTTATCTCAAGGATCTGATTGGCTGAACTGGTGACTGGTTGCCATTTCAGTCAATTAGATGCTTGAGATTTGAGACTGGTCTAGACTGTTAACCTGTTAGAGTGGCATTTTTTATACATCTAGAAAACATAGATCTTTTTGATGAGAGTCTACACATATAGCAGTTTAAAAAGCCTTGTTTTCTCATGGTGCATCAAATATTCATTTTCTAGTGTTTAATAATTAAATTAAAATTATTAACAGAAATAGAGGTGGATAATTGAGTACCTTGTATACAAGAGCTGTTGTCAGTTACTTTACATTTTACTGTAGTAATGCTGTTGATATTTGGAGTGCAAACATAACAAATGTAAGTACGAAAATTGAAATTATCTCTTATCACAAATATTTTTTTTTCTTATTCCTTCATTAACAATAAGTTCTTTTCACTGTACTTCAAACTGTCACCTGATTGTTTCAGATCCGTGTTTTGGCCCAAGATGGTGGTGCCCTGTGCTTGTCATCCATCACTACTGTGTATGTAAGTGTGCAGAGGAACCAGAACACACCATTTTGGAAACAACATAATTACACTGTGACCATCAATGTGATCCAAGATCTTGGCACAGCGATACTTACAATGTCAGCTTTCGATCAAGATATCCAGGTAAACAGTGAATGATGGTTTTGAAATGCTAAAACTTGGTGTCCTTCTGTTACTATTTTATTTCAATCATTGTACTGACAAGTACTGGCAAGTGCTAATAATTATGGGCTGAGTGCAGAACAGTTGTAACAAAGAAGGAATATGGTAAAGAAGTGCTGACAGAGTAATGCATGGGCATTAGGATTGTTAACCTTCGATGATTCATAATTATTACTACATGTATATATATTTTTTTGTTTATATAAATGGATTGTAATTATTTGCATATGACGCTCGTTTAGAGGACTATTACAATCAAATGCTCTTAACTGATGCCGTAGAAAGCTAGATCTACAAGTATCAAAAGGCAGCTTTAAACCTGTTTTTATATTTCTGTGTCTTGTTGTTTAAGGCACCATACAACTCCTTGGTATTCAGTGCAGTCAATAGATTGGTCAGCAACCTTGCAGCAGAAATGTAGGTGTCACTGTCAACTCCAGGGAAATTTTCATCCGCAGATCTCTGACTGTCATCACATGTTCTCATGGTATGTACTGTTTTACTTTTACATCAGTTTTGTTGATTATGAAATAAAGGGTGTTTTTACCCATCTGTGATTCGGTACCTTTTACATTTGACTGCAACAAATATTTTCTTGAAATGGGCATTTTTCAGTTAGAATTAACTGTTAAATCATTTGTTTTCATAAACCGCAATTGTTTGTCGATTTCCTGGTTGTGACTTTTAAATGGGGACATTACTTTGTGGATATACAAAATTGCATAATAGCAAATCATGCCATATTTATGGGTTTTGAATTTGTGCCTCTATCCTACCTTAAAATCCTAATTCTATGATAATTTATCTAGAAATAATCCTGATTTCATGGCAGTAAATGCTCATTGTTATATCTATTTTCATAGCTGGAAGTGCTAGATAATGACCCTGTTACACCTCAGAATGTTGTCAGGAATGCATTTGTGACAGTGACCATAATCCATAACCAGTTCAGTCCAACATTCAACAACCAATCTTGTGATGTGGCTTTGAACCAACTTACCAGTAACCAGTTCTTCCTAACCCAAGTGGCTGCTACTGATGGTGACAGCTCCGTAAGTAAACTACTTAGAATGTTTACTGTACTGAGTTTAAGGCTTTGGACATTTTGAAGCAGATAGGGTTATTTCCTTAATGTAGTACATGTATGGTGTACTGTAAATGCAACAAATAATTATTTGAATTATTAAGTCTAGTCAAGTAACTTCCTCCTTTCTGTTTTCTGTTTAGTTTTTGCTGTATGAAGAAGTGCATTTGCGGTCTATAAAAATGTTTTTAAAGTTACTAAATATGAAGATTGTATGATTCACCCACTAGAACAAAGTTCCACAAGAGAAAACCTGTATTTGAGAATTTTAAATTTGTCCTCTTATAACAAATTATGATGTGTTAAAAATAGTTATAAATAAATTTTACATGCACCAATAGTTAACTTGGTTACATTACTGTTTATGTTTTGATGAAAGTTACTTGACTGTTTTGATGAAAATGTGCTTTGCAAAGAAATCATGGAAGGGATTTGAAAAGAATCAATGTTAAATATAAAGATTTTATAAAAGCTTTGAATTCTTTTGCAGTCAACACCTTCCGGTCAGATCCGTTACTATATCACAGGTTCTGTGTTCAGTGTTGATCAGTTAACTGGAAGAATCAACGTTGTTGGAGATCTGTCAATTGCTGGACGTGAAAGTTCAACGTAAGTGCTCACAATATTTTGGCATTATGATTATAAAACCTGCAGGCTGTCAACCGATTCCTATATTCCTATATTTCTCCTATATTTTGGATCAGAATCCTATATTCTGAAAAGCCTCCTATATTCCTATATTTCTCCTATATTTTTATGTGAATTCCTATATTTTTTAGTATTTGTTTTTGCCGATTAATGAAGAGAGTAAATATTGCTTTGATACTGCTTTCGCTTTCTTCTATTTTTTTTTCCAAGAACAAATCTCAACTTTTATATTGGTGAAAACTTGGCGGGTGGCATTTACTTAAGTTTTAATCTGATTCTCTAACAACTTTGTAGCAGGTTTCTGTGTATTAAGGCTTTCCTAACAAAAACAAATTTTCACTTCTATGCAGAATTCTTGTTGCAGTTGCAACCAAATGCAAAAAATGTTAAAGATCAGTAAATTTTATTCACCAACTGCAAGGACTAGAGAGCTTATATTTGGTATGGTGTATGTGGTTGTCTAAAACGTCAAGATGGAAACCTGGGAAAAACATGCTTGACTGTGAACAAGAATTCTTCAGCTCACTTTTGTGGTCAGTTTTCCAGTTTGAAAAGAGTGTTATCAAACTCTGTTGGAAAAGAGTGTATGCAAAAGAAGATTTCTTTACAAAAACAATAATTTTCAAAAGGCAAAGTCAAATAAAGGGAGGTAATAAAAACAATATTATTTGATGATTTGCAACAACTGTTTGTAAAATAAATTGAGATAGGTTTCTAAAATTATTGATTTTTATGGAACCTCTCAATGGATAAAAGTTAAATTACTGTTAAACTTCAATGGACCTGAAAGGTAAAATGTCCATTTATTCTCAAGAAGGCTTTGGCTTTTGAAAATTATTGCTTTTGAGTAGAGATTTAATGGCAGTTTGAATTAAAGTTCAGTTATGGTTATAACTATCTTATTTGACTGCAGTACTGTTCCATGTAGATTAAATAAATAAATGGAATCATAAATGGAATCATATTCCGGAACTTCTAAAGTAGTGAAGGGCATATAATTTTGTATGATGTATTGCCTACAAGTAAGGCCTTGGGGTCACTTGACTGAACCCTTTTGGACATTGTAACCCAGATTTTTATGCACAAAGCAATATGATTATGAGTGGATGGGTCGATGCTGTGTACAGTACTATAAATCATAGAAGACAAACAAAAACTGAAAAATCCGTCATTGATAATGCATTTTCTGCATTTCCCCCTTGTTTGAATGGTCATTCAGATGCTGGTGATTTGCTTGATAGTGCTGATGTTGAAGTTAATGGTTTCCATCATTTTTACAGTGGACATTTTGGACATTGATAATTGTAGAAACAGTATATGCACATGTGAAAATCATTTGTATAAGTGCAAGTAAATAAAACTATTATCAGTTCCAAACTCCTATATTTTGCCTCAAAATCAACCAAAAACTCCTATATTTGTTGCAAAAATATTCCTATATTTTTCCTATATTTTGGAGATGACCTGGTTGACAGCCTGAACCTGTTTCATGCTTAATTTGGTTCTGTGCAAAGCATTAAAATGTTTAGTTTCTGGGGTTGGATGCAGGATTTCCAGTAAAGGACTGAACCCCCTTTGCATCTTAAATTCAAAATGGCTGATTTACCAGGGTTTATTTTTCAGATAAATATTCAATTCTACTTGTACTTTGCAATGATTATTAAAAAATAAAGCAACTATTGCAGGGTTTTTTTGTTAAATAACCCTTCACTTCATATATGTGTTTTTATGCGTGTGTGACCAGTGTAAATTAAGATCAGCCAGCACATCTGTGCCATCTGATATGAATTTGCAATGGTCACATCTTTGTCCAAAATAACCTAATAAATCAAAAAGCGAAGGGTTCAGATCCTGATCAGATGGCACAGATCTACACTTTTTGCCCATGTGATAAAGGCGTGTCAATAAGTTAAACATGTAATATTATTTTTATGAATCAGTCTGAAAATCTTAACCAATCAGAGTAAAACAAGTTAATATGTGGACAGAAATCTTTTAACCTTCCTCCATATATACACATTTTTACACATGTGCAACCAGTGTAGATCTAGATCAGCCATCACATCTGTGTCGTCTAATCAGGATCTGCACTGGTCGCATTTTGGTCAGAAATAATATAAGGAATAATGAAGTGAACAGTGCAGATCCTGATCAAATGGCACTGTTCACTCAAGCAATAAAGGTATGTCTATAGAAGAAAGGGTTTAATCACTCCTGAATGAAGGAAAAAAATCTGTGCTAGATATCCTTGAGCAGCATGGAAACCTCTAGTATTTTCATTATTCCCTTGAGTGAGCTATTGTGATCAGAGAGGGACCAGATGTCCGTCGTCCATCGTCCGGTGTCCGTCAACATTTTGTTTGTTAATGCAATAGAGGCCACAATTTTTAACTGATTGTCATCAAACTTGGTCAGAATGTTTCCCTTGATGGTGTGGCGATCCCTTTCGAAACTGGGTCATCTTGGGTCAAAAACTAGTTCACTAGGTCAGATTAAAGCATAAATGTTGTTAAAGCAATAGAGGTCACATTTTTTATCCGATGGTCATCAAATTTGGTATGAATATTGATATTGATGATCTCTACTTAAATTATTAAAATCATGTTCTTGAATTGCCCAGGGGCCCCGCCCTGGGGTTTTAAAATTATTTTTCTTTTAAAATCTGTTTTTAACCTTTGATTTTCTACAAGTAACTGTTATCAACCAGATTTTGGCACAAACTTTATACCATCTTAAAATTCAATCTTTCCTGAACATTTCATTCACTGGTTGTTAAGTGATAAAATTTGAACCAAAAATTTTAGTAGCTGGGTGAAAATTTCAAGTGTCGAAATTCCAATAGTTTTACCTGTCTTCAGCTATATTTAGATTCAATCTTAATATGTTAAGATGTATTAGTTCATTCCTCCTGTTGCAGGACACGACCTACTGAAGTTTCCTGCTTAGATCTGTGTTATGCAATATTAAGAACTTTGCTCTGGAAGTTTTTATAAGGTAAATTTTGTCATTTTCTATGAATACTGACCAAATAAACATTCTTACTTTATAGCACTTTGAATATCAGGCTTTTTATGCTCCCCCCGAAATTCGGGGGAGCATATAGTTGCCGCTTTGTCCGTCCGTCCGTCCCGTTCGTCCGTCCGTTCGTTCGGACGTACAGACGGGAGGGACATTGCGGGGCTACCGGACTAAAATACTGTGGGGTAGACTTTTTATTTGTAAAAATGATATCTACGGGGTCAGCGTTTTGTGTACACGCTGCAGGGACACTCTGGGGTTCATATGCCAAAATCATTATGAGGTCAAGTTTTAAAAAAATGGCGCATTTCTTTTAAATCTATTCAAATGGATGTTAAACAAAACCAAGTGGACCATTGACAAAGTAGCCAGAAAGTGTATGATTTTCTTTCTACCTCATAAGACGCGTGGACATGAAACCTTATAAGTTATGGACATCAAACCTCTGAGGACCATGGACAAAGTAGCCAGAAAGTGTTTGATTTTCTTTCTACCTCACAAGACGCGTGGACATGAAACCTTATAAGTTATGGACATCAAACCTCTGAGGACCATGGACAAAGTAGCCAGAAAGTGTTTGATTTTCTTTCTACCTCATAAGACACGTGGACATGAAACCTTATAAGTTTTGGACATCAAACCTCTGAGGACCATGGACAAAGTAGCCAGAAAGTGTTTGATTTTCTTTCTACCTTATAAGATGGATGGACATGAAACCTTATAAGTTATGGACATCAAACAAAGTTGGCCTAGATATGAGCGCACTTTGTGAAGTTATTTTCCTGTCCATTATATGTGCTAAAAATAAGGTTACTGGGGTTTCCAAAGATGTTTGGTTGCTGATTCCTGGAGCACATTCTGAATAATAATAAGTGTGGTCCTCATACTGCATGCTTGGCTGCTTTTCTCATTTTGTCCGGAATTTCCAGTTTTTCAATCAAGATCATTATAAGGTCAAGGTTACACATGATCACTTGATGTGATGGTCTTGTCCCATGGATAAATGTGTGTGACTATAAAAAGTATTCATCAAGTATGTAAATGCAATATCACAGATGCATGTTTTGACCAAAAAGGGCACAATATGAATAATCTTTACAGACACTCACAGTTATCACAAATTCACTCACAGTATCACAAATATTTATTATTTTTTAAAGAACAAAAGAAAAAATGTAGATATGAAGTTTATTTTCCACATCAAAAAATTTTATTTTCCACATCAAACAATTTATCTTTATGCAAAAGAACCAGTAGTAAATCAAATAGCGAGTGTTCCATCACTTCAGATCAAAATGCTACATTGAAAACTAGAGCCATCAACAGATGGATAAACAAAACCAAATGCTGCCTTGTCACAGTAATGGTGTCCTTTTTAAGAAGAACATTTAACACCAATTTAATGTTTGGTAAGTACTAAAAATAAGTGCGACAAAATAAATACCTGTTTTGTATTGACAAAGTTAAGTAATGTTCATGACCTTTGACAAATATCCATAAAGGGATGACCGAGGGCATGTCATGAAGTGTACAACAAGAATTGCCCGTTTTGACCTTGACTATCAATGTCATAAAAATGTATTCACTAAAGACATATTGAGAGAAATATTAACAAAATCTGTAATTAACTAATATTCAAGTGTGACAGAACAGGACGCAACGTGGCGGGACAAACGTGAATCCAATATAGCCCCCAAATATTATCTCGGGGGTATAAAAAGAATAAAAGATTACAAAGGGAAGTTATTAAAAAAAAATTCAATAGCAGGAGTAATGTTTTACAGTGCACTTTCTTTCAACAATATATTTTCATGTACGAGGTACCGTGTTTACACCTGAATATTAACTGACAAAAGTAAGCATACAATAAGGTTATTTCAAAACAAACATTTGTAACATTCTATCTGTTCTCAAAAATCAACCTTGACATATAAAAGAGGGCTTTATTGGCCCCGATTTGCTCATCCAAATGCAGGTTGCTAACACTGACAAAGTAAACATACAATAAGGTAATTTCTTAGCAAAACAAACATTTGTAACATTCAATCTGTTCTAAAAAATCAACCTTAACATAAACAAGAGGGCTTTATTGGCCCTGATTTGCTCATCCAAATGCAGGTCACTCAGGTCACAAAAAATCTTCACAAGATATTTCTTACTGTAAGTGTATACTACTTAGAATAATGGCAAATGTCATCTGTTGTTCAATTTTCTCCTGTTAATCATCATATTACTCAGTTTCTTCTTAATTGTATCACGCTTTCGTTTCCAAATTACTCCACTATTGGCCTCACTCTTTTTCATGATTTTTTCAATCCTCTTCTGTCCAGGAAGAGTATTGGTTTGAAAATCTTCCGAAAACAGACTGTTCAATTCTGCCACCTCTTCGTCTGTCCATTTTTGTCTGTTACTTTTTTGTGGCTTTTTTCTCTTTGGTCTGAATTCAACAGATTCCTCATCTGTGCTATCCTCCCGGAATTCTGGCACTTCATCTTCACTTTCAACAATATCCGTCATGACAATGATAAGTTCTTGTGCTTCGGGCATCTCCGTGGGTCTTTCCAACTCGTCTCCTCCGAACAAATCTGGAAATGTTGGATACTTTTCAAATTTGGATTTTCTACATTGTATGTAATATTAATTCTTTTCATAAAATAAAAAAAAAACATCTTAATAATAAACCTTTACAATTATAGTAATAATCCCATCAGAAGCTATACTTCACTCGAAAGATTTATGAATATTAAAGACAATCTGTAAGAGCAAAACTTGGGAGTGAAAATGAAAACATACATCCAGTTAAAACATATATTATTAAATTATTATTTTAAGTTAAATTTTACCATTGTTATTCTTATGTCTTTGACCATTAAGCTGCCTTTCATACAGTCATTAAGAAAAGTGACAGCAAACTAAATTATTTAGTCACTTAGAATCTTATAGATATACCGTAAAATTCCTTTTAAATGCCCCCGGGGGCCTTACATTTTCTGAAAGGGGCGCTTACTATTTATATTAATTATTTTTATTTAAATATTAAGATTCTGAATGATACTGGATAATTAATATTGAATAATTAAATTTTTTCTCTAAATAATAACATGGGAGGGGGGCGGTTTTTAAGGGAGGGGTGTTTAATAGGAATTTTACAGTATTTGGACTTTGTGTTTGGAACTGAATTAATATTACCTTCTATCTGTATGTCTTGGATTCTCTTTCCCTGGTACTTCCCGACTAATCCAAGATCTTGAATAAGCAGCACCTTGGCGACATCTACCCTCTCCAGGACATCCGAGGTTTGCCTGTAGTGCACTTTGTGTACATTCATCGTGTGGCCCATATGATCCAGAACCCACTGGCGCTCAGCCTCGGTAGTGTTCAATGCCTAGGAAAAAATCATTATTGAACATTACGCCCATGCTTGTGTAACTACAATACTTCTCCTTATACTTTGAATAGTCAAGCTAAAAACTTATATATCAAACTTCTACACCTGAACAATACAGGGCACTGGTATAAAGGATTTCATCTTACAAATTAACAAGAGAAATTTTCAATGATCACAATATGCTTTCTGTCAAGGTTGGCAAAAACCTGGGTTTTACTGGGCATTAAATGTTGCTTTGTTATGTATGCTGCATACTGTTGGCTATGCCTCAGACTGAGTGAGACATTCAATTGTCACAAATTTAGTTTTAATATGAAACATTTAAGAATTTAAATAAGTTCAGATCTTAAATAACTGAAACAGATTGAAATAATACATACAAAGCCTTTGCCAAGTTTAGTCAATTATGCTTATTTTTAGTTTTAATTGCCATGAGCTCTATCATGAATTTACAGAAAAACAGACCATTTATCTGATCAGGTGTGAAAGCTAACAGTTTTGTGCAATCTGAATAATTTGACATGTCATAGATATGTCACTGAATATTGCCTAATGGGGTAATCCCAGAAGTGTTGGGAATTGCCAACCTTGCTCTCCGTTACAAGACAATCAATGGTGTAATTTACCTGAAGCATTGTTGCCATGTACTTGCGCATATTGCTTGTACGAACAAGGTCTGGCATTGTCAGTTTTGCTTCTGGTGCTTGTGTAACCTCCCGAATAGCATCATAGGCCCTGAACACTCCCATGCCTGATAACAAATGCAGAACATCTTTAAAGATATTACCAGGTGCACAATTATAGCAATTAAATGAATGATGTCACAGTTGATATTTAACCACAACACATTTCCAATGCCATAATCACTGTTTTTTTTTCTGGTTATATTACTAACAAAACAATTCTTTGTCTTTCATATTTTATATATTTTATGACCAGGCCCATAGCAATGTGATTAGCAAGGTTACAGGTTCAAGCCTGTTCATGAACCAATGAGTCTTTGGTAAGGCATTTTTAACAGGACTCCCTTGTTATGTTGTATCAAAATCTGTTTAACTACAAAAAATATGAAAATACAACTATCAAACAATAAAATGGATGATAAAAATACTTTTTATGAATTTACACACAAAAACTACATTCATTTATGTCAATCAAAGTGAAAAATATGTAAATTCAATGCTATTGTACTTTTTTGTGCGAAACTACTAAATAATACTAAGATAATATTTGGTGTTTAATAATTGCAAATACATTCACGATACTGAACGAAAGCCTGTTTATATGTACCGTATTTGGCCGTGAAACCTTATAAGTTATGAACATCAAACCTCTGAGGACCATGGACAAAGTAGCCAGAAAGTGTTTGATTTTCTTTCTACCTCATAAGACGCGTGGACATGAAACCTTATAAGTTATGGACATCAAACCTCTGAGGTCCATGGACAAAGTACCTTATAAGTTATGGACATCAAACCTCTGAGGACCATGGACAAAGTAGCCAGAAAGTGTATGATTTTCTTTCTACCTCATAAGACGCGTGGACATGAAACCTTATAAGTTATGGACATCAAACCTCTGAGGACCATGAAAAAAGTACCTTATAAGTTATGGACATCAAACCTCTGAGGACCATGGACAAAGGAGCCAGAAAGTGTTTGATTTTCTTTCTACCTTATAAGATGCCTGGACATGAAACCTTATAAGTTATGGACATTAAACCTCTGAGGTCCATGGACAAAGTACCTCATAAGTTATGGACATCAAACCTCTGAGGACCATGGACAAAGTAGCCAGAAAGTGTTTGATTTTCTTTCTACCTCATAAGACGCGTGGACATGAAACCTTATAAGTTATGGACATCAAACCTCTGAGGTCCATGGACAAAGTACCTTATAAGTTATGGACATCAAACCTCTGAGGACCATGGACAAAGTAGCCAGAAAGTGTATGATTTTCTTTCTACCTCGTAAGACGCGTGGACATGAAACCTTATAAGTTATGGACATCAAACCTCTGAGGACCATGAAAAAAGTACCTTATAAGTTATGGACATCAAACCTCTGAGGACCATGGACAAAGGAGCCAGAAAGTGTTTGATTTTCTTTCTACCTTATAAGATGCCTGGACATGAAACCTTATAAGTTATGGACATTAAACCTCTGAGGTCCATGGACAAAGTACCTCATAAGTTATGGACATCAAACCTCTGAGGACCATGGACAAAGTAGCCAGAAAGTGTTTGATTTTCTTTCTACCTCATAAGACGCGTGGACATGAAACCTTATAAGTTATGGACATCAAACCTCTGAGGTCCATGGACAAAGTACCTTATAAGTTATGGACATCAAACCTCTGAGGACCATGGACAAAGTAGCCAGAAAGTGTATGATTTTCTTTCTACCTCATAAGACGCGTGGACATGAAACCTTATAAGTTATGGACATCAAACCTCTGAGGACCATGAAAAAAGTACCTTATAAGTTATGGACATCAAACCTCTGAGGACCATGGACAAAGGAGCCAGAAAGTGTTTGATTTTCTTTCTACCTTATAAGATGCCTGGACATGAAACCTTATAAGTTATGGACATTAAACCTCTGAGGTCCATGGACAAAGTACCTCATAAGTTATGGACATCAAACCTCTGAGGACCATGGACAAAGCAGCCAGAAAGTGTTTGATTTTCTTTCTTCCTTATAAGATGCGTTGACATGAAACCTTATAAGTTATGGACATCAAACCTCTGAGGACCATGGACAAAGTACCTTATAAGTTATGGACATCAAACCTCTGAGGACCATGAACAAAGTAGCCAGAAAGTGTTTGATTTTCTTTCTTCCTTATAAGATGCGTTGACATGAAACCTTATAAGTTATGGACATCAAACCTCTGAGGACCATGGACAAAGTACCTTATAAGTTATGGACGTCAAACCTCTGAGGACCATGAACAAAGTAGCCAGAAAGTGTTTGATTTTCTTTCTACCTCATAAAACACGTGGACATGAAACCTTGTAAGTTATGGACATTTAACCTTAGAAGCAACGGACATCAACCCCCACAAGACACTGGACAAAGTCACCTCAGAAAAATGTCACAAGTATCATCTTTTTAAATTTTAAGATTCATATTTATTTCACCCCATAACATGCATGGACATCAACCCCAGAAGCTATGGACATCAAACCCCTGAAGAAACTGGACAATGCCACAATTTATCAACAGTTTTAGGTTTATAGCTTTATTTTCATTTCACCCCACAACAAGCATGGACATTTAACCTTAGAAGCTACAGACATTAAACCCCTCAAGATTTTGGACAAATTAAACTCAGAAAAGCATCACAAATCATCAGTAGGTTGATCCACAAACTTTTGCTAACAGACAAGTCAGTCAACCCTCTTGAATGCAAGCCAGTCGGTCATCTTGAAAGTGATGTAAACAAATTTTGTGGCACACACAACCCTATACCACGTACTTTGTAACTGTGAAACTTCAAAAAGATCGGTAGAAATAGTTTAATCTACAAACTTCCGCTAACAGACCGACAAACCAACCAACCCGACCACCCGACCGACCAACTGAGTGACTCCAGTATATCTGTTCAAAACTTTGTTTTGTGGGGGTATAAATTTTTTTTGTTTTTATATTATTGCAAATCCTGATGCACTGGATAAACAATGCACATTCCATACAGTATCAGATGTGCATCAAAAACACTATATCACACATAATTCAGCAGGGATAGCACTGACTGAAATTAATTTTAAGCCACTTTCTATGCTACCATCACAAATGTTATAGAAAAACGCTACTTTAAGACAAACATTTTTAGCCAATGTGAATTTTCTTCAGCCATTTTATAAATATTTTAGCAAATGGCTCCACTGGCAAATCTAGCGCTAGCCTTGAAATTTTATTGTGTCATATAGTGAAATAACATTATGAACAGTAAAACAACTATGACAGTCCCACAAAACACACAGATGGGTGTATCTCACTGGTGGCCATGTCACATTGACATGAAGTTTGATTAGTCTCGGCAACCGAAGATTTAACCAGTAATAACACAAAACAAATACCAAAGTGGAAGAAATATCTCGGTGAAATTAACAGATCACAATTTTCAAAGAGTTTTACTTTTATTGGCAACTTTGACAGGCATGTGAGATGCAACCTTTCAGCGTGGAATGCTGACTCAGAAATACAAGTGATCTAACACGCCTTTGCTCCCTGATAAAAACATTGTAAATCTCTGCACATTGTAACAAGATATCAGAGTACCAACTAGTGTTATCTTTAAGGTAGTACAACTGTAATGCTTTCCCGCGCATAAATTTGCGACGTCATCAAACATCGGCTCGCTTTCGGTGACTTCCGACTCTACTCGTCAGAGCCGATAGTAACCGAAGCGACATCGATTATTGCCGACTGTTAGTGACAGTAATGAAAAAAGCGCGGGAAATCATTACAGTTGCACTACCTTAAGACTCTGATTTATTTAGAATGTTTTTCCCATAAAATACCAAGGTCAAGGTCATGTGAGTGTTAAGGTCACAATCTCAAACAACGACACTAGTGGGTTTTCATTAATTCCAAAAAATAAAAACAAATTGACAATAAATTTTGTAATTCAAAAGTTAATTTTCTTTAAAAAAATTATAATTCAGGCCACTTCTTTTTATTTACATGACCAGCAGCCGATAATGTGCCGGAAATGTAAAAAATATAAAAATTTGACATTTTCTATTTTGCAGATGGCAGGGTGTTCGTTTGACCCAAGCTCCCGGGTTTTGACGCATGAAATTCTTTGGGCTGACGATATTCATTTAAATTTTTCCCTCCCCAAACTGAAAAATTCCGGAAAGGACAGGCGTATATCAGAATGACTGTAAAATGGCAGTGGTTTAATGTTCAAAACCAAAGGCAAAACATTTGGTAAATGTACAATACAAAGCGTCAACACACTGCCTAATGTTCAGATGCAATGGCGTGCTAGGAATAACAATGTAACATAACAGTTTATAATAATTTAATTTTAAACTGAACATTTTAAAACAAAAATTTACTTTCTCCAGTCAATTTCCATTTCTGTAAATTGTTTGTTTCAAATTCCTCAATATGGCAGCTGCTATTCAAATTTAGCCTGTAATTATATGTTACAGGGTTCATACAGACATTCAGGGGCAAACTTCAAGCACTTTAAGCACTTTTCAAGAACAACAAAGCAAAATTCAAGCACTTTCATTCTGGCAATGTACTTAACAATTTAAGTGAAAACGGTGTGTTTTTTCACAATTTTAGCGGTACCAGACCCATTCACAAGAAAAAAATCACTGTTGTGTGAATCCTATGTTAATTCTTGCAACACAATGGCAGATATAAAATGTACTGGGAACACTAAATAACTTTCTGCTATATTAGCAAGATAAATAGTTATGCGCGCCACTTGACGTCGCCATCAATCCAGTCAATCTAATAATGAAGATACCTACATGTATGAACACCGATCAGCATGACAGTAGACAACTGGCATAGCAACAATTTGGACTGGCCAGCACATCGCCTTTGGAAGCCCTGGTAGGTGTGCCCAGATTATCTTTCCAGGACTGGTACATGACACGGTACTGAAGTTATAAATCATAATTTATATACATGAAGTATAAATATTAATGTGACACAAAATGATTTCTACAGTTTGACTAGTCCAAATAATTGTACTTGGATATCGCTCCGGGTCGACATTACTGCGGAACAAATTGAAGCATATCTTTTACAAAATAGCACTTAAATTGTAAGAACCTGTTCAGTTTATTAAGTTTTACGCTTACAATCCAATGATTTACCCAAACATGCAGGTTTGAAATACTTTTTCATGTACAATCCAGTCTACATGCCCATCGAGTTCCGATCAAGGACGTCAAGATGCTTGGATGTTTACATATTGATTGGATTTCTAGTTATTTGCCACAGAAATTGTGTTTGGTCATAAAAATGATGTTTTAAATGGTAAATATAAAATGATATAACCAAGGTCTAATTTTTTTGACTACAGTTTGACATATGCTCGGGACCTAGTTTCTGACGTGGGAATGTCCCAGTTTAAAATCTAACACATACAAATACTCTGAGTAAAGTTTCAAAAACTTAATATCTAACTTGAAAACAGAATAGAAATATAATGAGGCATGTGCATTCATGACATGGCATAATAATGTTTAAGGTCGATGGATTTGCTTTTCTTTGCAACACTATTATTTTAACAAAAGAAATACACTAGAGAAAAGCTGGCATTGCGACCTTTACCAGTACTAAGTTGATGACATGTGTTTTGTTTTTTTTTTAAATAAAATAAAAGTGTAAACATTTGAAAAAAGAGCGTAAATATGTTGACACGCCTGCTATCGGAAGCCTTGAATTGCTCTTTTCACATTTTTTTCTAAATAAAAAGAACTTGGCCCCATTTACAATATCATGAAAAAATCACTGGGGACATAGTTACAAATGACTAATCCTTAACAGTGAAAATTGTAATGTACATGTAAACAACTGTATAATAATTATTTGTGGTACCTCTTGTAAAAAATAGACCTTGTGTAAGTTCAGAAAATTGTAGTTTGCAAGATGACTTCAACATCATGAAATGCACAGTATGTGAGTATTTCCTGAACTACTTTGTTATCTGGGATATCAAACCCAAAACATTTCTTTGAGGTTGCCTCTGTCAGTTTTTATAAACTGAGATACTATTCTACACTTAAGACCATTGTAAAGTGTGTAGGACATCATCATTGTCAAGTTATGAAAAATAGGTCTGGAAAACACTAGCACTTTTATTGAAGAAACTGGAAGCATGTTGATAATTTCACATAAATCATTTCACATGGTCTCCCTGCACAGGTCCGTAGACCAAAGCAAAAAAGTCTCGCCAAACGTTTGTAAACAAAAAATATTGCCACATTTAAAGATCATTATTAAAAGAATTACAATATGTAACAATAAAATTGAGTCGACATTAAAATCGTTTTTATCCATCATTCGCTTCTGGAAATAGTTCGTTACCCCACCCACTGTAAAATCGTCTTTATGAGTTGAAAATTATATATATATAAAGCACATGGCGAACTGCGAAAGCAAATTAACCCCGGATGTATTAACAATAATTAAGAAAAAAACACCGTTAAGCTGAAATGTACAAACAGTCATAAAATAAAAGATAAAAATAACTTACTGCATTTCCGCAGCCGCCATTTTCAGCCAACGTGTAACCGAAATGCTATGATGAGCATGCGCGGATGCGCGCGCAAGAAATAGTCGCATCCGGGCCATTCCAAGTATGTACGATTTGCTTCCCTTGGCAAATTAATTAATTTACGGTCGTGTCCATATTATATTGTCCATACAAACTTTTCGACAAAATTGCGGGGTCGTTTTAAATAATGATTACTGACCTCGGAACGGCAAAATAAACTAAAAACCACAAAGCGCTTGTGGGGTTAACCTCATAAGCGATTTTTAACCCCACAATCATACAATATACAGGAAAATAACCTCAGAAAACACCTCTCCTAAGAGCGTTCGTTCGTCCGTCCGTCATAATATTGTCCGGACAATTACACAAAAACTATAAGAGGTATCAAGACTTAACTTCATAGGTAGTTAGATCTCATTGAGGAGCAGTGCAGTGCACATGAACCATAACTCTTGCTTTATTCATTTTTGAGTTATTGCCCTTTGAAATTTCTCATACTTACTTTTTGTCCAGGGCATATCTCACAAAGTATAAGAGTTATGAAGTTGAAACTTCATAACTAGATAGATCTCAGGGAGGACCAGTGCAGTGCACAAGAACCATAACTCTTGCTTTATTCATTTTTGAGTTATTGCCCTTTGAAATTTCTCATACTTACTTTTTGTCCAGGGCTTATTTCACAAAGTATAAGAGTTATGAAGTTGAAACTTCATAAGTAGATAGATCTCAATGAGGAGCAGTGCATTGCAAAAGAACCATAACTCTTGCTTTATTGATTTTTGATTTATTGCCCTTTGAAATTTCTCTTACTTATTTTTTGTCCAGGGCATATCACACAAAGTATTAGGGTTATGAACTTCAAACTTCATAAGTATAATGATCTCAATGAGGACCGGTGCAGCGCACAAGAGCCATAACTCTTGCTTTATTCATTTTTGAGTTAATGCCCTTTGAAATTTCTCATACTTATTTTTTGTCCGGGGCATATCTCACGAAGTATTAGGGTTATGAACTTCAAACTTCATAAGTATAATGATCTCAATGAGGACCGGTGCATCGCACAAGAGCCATAACTCTTGCTTTATTCATTTTTGAGTTAGTGCCCTTTGAAATTTTAGTTCTATAATCAAAATAATGTAACTCTTAATGCATCATCTCATATATTTTTGCTTTATAAAACTGTATTATTATTTACATATATACATACATATTTGAAAAGACCGCCTCTGTGGTCTAGTGGTTACAGCTTTAAGCTTGTAAACCACAGCCTCTCACCGCTGTGAGGTTTGAACCCCACTGGAGCCGGAACTCTACAAGTGAGAAAGTAGGCAATTGCTTATGGATTTTGGTGTTTAGTACTGCTACTACCCAGTACTGCTACTACCCCAGAACAAAATCTTACGATTGAGAAAGCAGGCAGTTGCTTACGGACATTGGTGTTTAGTACTGTTACTTCCTAGGAACGATGGTTAGGTGAACTGCCTGCCTGTAAATGACTGAAATACTGTTGAAAACGGGCGTTAAACCCCAAACAAACAAACAAACCCTGGAACGATGGTTAGGTGAACTGTCCGCCTGTAAGCGAGCATTAAACCCCAAACAAACAAACAAACATATTTGAAAAAGATATCCCTTTTATAATTTTTTCAAATACTGTACAATGCTTTCTCTTTTAATTCTAAAGAAAACTTTCAAATGCAATTGCTTTCTTACAAGTTCTTCCTGTACTAATAAAAAAATATTTGTGACAAAGCAGCGTCGGGGAGCATAACCCGTCACTGACGGCTCTTGTCTTAATATTTTATCCACTGTTTGTAAGTAAAACAACAACTACTACAAATTTAAAGCAAAAATGTTCATACCCTTTTCCTTCATAGACACAACTTTATTACTGGGATGAACAGTGTAGATCCGGATCAGCCGGCACATCTGTGCCATCTTATCAGGATCTGCACTGTTCGCTTTTTGATTTATTAGGTTATTTCTGACCAAAATGGGACCAGTGCAGATCCTGATCAGACGGCACGAATGTGCCGGCTTGAGCCAGATCTGGAACTATACTTGTCGCAGATGCTTAAAAATGGGTAAATATGGAGGAAAGGGTTAAAGAGAGGTCTCAGCTGAATTAATAGGAGGTCTCAGAACTCATGCATTTGATTTTTTTCTAAGACTAGTATCAGTTTTTGGCAGTCAGACACTTGAGAATTGAGTATGGTCTCTAGTCTCAGTTTTATTGTCTTTGGCCCTGATCTTGACCAAACCAGTCTTTAACCCTTACCTCCGTATATACACATTTTTATGCAATGCCAACAGTGTAGATCCAGATCAGCTGGCTCATTTGTGTCGTCTATTCAGGATCTGCACTGGTTGCATTTTAGTCGGAAGTAATAAAAAAGTTAACAGTGTAGATTTTGTTCAGATGGTAGGGATATGATGGCAGATCTGGATCTACACTGTTTGTCCACGCAATAAAGGTATATATATGGAGGAAAGGGTTAAGCATTTTTGTAGGAAAAGGTATATTCTATTAATTTCAACCAAACTACTGCCTCAAAAGAAAACATATTATTTGCATTTATGTAATGGATTGAAGACTAGAGGCTTCTTGGAATTAAACACAAGTGTGACAGTATGAAATGCTATAATACACCAGCAAATGAAGTAAAATCGTCATCTCATGAAATGTGAAAACACATCTTTGTGTGATGCTATAAGGCCCGTTATTTAAATTGTTGCAAAGTCAGCTGTGTATTTGTTATTTTCTTGAATATTTTTCTTCCTTTCATTTCATGAATCCAAGAATCTGGTGAACGATAGGGCTATTGGCCCTCTTGTTATAAGTTTTACCACATAATTTCAATAGTTTGAAATCTGCATTTACAGATTTGTATGCAAGCACGAGATCTTGGTGCACCTGCCAGATATGTTTACAAGTTGTGTAGAGTGATGTGAGACAGAACTTACAAGCTCCATTCTTCCTCAACAACTCGTATTCTATGACAATACTGGAGACATTCCCACTGGGCGATACGATCCTCCCAATCTCTGCAAGAGATAATGACCCAGTGGTAAGCATATTATCTTAAAACAAATACGTCAAAACTGACTATAGAAAACTAAATATTTGCTAAAAATTGTGTGTAACAAGGGTTCTGAAAAATCCACGCCTGAACCAAGGATTGAACCCGGGACCCCTCGCATGCCAGTCCGACGCTCTACCACGTCGCCATAAAAGCTTGCTCTATAGCGAAATAGTACAAGCACGGTACTAACTCAACCATAGCCTGGTTACATACACCCCCTCCAGATTGGAATTCGTCCTCGAATTTCCATCGAGTACAGAGATTTACTTGTGGAGTGATCTTGAGGTGTTTAAACATCCTTGGCAGGCCCCACGTTAGGCGCCATTTGTAACAAGGGTTCTGAAAAATCCACGCCTGAACCAAGGATTGAACCCAGGACCCATCGCATGCCAGTCTGACGCTCTGCCACGTCGCCATAAAAGCTAGCTCTATTGCGAGATAGTACAAGCACGGTACTAACTCAACCATAGCCGGGTTACATGTGTTACAATCTAAAGGATTTCACCACATTTGTGGATTTCATATTTGTGTATAAGTTTTTAAATGTGCTTTAAAGGTGTTTTGTTGAAAATCAAAGTAGCAAAATATAGTGTTTTTTTTTAAATTAATATTTAAATGTCTTTACAAAAATAAGTATTTGTAATCCTATCACATTGTTTGATACCAACTTTAAATACAATACAGGTCACACAATGATATTTCTTTTGACTTAAATTAAATACTTATTGCAGGCACCACACAACACTGTTCAGACCCTGAAGATTTGGAATGCTTCTATTTCAATGAAGTGACTGGACAATTGTCACTTTGTAGGTCCTGTCATATGACCCTTGCCAAGCCTCCCTGTTATTTGTAAGTGTTCTTAGTATTTTTTCATGCAACTTTTGAGGTTAAAGCAATCATATTAAAATCATCTCTTTTAGAAAACTGTTACTCTATCAGGATCTGACGACGAGTATCTAAAACATGCTTATATCACTAACTCTTTGAACCAATCAGATTGTGGCCTACAAAATCGCAAAAATGAAAGTAAAAATACTATTTTAAACCAAGGAAAGTGTTGACAGCCTGCGTAAGACATATTTTTCTGAAGATATATGCGTTTATGTAGTATTGCATTCATTTCTTATGTAATGACATCTTCAGATCATTTTGCGAGCTTTATAAATTATGCTTCCAGTGTTGACAATTTCTAAAAATAGTAATCGCAGGAAAAAAGGCTACAACTTATGTTCGGTGTCTGTGGGCCATCATCAGATCTATTATTTTGTTAGATGTGACTTTAGTGAGGTTGAGTTTTAAGTGGTCTTTATTAAAGCCCTTATGGATACAGCTGATATCATCTGGGATTTGTGTAGATCCAGAGCAGCCTGCATATCCTTGCAGTATTATATGGATCTACAAAGTTCGCCTCTTGGTCAGAAATAAGGTTTTGAATCTAAAACCAAACAGTGAAGATCCTTTTCTGACTTTGTGGAGGTGCAGGCTGATCTGGACCTACACTGGTTGCCTTTGGGATATATATCTGCAGGCAGTGGAGTGAGAAGTTGTCATTATATGCTTCTATCATTAACAGATGCAAGCACAAGCATATGACTTGGGTACCCCACAATCATCTAGTTTTCAAGTGAACTTCACAGTCTTTTAAATTGGAAACGATAATCCTCCATTCTTCATCATTGCTCCGTATATAAGAAACCTTGACGAGACAGCCGTGGTAGGATCTGTGGTGTACGAGACCTCGGCTAGGGATCCGGATACTCAGGTTTGTACTTGGAAAGGATTTCATTATTTCTAGACTGTATACCTGTATTCTAAATAAAAGATAGAGAAGGACCAGTCTTCACCAATAAGTATGAACTTATTATTCTGTACTTTGAAGTTTATCTTGTATTTGTCTTTAAATGTAATAAATTGTTACCAGCCCATGTATTATGTTTGTATGAATAGACATAAAGCTTTATAAAGAATTCTGAGAAGTGTACTCTGAGAATCTCCTGAGGAAAATGTCAGCTTGACATCGCTTATGGTTAGCAGATGGCAGGTTATATTTTTATTGTGTATTTGTTGGCACAATTGTGTATTAGAATGTTTTGATTTTACAGGCACCATTTAACACACTGAGGTACACCATTATCGGAGATGACAGCTCTCCAACATATTTCTGGATCAACTCTACCACAGGAAGTGTGTTCTTGGCAAGCCAAATAGCAGAATACAAGGTAACCCAAAATACACTTTTTAATGAACCAACTATTTATGGTTGTGTTGACAGGTGCTGTGGGGGGGGGGGGGGTAACAACTAAGTAGCATTTCAACTGTGCATACTGATTGGGTCTACATCAAATGCTTTTCCTTTTCTTTATCTAAGAGTTTGACATTTCATTTTTGTTTTTGATTTTTCATACACAAGTATAAATGAAAATCTTTTTGTGTTAAAGATAAATGTATGTTATTTTAAATAATAATGAAAAAGGTTATTGCTTGAAGTTAATGCGCTTTGTGGTCAGGAAAGACTTATAGAATCTGGGACTTTTTGTAGTGAAGATGCAAATTTCAAATAATAAATTATCTTTCTCAGGTATGCTTGCAAGTGAATGATGGTGGAGTTACATCTGTCTACAACACCGCCATGTTGACTGAGAAAATATCAACAGGAACCTGTCCCCACCAATAATCAACCCACTGGAATTCACTGTCACCATCCTGGAGGACCAGATCCTCGGGGAAGAAATATCCCATGTTACTGCAACCGACGCGGATGTGAGAGCCCCACATAACACGGTCAGATACGAGGGTGTTGGATCAAGTTCTGGAAATGCATTGACCTACTTTGGTAACACAACACTGATGGTGCTGTTTTTGTCAGAAGATCATTGATGTCGGACAACTTCCTTCAGACATCATTAAATTTTGTTGTAAGTTCTTTTACAGTTTGAATGTTTCATGTTGTGACATTGTTTACTAAACTTCATTGTTTTAATGTTTTTAAGTTTATTAGCATTAATATGAATAACATGAATAAATAAATGTTGTTGAAGGTGGTAATAAAGTACTGTTTTGCACCCTATATAAGTCCCTAATGCTTAATCTTTATCTATGTGCAACTTACAATATGAAAGAACATTTTATTGTGATTATAGATATTTGTGAGAGCCTATGACCTTGGTACCCCACAAAAAACAAGTGCCAATCGAGCTACAGTGAGGATTACTGTGGTCAGGAACCAGAACTGCCCCGTGTTCAAAAACCTGCCAACCTTCTTCAACATCTCCCAGTGACAGTGCCCCAACATTTGATTCTTCAATGTGTCTGCTGTTTACGCTGATGTTGCTGTAAGTGAACATGGTAATGTTTGAGGCATTAGTGGCCCACTAGGGGGTAGGGGTATGAGGGGTTTGTGTCACACGAGGGGGTAGGGATAGTGGCACACTGGACTCCCAGGGGTTCAGTGGCACAATGGACTCTAGGGGGTAGTGGAAGCACACCAGACACTTGGGGTTGTTAGTGTAATGGTGCATTTGACTGTAGGGTAGGTCGGGGCACACTGGAGTCTAGGGTAGGTAGGGGCACAACAGACTAAAGTTGTAATATAAAGAAAAAGCTCCAGTTGGTTTTTTCTACAACTGAAATGCTAAGTAGTGGTACTGGACTGTCTGCCACATCATTACTGATTGAATATATCGTGGGTTGAGCGCAACACGGTTGTAAGTCGCTTTTTGAAAAGTTTTCAGTATGAACAAAAAACTAATTTGTGATAATCATTTTTGAAAGTTTATTCTTTTCTGTTTATATTCACATGACAAAATATGTTCTAAATAAACTAATAAAAAAGAAATGTTAAAAAATAATTTCCAAAAGTGATATTTATAAATATATGACTTACAACCGTTTTCCACTTAAAATTGGACAGAAATTAGACCAGTGTTTTAGTGCGAAAGAGATGTAACTCAGATAAAAGTTGAATTGGAAGAACATTTTTTGAAATGACAAGAATATTTTATTTTAAATAACATTATTCATAAAAATTCTTAAATTTAAGTGCTAAATTTATACTTATTTAATTTTATAATAATGATTTTGTACGGGTTATATCTATTGCTTTAAATACACTTGTTAAATACATAAAACTATTACTAAAACTAAAGTGTAATTCTGTAATTTGCCTGGTTGCTGTACTTTTCATAAATATTTTATTCTTTTCTTCAAGAAAATAATAATTATTCTTTCACAAAACTCTATTTACTAAGTATTATTTCAACACAAGGATATTGGACAAAAATTCAATTTTAACATTTTCTTGCTGAAAGTATTGTACACTGATAAATGTGTGTTTGTAAACAAGGGATTTATATCGTTAACATTAGATAGATGTGAATGCATTAGGTTTAAATTAAACATTCACAAAATCACCATTCATTTTGTTCACAAATGTGTTAAATTTTCTAAAATATTAAACATCAATTTTCATCAATTTTTATTTTGACCTTACGCAACTTATCATAAAATATTTACGGTGTTATCAGGTATTTCAACTGAAGCAAATTCCAAGCAAATTCTAATTATTCCACCTCTAATCACATTCCATTCTGGCTTGAGGTCATTTAGATGCAAGAGAAATTATGAAAAAAGGTAAATGATATGCAGATAAATGGACAATATGTTGTCTGCTGCATATTAAGTTAAAACAAATATCTGATTGCAACATGCACACAAATAAAAATGAAGTTTTACCCTTTCCTTCATAGATACATGTACACCTTTATTGCGAGGGTGAGCAGTTTAGATCCAGATCAGCTGGCACATTCTTGCCATCTGATCAGGATCTAAACTGTTCGCTTTTTGATTTGATAGGTTATCTCTGAGCATAATGCGACCAGTGCAGTTTCTGGGCACTGATGTGCCGGCTAATCTGGATCTACACTGGTTGCACATGCGTAAAAAAGGCGTATATATGTAAAGAGTTAAACGATTACATAAAAATTTAAGATATTTGAATGCAACTATAATTATACTCATAATATTCTGATTTTAAGCCATTCATTTCTCGTGGTAGGGTCACATGACTTCTGTTATTGAAACCCCAGTAATGACAATTTTAATTTGAGCATTACTGTACCATTTGTTTCTGGGTTTATTTTCTAAAAAGCCACCTCTTGGTTATTAATTAAATATTTAGGAAGCTCACTTATCAGATGTGATGAACTTTTATCAATATGATATGGTTTATATTTATGATTGAATTGTAACTCTTAGATTTTTTTTAGATAGGGAGCATATTAAGTTATTAACCCCGTACTCCATATAAGGAATTAATCACTTTGACGACCAGTGTAAATCCAAATCAGCCGCTGTCTAATCTGGATCTGAACGGGTCACATTTTGGTCAGAAATAACCTGATGAATCTAAAAGCGGATAGTGTAGATCCTGATCAGACAGTACAGATGTGACAACTTGTCTGGATCTATAATGTTTGCCCATACAATAAAGATGTAACTATGGAGTAAAGATTAACCATTATTCCATAATTATGTATGAATTTTTCTTCTTTGCTTTTTCAAACAGTGTAGATCATGATCAGTCGGCACATCCATGCTGTCTCATCAGGATCTGCACTGTTCCCTATTCGGTTAGAAACAGACAGCATCAATGATAACTGTTCCCCCATACAAAGGCATATATATGCAGAAAAGGGTTATAAAAGTATATTTCAAAATTTCAAAACAACAATTAATTATTACCTATTTGGTGGGCAGACATGGAAAAGAAGAGTAGTTGGAGTTTGTTTACCAGATATCAGAATACAGAATTTAACATATCATGCTATTTTCTTATCTTTTATGCCATCTCTGCAATTTATAAACATCCATTTATTTAAGAAATTTACATGACAAATTCTGCCAAAGAGTCACAGATTTTTTAGTTTAAAAAGAGTTTTATTTTGTAAGTTAAATGCTGAGAATTCAAACTACAATTTCTGCAAACTTGAGCTCATTAAAACATCAAAGATTATGTGATTTAATCCACCTCAACTGAAAAAATATCAAATTTTTCCTTAAATTATGTTTTATGATTCACGATAGAGAAATTTAATTATCTTTCTTCTTTTTAAATGCCTAAAGATAATAACAAAAAAGGAAAATACATCATGATTTGAACTCACAACCCCACAAAAAAGAGATGGAAGAGTAAGCACCTTTCCAAGGTGTCAAAGATGCTGATGTAAAATTACAGATCTTTTAGTTTTTTTTTGCAACAGAAAATCATTTTGTTCTTTAACTTGTGGCATTGTTGCCTGAAGGATATTAAGAATTTATATTGCATAAATAAATTTACACTCTTTGCAAGATGCAACTTAATAATTATAACAAATATAATAATGGCAATATTTTCTTAACTTCTTTTTTTTTATCATACATGAGAAACAATGTTCATGTGTTGTATGAAGGAATGAGTTAAGGTTATTTAAAGAGTATCATAATGCCAAAATATCATTTTATGTCTTGTTTTCTTTTAAACTGAAAGAGAAGTTATTTTATTAGACAAATCAGAATAAAGTCCTCATTAACCTTTAACTCCATGGGATATCACTGTTATCCTATGGGCAAACAGTGTTGATCCAGATCAGCCAGTACATTCATGCTGTCTGATCAAGATATACATTGGTCACTTTTAGATTAAGTAGGTTATGTTTGTCCAAGAAGCCTATAGGAGCCTTATCAAGCAACAGGAATTGGTAATATATGTTGTAATGGATAATTCTGATTGCTTTCAATTTTCTTTTTCATTCATTATTTTAAAAGAATATGTTTTTGCAAAGCTGTAAAAATCTAAATATAAAATTTACGTGATGTTCCACACAATGATCTCCAATACCTTCCATAACAGTTTACTGTCTAGAAAAATAAATAATAACATTTGTGTTTATAAAATTTGATCATAAAATATATAACACAACATAACCTATATTTTGTTATATTGTCAAAATTGATGGGTATGCAAAAGAATTTATTAAATCTAAAAGGCTTGATAAATATAAATTTGTAATTGAAATTCTAATACACTAAAGTGTACTCCTAATTTCGAGAAAAAAAACACATTCCAAGTGAAAAGCTGAAAATGCACATTAAATATGTAATAGGATTAGTTATATTTCTAAAATAAATTGGAATTCATCTATCTTATCTTGATGAATTTGATTATTTTATAAATGATGTCCATATAAAGACTGAGTTACATCTCTATTCCACTTACAACTCATCAGTTAAGTGAATGTCTTTTTGTGCAACATGGATGTAACTTGAGTTACAACCATATTGCACACAAAATTTATCCAATATGAGATACAACCTTTGGACAAATTTGCAATATTAAGTAAATTTTTTTTCAAAAACTTTTTTTTCTTTAATTATATTATGTATTTATATAAAATGAGCCATATTATGCAAAAAAGTCATTTTTCAAAAAAATTGGACTTACAACCCTGTTGCGCTCAACCCACGATATGGGATAAATAATTTATATTAATGTAATTAACATTACTGCATGAACTCTCCAATGTGGTGTCCAGTTTTAGGAAAGCTAATTTTTACAAGTTCTTCCGTGGGACATAATCTGAGTTTTTGGTTGTTTCAGGGTGGTTTCAGCCGATTACCTACAGTTTGATAGAAGATGACAATGCACCTGTATTGTTTAGAATATATCCCACCTTGTGTCAACCAATGATCTTCTTGCTGACTCACAGTGTATATAGAGTAAGAGCATTTTCTGTTACTTTGCATTTCCCTATAGATATTGTCCTTGTTGATGAATTCTTAATATACTGGACTGGTTTTCACACTGACTAAAGTGTTGATATTAAAGAGGTGAAAGGTAATTTGAGTTGTTAAAATTCTCACAATAATTTAATTTATTAATAACATCCTGGTGACAGCACCCAATGTTTTGGAGTGAACTGTGAAATTACAAGCTTAGTTCCAGGTTCCACCTTTATTAACATTACATCATAAACATTATTACACAAAACATGCATCTTGGACTGTCAGCTTGTAAGTCGATTTTTCAGTAAATAACAAGAAAAACATTTATGGTTTTGATTCAGTTTTATTTATTTTATTTACCAAGTTCATACATAAAACGATATTTAACACATATAAACAACAAACTTTGGTTTGATAACACTTTCCAAATGATACATAGTTCATGTTGAACTTGAGGACATATTAACTATTCTCAGAATAAGTCTAATAAAATTTGAATATTTGATTATATTTGAATATGTCTGATGAATATTCAAATAGTGATTTTGGTATTCAATTCAATCCCTTGAAATGATCAAATGAACCTTAAAGTGAACAGTGTAGATCCTGATTAGATGAAACTGAGAAGTATCAGTCGTAAAATTAAATAAATTATGTATGAAATTTAAAGTTTGAATACTACTGTATCTATTCAAAGTTGGTCTTTGAAAATTTTGTGTTGTCTGACCAGGTGACATATAGGGATTACTTTGTCGTTGGCGTCGCCTGCGTTTGGATTTCCTTGTCCGGAGCATAACTTTGTCACCCTTGGTCAAAATGATTCAAAACTTGGTTTGCATGCTTCTGGTAATGACACGAAGTGCAGTGAACAATAACCATAACTCTACCTTGTTCCGTTTTTGAATTATTCCCCTTTGATATTTATAGAGCATTTCTTGTCCGGAGTGTTACTTTGTCACTATAGGTTCAAATGACTCCAAACTTGGTCTGCATGTTTCTGGCAATGACTCAAAGTGCAGTGCATAAGAACCTTAACTCTACCTTGTTCTGTTTTTGAATTATTCACCTTTGATTGATTTGTATATAGCATTTCTTGTCTGGAGCGTAACTTTGTTACCATAGGTTCAAATGAATCAAACTTGGTATGCATGTTTCTGGCAATCACTCGAAGTGCAGTGCACAAGAACTCAAATTCTACCTCCCCGTCTTTGAGTTATTCCGCTTTCATTGATTTTTAGTGCTTTTTTTGCCAAGGGCAATTGTGCATGATTCTTGCAATGAGACAATTACAAGGTTATTTTATATGTGAATTTTGTGCAAACACATTGCTAATAACTGTACAACAAAAAACTAACTAACATTTTTTATGTCAACTAACAAAAGTTTCGTCAGGCTACACATTCGACTTATGGAGTTCTAGTTATTTTTTTATTACATTCTGATCGACCACTTTTTAACTGAAATTATCGCTGAAATGTTTGTGGAAATTCCTTTGAGTGTAACAGAAATGGCAGACAGATTCTATGATGAGCCCACAAGTTGTCTCGAGTTGATCAACCTATACCTGACCATGTTTACTTAAAAGACTAAGTGAGTGCTGCAAAATAAAGTGTTACGAGGGTTGATCAAAAATAAACCGGATTTTTGCTCTCAAATAAAAAGTTTCATTTCAAACAATCAAATCTTTACACCGATAGAAATCCCAATTTAAATGCAAACAGTTGATCCAACTTTTTATTTGAAAAACACATACTTCTATTCATAATCACGAATTAAGAAACCATGGTAACGCCATCACGGCGCAGCGCATCATTTTTCTGTTACGTCCGATGTTTAAAATTGTTTATTTTTGTTTCCAATCATGTTTTATACGTAAAAATCCACGAAAACGTCGTGCCGTTATTTTTTGACGTTATCGCAAAATATGACGTAATTGCATAAACGCATATGGTAGCAATTGGATTTTTAATATCGCACGCTGAATGCAAATTGCGTTACAAATGGCGTCAACAGAAAAACTTGAAATACGGTCAATAATTAATTTTTGCCAGCAGCAAGGCGACACTCCGTCTAAAACTTTTGAAAAAAGTGCAGCTATGCACGGGAAGCATGCAGTAAGCCGAACAGTGGTTTTTTGATTGGCACAAATATTTTAGAGAAGGCATCACCGACAAAGAAGGAAGAGGAAGAAAGAAGAAAGAAACAACGACGTAAGTGACGTTAATGGCGAATGCGTTGGAAAACGACAGGCGTTTAACGGTTAGAGGGTTGATGGCAAAATTCGATGTAAGCTACGGGACCGTGCAGACTATTCTTACATGGGATTTGAACATGTGAACGATAAGAAATTTTTTTTATCATAACACTTTAATTGTTTTTCAATTACACGATGTCTTGAATAATTGAAACTTAGGATATCGAATATCTACGTTCCAAACCTTGCAAAATGAGCATTTTCATAATGAAAAATACATGTTTTAACAATTTAGTTAATGGTGAATTCTTATTTTTTATCTGAATATTTTTTTTATATGTTTCTAAAACGGAAATGCATTTTTTTAAGTTTAACCATACCTGATAACTAACACTAGGTGCACGCGCGCTGGGTCCCGCGTCTCTTGAAAGACACGAAGATGATCCGTCGCGTGCAGGATTCACCAGCCTTCTTCGTAGAGTGAACCGAGAAGGGGACTACTTCCTCAGTCACAACATAACGACGGACAAAACCTGGTTATGGTTCTATGACCCAGAAACCCGGTCACAGTCGAGACGCTGTAATAACGTGCAACGTCAACGACGTCATCAGTGTCATCTTACCGTGCGCCGTGACACTACACATATGCTCGCGTAAAGCTCTCTATTTCCATTGTTTGTAAATGTTTTTGAGAACTGTTTTCTGTATTCTGTAGCGGATTGATTTCGCAAACTGTTATATGTATTTTTATTTATCCTGATGAAATATTCTACTTGCTATTTATATAATCCGGTTTATTTTTGATCAACCCTCGTATTATCAATGATATTTTATGTTTGCCTGAATATGGATAAAGGATAGGAAAAAAAACACACACACACAAAATGGAAATTCTTTTAGCTAATAGTGATTTATTGCATTGATATATTGTTCTTAATACAAATTTTGATTTAAATATATATTGACCCAGCCAGTGACCTCAGTAAACACCTGTGTGTACTGCAACACTTCAAAAGACACAGATCTCGTTTTATGTCATGCAACTACTGTTAGAAGTGCTGCTCCTTTTAGAAGATGCTGGTTCAACTTCCAAATATAGTGTTTGATGCTGTGAGATCATTCTCCTTGCAGATGTTGAACTGAAAATTTCAGATTCTAAAGAAATGAATATAGGCATGTAGCACTGCAGCAATAACAAAAGGTGTGGCTTAAAATAAAGCAACCTGAAGGTGTGATTAACAATGAACAGCGGTCTGTCAATTTAACTTTCCCGCTATTTCACAACGACAATACCAGTCACCACTTCCAGTGTTCGATGTTTTGGATGCAAGCCAAAATCTGAAATCGAAATTTGTAGTTAATACTTTATTGAATGATCTTTCTTGCCTTTCAGACATCACAAAACAGCCAAAAGACGTGTACACAATGATCTGATCAAGCTCCTGGAAACTATTGATCTTGTCGACAAAAAAAAAAGTTAGTTGCCCTTGAACCCAAACTCAAGAAACCTTCTGAAGACACAAAACAGTCTTATGGAATGGCTGGTTGTAGACCAGAAAAAAAGCTGATCAGGTAAGTCTCTGTCATTGAATATTTGATTGCTGTCATCACTCGTGTATTAGCCGCACATTTTTAATCAAATTGAATGTAATTGTTTCAAATATGTTCAACCAATACAAAGGTATAGTGGCATTTAGGGTCAGATGCATGATTTTAGAAAAGGGGGTTAGTTTGGGGCATTCTTAGGGTAAAAACATGGTTATTTTCAACATGCTATCCAAAATTTTACTATGAAAATTAAATATGTAGCCCAGACAGAGGGTTCGAGCAACCTCACTGAACCACCTCTTGATTTGCCACTGATGCCATTTGTATAATTTGGAAATAGCATATTAACTAAGTAGGGCTTATTTGGGTGTAACCTTCTCTCTGATATGACCAAAATATAAACAATGATTGTATAAAATGTTTTTTGTTGTTTGCCTAACATTCCACTATCTACTTGATAGATAACATGCATGATGTTTTGTTGTTTTGTGAGCTTGAAAGCCACAATAATAAAGCATTGGTTTCGGTTTGACAAAGTAAAAACCATCAATGAACCAGTTCAACATTTTTTCATGAGTACTATTTATTAGGGATGTCAACAAATAACCGAATATCCGGATATCCGGATACTAAGTCAGTATCCGGATACTAATTTCATATCCAAATATTCGTAAAAATTAGTAAAAAAAAAAATCATCTTAAACAGTACAAAATGCGTCATTTATTGCTTCTAAACACCTGTTCAGATGTCATAATTAGATAATTTGAGACTGTATATTGATCGTCATAAAACTGCCACACGGTGTTTGTTTAACAGATCAGAGGTGCGAAAACTGCATCCTCATTGCAATCATCCAGGTGGTCAGGACCATTGTTTGCCAATTATAGTAATCCACAAGTTATATTGATAATTTGATTGTCATCAAACTAGCACTGTCAATTATTGTCAATTAAGTTTACCAATGTCCCCGTAATGCTGTCACGTTCATTGTCGAATATCTTGATTGTTATTTTGCAGATAAAATATTTGATGTAATTTCAATCAAATAAAGTTGATAACGGTGAATGAAATAATAATGAATAAATTATAAAATATTGTGCATTTGTTGTTCATTTTTACTTTGCGTAATTTGACAAATACATGTATAGTCTCTGGAACGTACCAGATAAATCTCAATGTCACTGCTAAGATCAAAAACGTATCTAGATGTGCGAACGGTACAAATTTTTTATTCAAAGTACTACGCTTTGCAGAAAAATAGATGGACAGAGAAAAACCTTGAAAATTTATTGCAAAAGTTGTATGCAGAAGAACAAAAACGAGTTTAATAATTTAATTGCATAAAAATAAATAAACAAGAGTTCACTCATTTTTCATCGTGAGTTATCTTCGCCCTGGTCAAATTGCGTGAATAAATTTCAAGAGTTAAAAATAAAATCAAGAATACTATCGATCACTTAGTATATACGGCGACACTTGGCAGAAACAAAACACTCAAAGTCACTTAATTATTCTTTCAAGTATCTTTTGACAAGTTTTCGTAGATCCGAAGTTCAATTTTATGCGTTGAAAAAGGCGGGAATATTGACGTCATCACATAACAGACAAAGTCGCCGATCTATACGGTTATCCTGATAGTATATACGGATATCCGGATACCGAAAATGGTATCCGTTGACACCCCTACTATTTATAAATTTGCTACAACCCTTAAATGAGTTGTTTTTATAAAGTTCAGTCTTACAACTTTTCACTTGCAACATCATTTATATGTGATATATGGTGCACTGTAGGTGTAAGATTGTCTTTGAATACATCTTATTCAGGCCTTTTCCAATAAATCCACTCCCTTGGACCCCATCAACCCCATAGAAGTTTATACTAGATCAGGGTTGTCATTAAGAATTGGTCAAGGAGGCTCAAAACAAAATTTAAGGAGGCCTTATTAATGAATTTTTTGTGGGGTTGGAGTGAGGGGGTTCACAGGGACCGATGATGTTGGGTTTTAAAATTTAAAGTGTAAAAATTACCTTTATCCTTCTTGTTGCTAAAATCAGCCTGAATGGTTGGTACATGTATGTATTTATAGATCACCTATCTTGCACCATATTTTGTCAAATTAATGTTGGAAAAGAAAACTCTATCTAAACAACTCAGTTAAGGCTTGAAGTCAACTTTAAATTTTCAGTTGTTTTTCCTAGGCTCATATTTGTTCCTTTACATACATAAAAAGCCATGGAGTAGAGAATTCAGTGGGCTTGATCATTGTTTATTAAATCTTGCTTTGCTAATTATTCTTATGAATCCTTTCCTCCATATATTATAGGTCTATATAGCATGCAGTTGTTTTTCAACTGGCTCTTGTTTGATATATAGGCTATTTTTTTGCGAACAGTTCAGATCCTGATCAGATGGAATTGATGTGCTGACAGATCTGGATCTATACGCCATACAAGCCTATGTATGGAGGAAAGGTTTTATATGTTATTGTGCTTCTTCCTTCCTTGTATCTGACTCGCGCCCTCCTTCCTTCCAGGCTTCATTATATATTTCTCCTATGGCTTACGAAACAGCAGTGCAGACCCAAATCATGAAGACCTATCAATGCATGCCCTAGCCCAGAAACCAGACACTGATATAGATGAGTTGTTTGATGACAGTGATATAGAAGTCAATGTGTATATTGATCATACAGAGGATGAGAGCGAGAGATGATGTCATTACCAGGTAATGCTGGTTAACCCTTTACTCCGTAGAATGCGTGGACGAACATTGTAGATCAGCTGGCACATTTGTGCCGTCTTATCAGGATCTGCCATGTTCACTTTTATTTATAAGGTTTTTTTCTGTCTTGAAAGTTAACAGTGCAGATCCTAATCAGGATGTGCTGGCTGATCTGGATCAACACTATGCAAATGTAATAGAATGTGTTTATGTAGAGTAAAGAGTTTATGTGATGGAGAGAACTTAAGCTGGTATTTTACTCCATGGGATATGCTGTTAGCATCAGACTCCAGATCCTGCAGGTCATGGGTTCAAATCCTACCTGGGATAAGATTCTTCTGCAATATTCACAATCCACAGTAAGCCAATAACAGGAAGCAGTCATAGGGTGATTCATATAAGTTGTAATAACTTGTTTCGCAATTGATGTAAAATAAATAAGTCTAAGCTTTAGCCACATAGTCCATGCAGGAACAGTATAGTTTCAGATTAGCCAGAACATCAGTGCAATCTGATCAAGATCTACACTAGTGGCTATCTGATTAAAAATAACCTAATAAATCTTAAATCAAAAAGTGTAGATCCTGATCAGATGGCTAATCTGGATCACACTGTTTACCACGGCATAACAGCCGTATCAAATTAAATGATGGGTTAAAATGGGGAAGAGGATAGAAACTCCAAGCAGAATCAAGGCTCAGTCTTTGTTTTATTACAGACATTCTGGTTTTAGACCAGTCAGAGAATTTTAACACATCAAAAACTTTAAGTTTGACGTGTTCATGATCACCCTGATAGTAGGTGTTGCAGAGAATTTTGTATACTAAAATTAACCCTTTACTCCATATAAACTCCTATTTAGATCCAGATCAGTTATCACATCTGTGCCATCTAATATGAATCAACACTGGTCTCTTCATGGTCAGAAATAACCAAATTAAATTGAAAGCAGGCATAGCAGATCCTGCGTGACAGTGCCAGCTGATCTGGATCTAAACTGTTTGCCCATGGGATAACAGCCATAACCCAAGGAGTTAAGTGTTAAATACATGTATGTCCCTGAAATATCACTGAAATTCTATCTTAGACTAACAAATGCTTTAACTGTTTGCATGGTTTATTGTAGATTTCTTTGCTTCTTTAAAATATTGAACATCTTTCAATGATTAGGACCAAAGAACATAAATCTGGAGACCAGTCTCAAATCTCAGTTATGCTTGAGGTATGAGACTGCTATTGTTTTATGATCTCATGCACTGGTGTTTTAATACATATTTATGGATAATGTCATAAAATGGAATGTCATTATTAAAAAAAATGTGTGATATAATAGTTATGGAAGGAAAAATGTTTAGAAGGGTAGAACTAAGATACACTTTACTTCAGTGGTCAACATTGTAATTTTACTCCTTGTTTGATGATTGATGTCCAAATGTAATAACTTGCTTAAAATTCTAGCAGTTAGTCATGCACTTCAATAAACAGAACATCCCAAATGAACTATAAATGAATTCATCTATTTGAAGAAAGGTGATTCTAATGTGCACATTAACCAGGTTCAAATTTAAGTTCACTCTTTACTACCATGTACATTTATTTCTGTAATGGAATAACCTTTCTTTCTTGTGCTCAGGATTCCAGGATGGCAACACATGTTACACTCTATAGATATAGAGAACAGTTGTTAGATACAATACATTATAGTGAATGCCTTCCTACATATTCTAAAAACAGGCAAGATGGTAACACACTGACTTTAATTACATAAGTTTTTAACTTGTAGTTTGCCATCTTTGCACTTCTGTTACTTAGTCCTTTACTCCAT
The DNA here is from genome assembly GCA_038501625.1 of Corbicula japonica. Classification (NCBI taxonomy): domain Eukaryota; kingdom Metazoa; phylum Mollusca; class Bivalvia; order Venerida; family Cyrenidae; genus Corbicula; species Corbicula japonica. The sequence continues at coordinate 413,562 of JAZAYU010000335.1, read as the reverse complement.
ATATATGTCTACAGGTACTGATGCATGTGCCAACAGTGTTGATCCAGATCAGCCAGCACATCAATGCCATTGGGTCAGGAACTACACTGGTTGCTTCTTGGTCAGAAATGACCAAATCAATCTAAAAGTGAATGGTGTAGATCGTGAACAGATGGCACTGATGTGCAGGCTGATCTGGATCTTAACTGTTTGCCTTTGTGATAAAAGCCGTAACTGTGGAGTAAAGGGTTCAACCTAATTTTAATCTTTGTTGTGATTTCTTCCAGGATTCCTGATATCATTTCTGTATGGATATCGTCACAGTAGGGAAGGTAAGCTGGTTGAGAGTTATCCTGAATACGGCGTCACAGTACCAGTACCTCGATCAGAAGACCGTTGGATCTGTCAGTGTCTGTGGAGTTCAACAAAGACACCGGGGAACCAGAGATTACACACAGAGTCTGCCACACTCTTTAAATATGTTAAATAAGGAGCAAGAACACACAAATAAGATACAGAGATTTGATCTCATCTGAACAAACTGATATAAATAGATTTTGCCCCATCAAAGATGGCTATATGATACAAACTTTGGCAAATTACTAACTTAACAACTTTGTAAATGTTTATATGAAGTTTATTACTGAAATTTTGTTGGACGATACATATTAATAATTTCTTTGAACATATTTTTGGATATGTTTTTATGTATCTTTTGCAACTTCATGATCATTGAGTTTAACATAATCCAGAAATTCCAACTGCAGTCCTAACACAGTACCTAGCTGAGGGTAAGAGAGAGAGAGAGAGTTGTATATCCAAGATATTTAATCCTTTCCTCTATAATAATGCCTTTGCGTCATTGGCAAGCAGTGTAGATCCAGATCAGCCGTAACTGTGGAGATCAGGATCTGCACTGTTTGCTTTTGGATTCATTAGGTTATTTATAATTAAAAATTGAACAGTGCAGATCGTGGTCAGAAGGCTCGAACGTGCCAGCTGATCTGGATCTACACTGGACACACACACACATTGGTAATTGTTTCAGATTCTGATCAAAGATGGAGTGTTTTTTTAGATAGATATAAATTTTGTCTGGTAAATTGATTGTCCTGTAAGTTCAAAGGATCCCGTAAAGGACAATTAATGTGAATTAGCATAATTGAAAAATTAATGTGAATTAGTATAATTGGCTGATTTCCCTATGAAAGGAAAAGTATTAGCCTTTACTCCATGGGATATAGATGTTATCCCATGGCAAACAGTGTAGATCTTGATCAGCCGGCACATTCATGTCATCTGATCAGGATCTACACTGTAAGCTTTTAGATTAGTTGGGTTGTTCCTGACCCAGAGTTGACAAGTGTATATCTTGATTAGATGGCATGGATATGCCGGCTGATCTGGATCTACACTAGACACATGTGATAAAAGATGTATACTTGGAGTAAAGGGAGGATGCATACAAAGTACAGTGTTTATTTATTATCGTGTCACAACCTTCTTATTAAAGTGCAACTCTCTTGGACCTATGAGATCCCTTTTTTATTTTAATGTCTTGAATTATGTGTGAGGTGCCTAGCTGGCAAGAAATCAGTAAACAGTCTATAACTAGGTGACAGCTCAAGAGCTGGCCATAGCAGAACAAGTCCAGAGAGGGGCTTGAACCTTCAACATTCTGCACCTTAGGCAGACAACTTAACTGTTAGTCCTCAGAGATTGTACAATTAATAATGATAATTAGATAATTGTGCAATTATCACAAACAACCACTCCCTTCATTATTTTTTTGACAGAAGGTTTTTGAATTCCAAGACAGTTTTCATTTATTATCTTAACCCTTTTCTTTATATACAGATAAATGTATAGTAGTTTCACGTAAATGTAAGGCTGATGTTGAACATGCCCTGGAAAAAGACTTGCATCATGTTAGCCAGTGGCTGGTAGATAACAAGCTATCATTACATTTATGCCAACTGAGTCCATCTTATTTGGGTCTAAGCAAAGACTTAAGTCAAATTTATCGCTTAATATTAAATGTAATGACACAGTTCTTAAACAACTTCTTTAGTCAAATATCTTGGGGCAACCATTGATCAAACATTATCTTTTGATGCAATGGCTAGGTCAGTGTTGCAGAAGGCCAATGCACGTTTGAAATTTTTATATCGCAAAAAGGATAACCTTACTCAACATACAAAGAAGCTTCTAGTTGTCCTTAATACAATGTCATTTTGATTACTGTTGCTCAATATGGTATCCCAGTCTAACACAGCTTCTTAAAAACAAACATCAAGTCACTCAGAATAAGCTGATTAGGTTTGTCCTTGATCTTGATGCCAGGTCACATATTGTTCCAAATCACTTCCGTACACTCAGCTGGTTTCCAGTGAATAAACTTGTAGATCAGATCATCATATGTCATGTTTTTAAAATTAAAAATGGTGTGGCTCCTGATGACATGGAAGAACATTTCATTCCACAAGACACTGTTCATTCCTACAAAACCAGGATAAGTAACAAGGGTGGATTTGCAGTCCCAAAGGTCCAAGGTTTTGGCTCAAAATCTTTCAGCTTTGTGGGTTGTTCCTTGTGGAATAGTTTGCCAGCGGAATTATCTAACATTAGCAGGTTGCCTTCTTTCAAATAAAATCTGTTAAGAAGTACCTAATGGACAGTTTGTAATTTTATTTTTTTTTATTTTTAAATCCTCAAAAGTGTTTTCAAATTTACATTTGATTTCTTCGGTATAGGAATGGATTTAACTCATTTTGTTTTTCATCTTATCCTTTAACACTTTTAGTTTATAATGATCTTTTTTTCTTTTTATCTGTTAATAAGGTGTTACACATTTTTTAATTTCTCATCCCTATATTTTAAAATGAGACTTGGTATCTTGGCAGTTGTTTTTGTAATAGGTTTAACTTTGTGACTGTGATATAATATAATAATTTGTCTTAATTGAAATTTAACTAAAGGTAGAACATCTAATGCTTATTAATTTTATCATTTGCTTCTTAGTATATTTATTCCGCTGTTATTTGAAGAATGGGTAACAATACTGTAAATTCTAATCTGTGATAAATCAATTGAATTCTTACTGTGATATATTTAATTGAAAGTAGGTTTTGCATAAATTGAAGGCTCTCTATGTCATGCCACCAACACAGAGGACCACAATGAATAAGAGTCTCTCTTGTTTGTGTTATCCTCGGTGTTGGTGTGCATGTCATGGCTTATTTATTCACATGTGTAATATATATTTGTACCGTACATGTTGTTTTAGATGACCATGTATATGTATTCCATACCGAAATAAATCTGTCTATCTATCTATCTACAGACTTTTATGGCGTAGGCAAACAGTGAAGATCCAGATCAGCCAGCGCATCTGTACTGTCTGATGAGGATCTACACTGTTTACTATTTGATTTATTAGGTTATTTCTGACCAAAAAGCGACCAGTGCACAGATCCTGATCAGATGGCACGAATGTGCCAGCTGATCTGGATCTACACTGGTCGCACATATAAAAAGGCATATATATGAAGGAAAGGGTTCAAGAAACATTTATTTTATTAATGTTTTTACATTAATTTTGTAATAAGCCTGTGTTTGTTTTGGTTTTTAATAGTAGTTGAATTTCTTGTTAACTTTTACATTATTGTTTTTCATTTCTATTGACCTTTTACTTAAAAAGTTGGGCTTGTATTCCTAGATTGTCAATTAGTGTAGATTCTGGTCAGCCTGCACATCAGTATAAGCTAATCACAATCTACACTTGTTACACATGCAATAGAAGCTGTATATGATATTGTTGTTTTTTAAGATTAACAACCACTAAATGTTATAATATTTTTTGTCATTTTCAATTTAAAAAAGCCAGTGTTTACCATATTTTATTTAACACCTTTATATAACCTTTATAACCTTGGCAAACAGTGTAGGTCCTGATCAGCTCGCACATCTGTGCCATCTGATCACAATCTACACTGTTCGTGTTTTGATTGATTAGGTTATTTCTGACCAAAAAAAGAGAGCAGTGCAGACCCTGAACAGACTGATCTGGATCTACACTGGTTGCACAAGAGATAAAATGTGTATATGTGGACAATGATGGAGTAAAGGGTTAAAATAAATGCTTTTGTTAAAAGCTCCGCTATCTCGTGAAATGGGTTTTATGTTGTTTTGATGTTTTGATTATATTTATAATACATAGGGACCATGACTGACTGGGGTGTTTGTTTATTACTACCAGTGTAGACCCAGTTCATCCTGCACATCAATGCAGTCTGCAGGCTGTCAACCGATTCCTATATTCCTATATTTCTCCTATATTTTGGATCAGAATCCTATATTCTGAAAAGCCTCCTATATTCCTATATTTCTCCTATATTTTTATGTATATTCCTATATTTTTTAGTCTTTGTTTTTGCCGATTAATGAAGAGAGTAAATATTGCTTTAATACTGCTTTTGCTTTCTTCTTTTTTTTTCAAGAACAAAACTCAACTTTTAGATTGGTGAAAACTTGGCGGGTGGCATTTAATTAAGTTTTAATCTGGTTCTCTAACAACTTTGTAGCAGGTTTCTGTGTATTAAGGCTTACCTAACAAAAACAAATTTTCACTTCTATGCAGAATTCTTGTTGCAGTGGCAAACAAATGCAAAATTTTTTAAAGATCATTAAATTTTATTCACCAACTGCAAGGACTAGAGAGCTTATATTTGGTATGGTGTATGTGGTTGTCTAAAACATCAAGATTGACCCCTGGGAAAAACATGCTTGACTGTGAACAAGAATTTTTCAACTGACTTTCGTGGTCAGTTTTCCAGTTTGAAAAGAGTGTTATCAAACTCTGTTGGGAAAGAGTGTAAACAAAAGAAGGTGTCCTTACAATAACAATAATTTTCAAAAGGCAAAGTCAAATAAAGGGAGGTAATAAAAACAATATTATTTGATAATTTGCAACAACTGTTCGTTAAATAAATTGAGATAACTTTAGAATTTTTTTATTAGGATAATCTGCAAAATATTTGCATAGTTTTCTAAAATTATTGTTTTTTATGGAACTACTTAATGGATAAAAGTTAAATTACTCTTAAACTTCAATGAACCTAATAGGTATAATGTCCATCTATTCCCAAGAAAGCTTTGGCTTTTGGAAATTATTGCTTTTGTATAGAAGTTTAATGGCAGTTTGAATTCAAATTCAGTTATGGTTATAACATTGTATAACTTGTTAAGTTTTTATCATTTCTCTTGAAACTTGTAGCAATATTCTTTGTATTTAGGTTAACTAACTTATTTTACTGCAGTACTGTTCCATGCAGATTATATAAATAAATGGAATCATATTCCGGAACTTCTAAGTTAGTGAAGGCCATATAATTTTGTATTATGTATTGCCTACAGGTTCTCAATAGAGGTTGACCAAAGTAAGGCCTTGGGGTCACTTTTGACTGAACCCTTTTGGACATTGTAACCCAGATTTTTACACATAAAGCAATATGACTATGAGTGGATGATTCGATGCTGTGTATATATCTATATATCATAGAAGACAAACTAAAACTGAAAAATCCGGCTTTGTTAATGCACTTTCTGCATTTCCCCTTTGTTTGAATGGTCATTCAGATGCTGGTGATGTGCTTGATGGTGCTGATGTTAAAGTTAATGGTTTCCATCATTTTTACAGTGGTCATTTTGGACATAGATAATTGTATTAACAGTAAATGCACATGTGAAAATCATTTGTATAAGTGCAAGTAAATAAAACTATTATTAGTTCCAAACTCCTATATTTTGCCTCAAAATCATCCAAAAACTCCTATATTTGTTGCAAAAATATTCCTATATTTTTCCTATATTTTGGAGATGACCTGGTTGACAGCCTGAGTCTGATCATAGTTAACAGTGTTCATCATTCAGTCACTACAGGATTCTTAATACATCTAGAAAACACTTAATATTCGTTCCAAACTGTGCAAGTCCCCAATCAGGATCTACACTTACCGTAAAGATTCAAATAAAAAAAAAAAAATTAGTAGTTTTGGTTGCCCTACCATAGAAATGTATTGTTCTATATTTTATGGTGCAAAATACTACATTCACTTAACCAATGTTCTAAGTACACAGATCATTTTTTTTTAATTTCTCAGGAAGGATTTGAGATATACAAAACTTGAAATACAATAAGATACATCATTTTCACTCCTTTTTATGAAAATATCATTAATTTCCCTAAACGTGTTTTAGAAACTACTGACATTTAATCAAGGTAAGGGTAAAACCAAGTCACAAACTTGTCCGTGTCTTTATGTTAACCCTTTCTTCCATAGACACACCTTAATTGCATGGGCAAACAGTGTAGATCCAGATCAGCCATCCCATCTGTGCCATCTGATCAGGATCTGCACTGTTCGCTTTTTGATTCATTAGGTTATTTCTGACCAGAATGCAACCAGTGCAGATCCTTATCAGACGGCATGAATGTGCCAGCTGATCTTGATCTACACTGGTCCCACATGCATAAAAATTTGTATTTACGGAGATTAACAATTTGATGCAATACTGCGGTGGCTAAGATGTTACACAGAAGATTTTCAGAAGTTTTGGCCTGTTTCAGTATATCATCTTTACAAAAGCTAAGGTCAATTTTTTGACTTTTGGTTTTGCCCTCATGTCGATTAAATGTCCATGGTTTAATTTTAATTGAGTTTTCTTAAAAAGAAGTAAAATTGTGCATCTTATTATTTTTCAAATTTGAAGACTGTACTCCTATTCTATGCGGAGAAAGTAAAATTTAATGATTGGTGTATTTAGAACATTGGTTAATTTTATATGTAGGAGCAGGTTCGTAGAAAATAGAATGAACATTGTTTATATATATACATCTGTTTTATTAAGTTCTTTTTGATTGATTTTATTTAATTATGTTGTACTTTATTATCAAATTTCATTTGCTTATGGGCTGTTTAAAAAGAAATGGCTGGTTTGGGTTTTCCTGTTATAAAAATGTACAACAAACTGTTACTACCATTTTCCTACTTTGCAGAGGTGTCTTATCATGCCCTTTAAAGATTTGTGAAGTTTCATCAAAATAGCACCATCTGTTATAAAATATTCTAAAATAATGGTAAAAAAATGTTAGGAGTTTGACAAAAAATTGTGACACTTTTCAAAATCACATTTGTTCAGACCATTATTTTTCAAAAAGCTTGAGTAAAGGCAAAAATAAAATGTGCATTTATTAGGCATCAAATAATGATAAAATTAAGCATATTATACTTAAAGTATTTAAGTCTAGCTGGTAGATTAGAAAATACCTCAAGAAATCAATACATCTTCGCTTTATAAATTTATAGGACTTCAAAGATTAATAGAACATAAGAAATGTTTTGTGTATCATTAAGTTTTATGTTTCTAGATGCAAAAATTATAATATTATCACCTCTATTGAAATCTTATTTGTCTGCAGCTCCCTTCAGAAAATGTCAGCTAAATTTGTCAGGAGTGTGACATTATGCACATATTGCAATATTCTGTCAACATATCCTTTTCATGAAAACAAGAGCATGTTTTTTCCTAGAAGTCTATGTCATGTTTTGTTAAATTGTATCAAACAGGAATGGCATTAGTGAAACATTTTTGAGTACACTGCACTTATGAGGTTGTCTGGAGTGTGACACCCTTTCTTAACAATATCAATTTTTTATCTTTATGCGATACCACAAGTTCTAAAGCACTTATATTTGATGCTTCAACATGTATTTTAACAGAAATACACAATTAAAAAATTAAGAAACAGTAATACTTGTATTTTAAGCACATAAATTAATATTCTTTGATTTATTTAATATTGGTCAATAAAGCTCCATAAATTTTTTATTCTGCCACATATGAGTATAACTTGATTGATTTTGATCACTGTAAAGGTTGTACAAACATATGAACCAACAAGTTTGGTCTTTTTTTGAACTTAAATTCTTAACATTTTTTTCACTTCACTTGCCATTTTTCAAATGACAATATCTCAGCAACCAGTTGACCGATTTCAAAAATCTTTTCAGTTCTGTACTCAGTTTCAATAAGCAAAAAATACAGAATAACAAGTTTGGAATTTTTATTAACTTTAATTTTTCACTATTTTTCACTTTTCCAGCCATTTTTTATGAAACAGCCCATATTTCACATGATGCCTAAATCCTGATGAATTAATAATCAACTAATAAAATATTTTTTAACATAATTAATAAATGAGTACTCAAAGTAAAACTTTAAATATTACTTTAATGTTTCCAATGACAAATTTGTAACATTTGATGCACAAAAGATTGTCTTCAAAACTATCTATTAAACCTTTTTTTAAAAAGTACTATTAACCCATCACTCCATTATGTATTTTAACTCATGTGCAATCAGTGTAGATCTAGATTAGCTGGTACATCCATGTCATCTGATCTGGATCTGCACTTGTTGCATCTTAGTCAGAAATAACATTATTAATGAAAATGCAAACAGTGCAGATCCTGATCCTATGGCAATGATGTAGCGGCTGCTCTGGATCTACACTGTTTGTCCATGCAATAAAGCTGTATTTATGGAGTAAAGGGTTAAAGGACCAGGAAAAGTCAAATATAAAGGTAATAAATTTCTGTTGCCATCCTTTTTTTCTGTTGGTCTGTGCAATCTGATCGGGATTTACACTGTTCATATTTAGATTCTTTAGGATATGTATTATCAAGAAGTGACCAGTATAGATCCAGATCAGACAGCAAGGATGTTCCAGCTGATCTGGATCTACACTGGTTGCATATGTGTTAAAAATTTATGGAGTAAAGCATTGTTTGGTCCTCAGAAGATGATACCAGATGCATATCTGTGATAGATAAAACAGTTGAATGGGATTCAGTGGCTAAATGTGAGATTGATTTGAAATGATATTCTAATATTACTGACATTTACCTCTGATGTCATATGGGGAATAAATGTTTAAATAATTGATTGGTTACAGCTATTCAGCTGTAGTTTGTCTTGTTTTAAATAGCATTTATTTAGTTGCATTGAAAAATTTTCCACATGGAGGGGGGGGGGGATGCGTATGCTATACCTCAAAATTGTAACTCAACCTAGAAAAAACATGTTGTAATTTCAGTGGTTACAGTTAAGAGTAAAAGTAATTTGTATATCATATGGAATTGTTTTAAAGTTATTTAATGTTGATGTTAGTTACATGTGTTTTTTCTGTGTGTGTATCAATGTACTACATGTATAAACAATTTAGGATTAGTATGTGAAGGTGGTCACATTCATTGGCTGCTACAATTCTTCTTAACCCTTTACTCCATAGACACAGGAATTATTCAATGTGCAACCAGTGTAGATCCAGAAAGTGATCTTAACTTTTGCTAATTGAATTATTGGGTTATTTCTGACCAAGAACAAACACTGAAGATCTGGATCAGACTGTGCAGCTGATCTGGATCTACACTATTCGCACATGCAATAAAACCTTTATATATCCATGTAAAGGGTTATAAAGCATACTGTATCACTTAACACAAAAATATTGTGTTTGCTATTAAAAATATTTGTGTTTGGTATTGAATCAGATTGTTACAGTGATGTAAGATAGTATTTATCCCTTTTCTCCATTTCTACACATTTTATCGCATGTGTGAACAAGGTAGATCCAGATCAGCCATCACATCCATGCTATTTGATCAGGTTCTGCACTGTTTGCTTTTATGTGTCAACTGCAGGGCTTTTCATCAGAAAATTGGGAAGAGGCCCTAGCCTTTCCAATTGGGAAGTTTATGCGCAATAATTGTTTATTTTGTGAAAACAAAATTAATTGAAAGATGGGTTCTTGTTTTTAAAATTGATAAGTAATAGGTATTTTAACTTAAATCTAATTTTTTAAGCTTTGTACTTTTCAGACTTCAATTTTCAAACACACCTTAGAGGAGTTTTAACCATTTTTGGACATGTTACCTAGCATTTTGGGAAGAGTTTTTGCCACAATTGGGAAAAAGTACTATATTTTTGGATTGGGAAGAGGCCTTTCATAGGCCTCTGTTATATAAGCACGAAAAGCCCGAACTGTGGAAGCAGGTAAACACATTGGCTATAACTTTGAAAGTACTTGTCCTATTCACTTAATACTTGGAATATATCATCTCATGAACAAAGCCTTCTGTGAAAACAAGAATGATAACTCATGTTTCACTATTTTATGAGTTATGCCCTTTTCAAATGCATCTTTAACATGAAACTTAATGTTTCCTTTAGTTTTAAATTACCTTACCTATTTACTAAATACATGGAATATGTAATCTGAATGAACAACGCCATCAATGACAAAAAGAATGATAAAACCTGACTCCTGATTTACTTTTTTTTGAGTTATGCCCCTTTCAACATGTGCTCCGTGGAACACCCAATTCATTGTTTTTCAGAAATAACCTAAGAAATCAAAAATGGAACAGATTAGATCGTGATCAAACAGCACAGATGTGCGGGCTGATCTGGATCTACACTTTTCTTCCATGCCATAAAGTCGTATATCTAGAGGTAAGGTTATTGTTATTGTTTGAAGTTCATGTCTGTGATATTGTTAAGATACATATCTTAATGGTTATTTGTTTGGAAGCGCCAATTTGTTTGTTAACTTCCAAAACAATAAATTTTCAGTTTTTCTTACAAATTTGTTAAAATTATGTGCCAGTGACATCTTTAAAGTTTACATATCCTGTCATAAATATGATATCCTGACATTAAGAATATAGTTAGCATTTTTCTTTGATAACTTATTATGTTTAAACATAAATTGGGGAAGAAATCTGCACTAACACGAAATATGTTGTTAATATTTTTATTCCGACATTTCGATTTAAATAATCTTCATCACGGAATCTTTTTATTTATTTTCTTTTATGTTTAAACATAAAATTTCAGGTGAAACTTTTTAATCAACTCAAGGAATGTTTCACATTGTATTCTTATCATTTGGATGATTTCTGTGCTTTAATCAAACTCTGACATATAAATCAAAGTGCCTTAGAAAGATTGGTTATATATTGTCTGTTCTGTAAATGCTGCTTGGTATAATAAATGTTATCTTCGTTTAATAAAAGGTATCTTAGAATTTCAGGGCAGCCAAATCTCCGGATTTTATCCGGGATCTCAGGATTTGAAGTTAATTCTCCGGATGTCCGGATTTATAGTCAAAATCTCCGGATTTTCACAAAATTGCAAAAAATATAGATTATTTCAAGCTAATATAAAAGTTGTGCAATGAACGTAATAGTTATTCTACTGCAGTCGCACATTTCCTGTTTATTGCGAGATAACAAGGACGTGGTCAGTGACATCAGTCTCAATGCCTCTGGCACAACTGTACAATAACTGCGTGTCATAAACTAAACAAGGGCCTCGATGTTACACCTACCTTTATCTATTTTCATTGCATATTCATTTTTATATTGTTAAAACAGGTCTTAACAGTTAAAAAATGAATGGTAAAAATAGACAGAAGTCATTTTAAAACAAGATCTTCAACCATTTCTAACAAAATCGACAAACTTCATTTATAAAATTCGTTGAACAATATAATTATTAAAAAGAATATGAGAAGAATATCATCATCATCATCATCATCAGTTTTGTTTAATCACAGTCATAGTGAACAGCAGAAACAAGACATTAAAACAATAACATCATCATCATCATCATCATCATCATTGACATATTCAGACAAAATCTCCAGATTTTTAATGAAGAAGTTTTGGCAGGCCTGGAATTTGTTGTCATTGTGATAACAGGTATATCTTAAGGGTACAGTCATTTATACAGGTAGATCATTGGGATAAAGTTACCTATAGGTAACAGTTATTAATATATGTGTCATGAATACTCGTGGGGGGGGCGGGGGGGGGGGTTAAAGCCATCGATCTTAGAGGACACAATGGTGCAATACATTTAAAGCAAAAGGCTCTCAGTGACAAAAGTATTAATTTTCAGAAATGGTGAACATAAAACAACTTTCTTAAGAGTCAATGTCGAAGACAATGTCACAGCTGATAATCTGACTGAGGATTCTAATTTTTGGCCATGGTTATCACAAAACACCTGTCAAAATCTTCACAACATAAACACTATTCACAATGACAGCCACCCAAGCACTGCCAAAAGAATATTTCCTGATCATTCAACCAATAACAGATTCTCAGTTCTTTATGAAGATGTAGAGTGACATTTTATTCATGCAAGGTTTTAGTAAAAATCCAGTATGTTTATAATTACCACCAACAAACTACAGGTATAACCTTTTAATACAATGATTATGCCCTATTTAATAACTTTAAAAATATGCACAATGAACACGCCAGGCATTATGTCTAGTGCGAGATATCCCTGTGACTGCATACTAAGAAACAACATAGACATGTGGAATTTCTGAGCATTGGCTCGGTAGAAAGGATCTCCATTTTTTGACTGCATGAACACATGTCTGACAGTAGCCTTGATATTTCTCGAGTTATGTGAGGTAAATGATTTTAAAAACTCTTGTATAGATGTCTAAAATTATGTATTTGGAAATAAAAACAACAAAATCCCAATTAGCGAAATTGAATATTACAGTTCTAAAACCTTAAGGGTAAAGATTTTCTAATTGCTGTACTTGTCAGATTGAGTTAAGGTGGGATATTGAAATCCTGTGCCCAAGCTCATATAACTAAATCTAGAAACCAGTCTCAAATCTTAAGCACCTGATGGTTGAAATAGCAACTGATTGCCATTTCAGCCATGATTGAGATTTGAGACTTCCATTTCAACCTATCAGATGATTGAGATTTGAGACTTCCATTTCAACCTATCAGATGTTTGAGATTTGAGACTTCCATTTCAACCTATCAGATGATTGAGATTTGAGACTTCCATTTCAGCCTATCAGATGTTTGAGATTTGAGACTTCCATTTCAACCTATCAGATGTTTGAGATTTGAGAATGGTCAACAGTCTTAGTTTTTTGATCTTGGGCCCTGATGTGTCCAGAAATTCCAGTTTAATAAATATTCTTTAAAGTATTGCAATTATTATTTGTCAACTTCTATTTTGTTTTAACAACCCATTATTTCATGGATACAGCTGTTATATTCAGTGTATATTCTGATCAGCCAGTACATATATGCAGCTTGATCAGGTTCTGTGCTTTTATGACCAATAACATTTTTATGCCCCCACTCTGAAAGAGTATAAATTTGCCCTTGTCCATCGACAATATAATGCATTTAGCATGTTTTCAGTATAATACATTTGCCATGTAATCTTGTGTCATGCGTAACTAAAAAATATGAGAACCACAATCATGAAACTTTACAGGTGTGTTAACCATCATTTGTAGTTATGCACCTGGGTCTTTGTTTTGGCCACATCTAATTAGACCAGAGTTATCGCCCCTTATGTATTTCAATAAAATGTATTCAGCATGTAATCTTGTTTCATGCATAACTCTACAAGTTTATGAGCCACCGTTTTAAAACTTCAAATGTTTTGTTTTAATTAACATTTAATGTTGTTGTTTTTATAGAATTGTTTTGTAATTGTTATTTTATTAAGAAGGCCATATTGTAAATAAGATTGACATCCTTTTGTTCAAACTTAATATATATCCTTCTAAAAATAAAGAATTTATTATTATTATTATTATAAATCTTTGTTAACCATAATGTGCAGTTAAGCATCAAGGTTTTTTTCCATGTTCATTTGAACCAGAGTTATGGCCCTTTGATGTATTTCAGACTTATGCAATCACCATTAAATATTGTGTTGCACATAAAACCTAAACTATATAAGCCAAAGTCAGGAAACTTTATAAGTTTGTTTACCATGATGCTTACTGGTAGCAGCATGTAAGTGTGAGGTAACTCTGATTGGATTATCTCTCTTTTTATGCCCCCGAAGGGAGGCATATAGTAATCGGACCGTCCGTCCTTCCGTCCGTCCGTCCGAAATAATCTTGTCCTCGCTTCTCCTCTGAAACCGCTTGAGGGATTTCTTTGAAACTTCACAGGAATGTTTGTCACCAAGCCTAGTTGTGCATATCGTCAGGAATTTCTGCTCCGATTATTTTTGGCTGAGTTATGGCCCTTTGAAGCAAAATCTTGTCCTCGCTTCTTCTCCCAAACCGCTTGAGGGATTTCATTGAAACTTCACAGGAGTGTTTGTCACCAAGCATAGATGTGCATATCCGAAGGAATTTCTGATCGGATTATTTTTGGCCGAGTTATGGACCTTTTTACCTAACCCTAAACCCTAACCCTAAACCCTAACCCTAACGTAAACTGAAATCGCTTGAGGGATTTCATTGAAACTTCACAGGAGTGTTTGTCACCAAGACTTGTTATGCATATCCAAAGGAATTTTTGATCGGATTATTTTTGGCTGAGTTATGGGCCTTTTTACCTAACCCTAACCCTAAACCCTAACCCTAACCCTAAGGTAAATTTTGTTAACGCAATAGAGGTAACATTTTTTGTCCGATTGTCATGAAATTTGGTCAGGATGTTTGTCCCAATGATTTCTTGGACGAGTTTTAATATGGGTCATCAGGGTCCAAAAACTAGGTCACTGTTACTAAAAATAGAATTTTCTTGTTAACACTCTAGCGGTCACATTTTTGCTCCGATTGTCATGAAACTTGGTCTGGATGTTTGTCCCAATGAATTCTCGGACGAGTTCGAATAAGGTTCATCCTGGTCCAAAAACTAGGTCACTGTTACTATAAATAGAATTTTCTTGTTAAAACTCTAGCGGTCACATTTTTGCTCGAATTATCATGAAACTTGGTCAGGATATTTGTCCCATTTATTTCTAGGCCGAGTATGAATATGGGTCACCTGATCCCAAAAACTAGGTCACTGTTACTATAAATAGAATTTTTTTGTTAACACTCTAGCAGTCACATTTTTGCTCCAATTATCATGAAACTTGGTCAGGATATTTGTCCCATTTATTTCTAGGCCGAGTTTGAATATGGGTCACCTGGGTCCAAAAACTAGGTAACTGTTACTATAAATAGAATTTTCTTGTTAACACTCTAGCGGTCACATTTTTGTTCTGATTGTCATGACACTTGGTCAGGATGTTTGTCCCAATGATTTCTCGGACGAGTTTGAATATGGGTCATCTGGGTCCCAAAACTAGGTCACTGTTACTTAAAATAGAATTTTCTTGTTAACACTCTAGAGGTCACATTTTTGCTCCGATTGTCATGAAACTTCATCAGGATGTTTGTCCTAATGATTTGTCAGACAAGTTCGAATATGGGTCATCTGGGTCCAAAAACTAGATCACTGTTACTAAAAATAGAATTTTCTTGTTTACACTATAGTGGTCACAATTTTACTCTCAGATTGTAAAGAAACTTGGTCAGGACATATGTCCCAGTTATTAATTGGTTGAGTTTGAATATGGGTCACCTGGGTTCAAAAACTAGGTCACTGTTACTATAAATAGAAAAATCTTGTCCATGCTGTAAATTTGTTATTTCTCATTGGATTTTAAAATAACTTGGCTCAAATGTTTACCATGACAAGGTGTACTTTCGCGTACAATACCCATGCCTGTTGGTCCAAGGTCAAGGTCACTGTTACTAAAAATAACATTTTCTTGTCTTGGCTGTTAATTCCTAATGAATGAAGTGATTTCAAAATAACTTTACAAAAATATTCACCATGACAAAGGGATGTGTTGCTTACAATACCCATGCCTGTAGGTCAAAGGTCAAGGTCACTGTTACGAAAAATAGCATTTTCTTTTCCAAGCTGTAGATTTGTTGTTTCTTATTGGATTTTAAAATAACTTGATGTAAATGTTCACCATATCGAGACGTTGCACTCAGGTGAGTGATAAAGGGCCATCATGGACCTCTTGTTCATATTAATATTTAACTTTATTTAACTATATATTTACTACAGACTTGAAACATAAATATGATCCTTTCATCTTTCACATTATATGCATGCAGTATGCTTCGTCTTCCACAAGCATATTTTTCATTACATATGTTTATTTATTACATATGTATACCTATTTGATTTCAAGCTGCATTTCGGGGGCATATGTCAATTCCAGTGACAGCTCTTGTTTTAAGAATAACGTTGAAACGTTATACTTATTTTCCTAAGGAAATTTTGAGTGTATAGATAATACCTGTATATTTGGGTTATGGCTTAAAGGGTTAAAAGACTTGGACCTGTTTTCAATGTTAAGTTTTGCACAGTTATTAAAGGTATGGCTGTCTTGTATTGTTGCTTCTCCTGTCAATATTACTGTGATTTTCTAGATAATTCATTATTCCTAACCTACACTTAAGTAGGTGGTGGTTGGCCATACATAACAGGACACATTATGGGAACAGCTGCAGGGGGCAGTGTCCACAAACAGTTGTCGGCCCTTTAACTTCTGTAATAATACTTATCCAATCTTCACCATAATTTGATAACCAGACAGTCTACATGAAAATTTGTCGGAATGATCATGGGCATAATGTCTCCCCCAAGTCACAGCCAGATTGCTCAACTGACTAAGGAACAAAGCCTCTCTCTCTCTCTCTCTCTCTCTCTCTCTCTCTCTCTCTCTCTCCAATCGCCATTCCAGCCATTCAGATGCTTGAGATTCGGGACTGGTTTGCATATTCAGTTTTATAATCTTGGGACTTGAAAACCAACGACACCGTCTGCGCCGACTGGAGTAGGGACGTTTATTATGATGTCGTTGAATTTTTTTGAATTGGTTTATTTGAAACTTAGCAACCGTAGATCTATAAGAAGCATTTTAAGGAATAAATATCATATATTTGTGAAATCAAATGTAGTTATTGTGACATGGTTCAGTTCTAAAATCTTGGTGCTTGATGTCTCAAACCAACAGCGCACAGTTGTGAATGCCGCAACTAATGATGGGATCTCTTCGCTTATTATAACGACACCGTCTGCGCCGACTGGAGCAGGGACGTTTATTATGAAGTTGAATTTTCTTGAGGTGGTTTATTTGAAACGTAGCAACCAGAGTAAAGAAGGATTTGAAGGAAGTTACTTTGTTTATTTGTGTAATCAAACGTATTTATTGTGACATGGCCGCCAGGCTGCGAAAACTTAAAAAAATCAAAGTTAGTTCTTGTTGATATTTTGCTTATTCACCCCTGAAATGTACATTACATGCTGGAAAAAATCGATTTCAAAACTTTTTTAAGATAAACCTAAATTATGATAAATATTAAGTTTAGGCCGCCAGGCCGCCAGGCTTCGAAGACTTAAAAAAAATCAAAGCTAGTTGTTATGTATTTGATATGCCAATCGCACCGAAGTAATACTAGCCCCTTCTGTATTATAATGCGCATGCTCTAAATGACTCCGCCTATTGGCGCTATTCTATCTTGGATATTGTTAAGGTACATTGAGTATTAAAGTAGCCAGCAAACTAGCAAGTCGTCTTCTTTATTACTGTCCGCAACACAACAAATTTGGCGACGAGGATAAACTTAGTTCATAAATTTCAAGGAACTTATCTATTTATTGAACAATAAATGTGCGTGATTTCCTGGATTTAATAAACTATGGCAGCGGCTCTTATAGGATCACTTAATCCCTATAATGAGAGTTCTGAAACGTGGACTTCTTATGAGGAACGTTTAGGACAGTATTTCATTGTGAATGAAATTAAAGAAGAGAAGCGCGTGGCAGCACTTTTGACGCTCCTTGGTGAGAAAACCTATGGACTTTTGCGTAACCTTACAGCACCACAAAAGCCAGCAGAGAAAACGTATGAGGAACTCTGTGAACTGTTAAGTGCGCACCTATCACCAAGACCTCTTGTGATCGCGGAACGGTTTCGCTTTCACAAACGAAATCAAGTTGCAGGGGAAGGCGTGAAAGAATACCTTGCAACGCTCCGAAAATTGTCTGAATTTTGTGATTTCGGGGCAAATTTGGATGACACACTCAGAGATCGATTTGTGTGTGGACTGCGTGATGAGGGAACACAGAAAAAGCTTCTGTCAATTGCCGACTTAACTCTGCAGAAATCCATAGACATTGCAGTCGCCATGGAAACGGCAACGAAAGACGCCGCCGAACTGCACTCTTCAACAAAGGAAACCGTGCATAAAGTTGAACGTCGGAAACGGTCCAAGCAAAAGACTAAAGGAAACGAGAAGACATCAGCATCCCCATGTTACCACTGTGGTAAAAATAATCACACTTCACAAACGTGTAGACTGAAAAATGCAGTGTGTCACCACTGTAACACAAAGGGACACATTAAAACGGTCTGCAAGAAATTAAAGAGTGTGAACTTAACAGAAAAGGACAGTGATTCAAACGTGCTTGTGATCAATTCTTTACAAAGAGACAATAAAAGCAAGATTGTCATCTCGCCGACATTAGACGGAAAATCAGTGATGATGGAATTAGACACAGGTTCCGCAGTGACACTGATCTCAAACCGTAAGTTCAAATCCTTATTTGGTAATGTACCATTAAGTGCTCCAGACTCAACGTTAAAGACGTATTCCGGAGAAATTATTGAACAAGTAGGTTCAAGAATCGTGACTGTTAGATACAACAGTCAAACTAAGAAACTGCCTATCATCGTAGTGAAAAAGGATGGACCTACATTATTCGGTAGAGACTGGCTGCAGCACATCAAAGTTGATTGGAATAGCATATTCAATGTAAACTCAGTGCAAAGTGAAAGTGTAAATATGCAGTTACAGTCCATTCTCCAGAATCACAAGGATGTGTTCGATGACGGCATTGGGAAAGTTAAAGGCATGAAAGCCAGGCTGACTTTAAAATCCAATGCGAAACCAAAATTCGTAAAAGCCAGATCCGTGCCATTTTCGCTCAAGCCTAAGATAGAGCGAGAGCTTGACAACCTGGAACGCCAAGGTATTATCAGCAAGGCTAGTACCAGTGAATGGGCGACACCCATCGTCCCGGTTGTGAAAAGGGATGGTAATGTACGGATATGCGGCGACTTCAAAGTTACAGTAAATCCAGCGTTGGAAGTCGAGAAGTACCCGCTCCCAAAAATCGAAGACATCTTTGCAAATCTGTCTCAGGGACATAAATTCAGCAAGATAGACTTGCGTCAAGCATATTTACAACTTGAGTGCGATGATGAAAGTAAGCAAATACTGACAATAAACACTCATAAAGGATTGTATACTATGAACCGGATGATCTACGGCGTAGCATCAGGACCTGCCATCTGGCAGAGAACAATCGATCAGATACTGCAAGGATTGCCTGGAGTACAGTGTATCCTTGATGACATGTGTGTAACAGGAAGAACGGACCAAGAACACTTACAAAATCTGGATAATGTGCTTTCGAGACTTAGTGAATTTGGATTAAAAGTGAACAAAGACAAGTGCGAATTCATGAAAGATAGGATTACTTACTGTGGTCATGAAATTGACAAAGACGGTCTGTGGAAACAAAATAGTAAAATTGAATCGGTGTTAAACACACCCAGCCCAAAGGATGTGTCCTCTTTAAGGGCATACCTTGGTACTCTCAATTACTACCACCGGTTTTTGCCGAATCTCGCGACCGTTGTCAAGCCTTTGAACGAGTTACTCGAGAAAAATCGCAAATTCGACTGGTCTACAAAATGTCAGGAAGCCTTTGAAAAGTCAAAGAAGCTTATAACGTCCGAGCCCGTTCTTACACACTATAATCCGGAATTACCTGTTAGGCTAGCATCAGATGCAAGCCCGTACGGCATTTCAGGTATTCTGTCACACGTAATGCCCGACGGTTCCGAAAAACCCATAGCATTTGCGTCACGGTCGTTAACTAAGACTGAGCAAAAGTACGCTCAGGTAGACCGCGAAAGTCTTGGTATATTTTGGTCTGTGCGGAAATTCTATCCTTATCTATATGGGAGAAAATTCACCTTAATCACAGATTGCCAGCCACTCATGTCTATTTTTAATCCTAGTAAAGGCATACCTGCAACGGCTGCAGCGCGTGTACAGAGATACGCACTTTATCTCTCGGGATTCGATTATGACATAGAGTACAAGTGTACCAATAAGCACACAAATGTTGACGGTTTATCGCGGTTACCCGTACAAGTATGTAATGATAATTGTGAAGAAGACGCCGAAGAAGTGTTCTACACTTCTCAAGTAGACCCGCTACCCGTTACAAGCGCACAAATTAGTCGCGAAACTCAACATGAACGTGTTTTATCACATGTGTTTGAAAATGTCAAAAACGGTTGGAGTTCGGAAACTCCAGGGCAAGTCTATAAAGCTTTCTACAACCGTAGAAATGAATTATCAATTCATCGCGGATGCCTAATGTGGGGCATTAGGGTAATTATACCCGTGAAATTCAGAAAGTCCGTACTTGATTTATTACACGTTAGTCACCCAGGCATTGTAAAAATGAAGGCATTAGCGCGCAGTTATGTCTGGTGGCCAGGTATTGATAACGACATCGAGCAATTAGTGAAAACTTGCTACGGCTGTCAAATGCAACAAAAAGCTCCAGCATCAGTTAACTTGCACCCTTGGGAATGGCCGAGTTCGAGCTGGGAAAGAATTCACGTCGATTTTGTAGGACCATTTCTAGGCAAAATGTTTCTTGTTATTGTAGACGCTCATTCTAAATGGCCAGAAATTGTAGACATGAAATCGACCACCGCAGAAAGAACGGTTCAAGTTATTCGTTCGATTTTCGCAAGAAATGGACTACCAAAAATATTAGTCTCTGACAATGGAGTTCAGTTCTGTAGCGATATATTTACAAAATTCATGAAAGACAATGGTGTTTGTCATATTAAAACGTCAGTTGCGAAACCAAGCACAAACGGACTTTGCGAACGTTTTAATGGCACATTTAAGTCTAGCTTACACGCAATGGAAGGTGAAAATGCTGATTTAAATCAGAAAATAAACAGTTTCCTCCTTGCATATAGGAATTCACCTCATTCAACTACTGGGGAAACCCCCGCCAAATTATTTCTAGGGCGAAATTTACGTACTAGGTTAGACTTAATCAAGCCCGACACACAAGGACGCGTAAATGAATCGCGCATTAAACAGTCTGTAATGGATACTAGACCAATGCGCGAATTTGAAGTTGGACAAAATGTGTTAGCGCGTGACTATAGACCCACATCCACAGAAAAATGGGTAATAGGAAATGTTGTTTCACGCGACGGAACACTCATGTATACAATCGATATTGGGCATGGTATAAAGTGGCGTAGACATGTAGATCAATTACGCAAGACAGAAATTTCTAGAACATCGGTTGAATTGCAAGGTCGCGACCCAGTGATACCACCCAGTTTGTACGATAATATTCCTGTTGATGGCACTAATGTGCAAAGTAATAAAACTCCGTTGGTAGTAACCGGGAATCAAGATAGCCAAGATAATGAAACAGTTTGTGTCAAAACACCAGACATGCCAAGTTCTAATTTATCAGTTGACCACCCCGCTCAGCCTGCAAATGAACGCAGATATCCCTTAAGGGAGAGGAAAGCTCCTGACAGGTTTACACTGTAGAAATATTACGTGATATTAATGGGCACTTGATTACATTAAGTGCCGCACTAACATTAATTTTACGATTCCAATTGATAAGCGTGCGTTTACTTACCACCACGAATTGATTGAATAATGACTCTAATAGCGATTTAGTTTATCAGAGAGAATCTGGAATAATGAATGACAACTGTGTAATTTGGACTCATGACTCTCATTAGCCTAATTGCTTATCGGCTATAATGAATGTTGAATCACAGCTTTTATTAATGTTCGAATTAACAGTGTTAAGCAAATGATTCTGTTATGCTTATTGTGTATCATTGTTTTTCTATAAGAGTACACATATTTTACTATTATTAATACGGGCCATATATTTGAAAGGGGAGAATTGTTATGTATTTGATATGCCAATCGCACCGAAGTAATACTAGCCCCTTCTGTATTATAATGCGCATGCTCTAAATGACTCCGCCTATTGGCGCTATTCTATCTTGGATATTGTTAAGGTACATTGAGTATTAAAGTAGCCAGCAAACTAGCAAGTCGTCTTCTTTATTACTGTCCGCAACACAACACTAGTTCTTGTTGATATTTCACTTAATCATCCCTGAAATGTATACTGCATGCTGTAAAAATCGAGTTCACGCCGTTTTTAAGATAAACATAAATTATGATAAATATTAAGTTTAGGCTGCTAGACGCCAGGCCGCTAGGCCGCCAGGCTTCGAAAACAAATCGGGGTCCTATAATAGATACATTCTCAATACCCAGTCATGACTGCGACACCTTGTAGTTTCTGTTTCTAGTAATATTGAAAATTTCCGCGATTTGTATTGATTATACTGTTTTATATTACAATGATCAATCTGTTCATTTTGGATTGAGAAATAAAAGCTGTATGGAGAAGAACAGTAATTTAGCCCAAGGGTGTGGGCATACTTGCACAACCTATATTTGTAAGAGTTGAATGAGCGGATTGTGTGTGACTTTAAGGCAAACATATAAATAAAATAAAGATGGCGATTTAAGTTTGGCAAAAATTATGTTCAAAATAACAGTTCGAAGAAAGTTTTGGAATTTGACTTCAGGTTTGGTGGAAGTTTAATCATTCAACGGAGATAAGTGTCATGCTGTGGAATAATGAAAGATCTATGATGAGACAATTTTGTTCATACGATACTGTTGTTTACAGGCATATTCATGCCGAAGTTGACACGATTCTCTTATTAAACTAACTTCGACAACACTCTCCGAATGCACGACCTGGATCTACACTGGTCACACATGTGTTGGATTAAAAAAATAAGTAGATTTTATTGAAATAATTCACATCTGGTGACTTTATGACTGTGTTTAGAATTTTTGTCATTAAGGAAAAATTTAACCTTTTAGTGACTAGATTTTTCTTTGTTGATGAATGCTGATGACATTATCGTGTAATTGTAGGGGAGAATCTGAGCACGTGTGTTCTAGTTCATATAGCTCAGTACAAGTATGCTTGGAACCTACAAGCCTAAGTGTACAGTGGAGGGAGAGTACGAGTCCGTGCAGTGCCAAGGCTCACAGTCTTGGTGTGTCGACCGCGAAGGCAATGAGATCACTTTAACAATCATCAACAAGCTCGAAATGCCCAAGTGCCCGCCAAGTAAGTAACGACCATTATATTCGGAGGCGAAACATTCCAGACAGTTAGTTTGTCATTAAGACTCCGGAATTAATGAAAGCGCAGAGCTGTAGTCCAGTGTACATGCCATTAAAGTTCATAATATTAACTAACAATAGAATATTAAGCAAACCAGGCTAACGGTTATTTAATTTCCATTGACAGACAATGTGTAAATCTATTTAAAAACCTGATTTTCCCGTGTCCATTGCGCCTGTAACCCTTTCCGCTATGGATATACCTTTGTTGCGTGGACGAACAGTTTAGATCCAGATCGGCCGGCATATCCGTGTCGTCTGATCTGGATCTAAACTGTTTGCCTTTTGATTCGTTAGGTAATTTCAGACCACAATGCGACCCAGTGCAGATCCTGATCAGACCACACGAATGTGCCGGCTGATCTGGATCTACACAGGTTGTACACGCGTGAAAATGCGTATATATATATGGAGGAAAGGGTTAAAGCAGCTGTCACTTCGAAAATGATTCATCGGGCCGGATGTGTCCCAAAAATGTTTTGTTTTAATTGTACAATAAAACCACTCAAAAAGACCGCCCCAGTTTAAGGCCACCCGTTTATGAGACCACTAGTTTAATGTCCCTTTTTGCACTATCTTCCACCGCGGAATTAAGACCACTCCAGTATTAAGACCTCTCTCAAGTCCCAGAGGTGGTCTTACAGAAGACGTTTTACTGGACGTTAATTTTTATACAAAATCCCGAATGCAGGGCGGTTTCGTACATTTCCTGCTAACATTAAAAGATAACAGAATTAGGTTCAGGATAGTCTTCAAAGTATCATACAAGGTAAAACTTTTCCATTGACACCTCTGTCAACTTTATTCTGGCTTCAATCACAGTTCGGAAAAGACTGACTGAGGCAAGAGGCGAGCAAAAGTACCATCAGGCTGGTAACCGAACATAAAGGGCCCAAGATTATAAAGCTAAAGCTGATGACCAGTCTTGAGTCTCAAACATTTGATTGACTTTAATTGTGACTGGTCGCCATTTCAGCCAATCAGATGCTTGAGATTTGAGACTGGCCTCTGCACTCAGTTTTATTATCTTGGGCCTAGATCTCTTGCATTTTGGAAATTGTTCAGTGAATATTCATCGGAGGAGAAAAAAACGGATTTAACGTAGATTTTTGAAAATATATTATGCTAATCGTAAACCACTAGACTGAGATTCAACATGCATTTATAAACATCGTTCTAACAGGCGCGTAGCGGTCTTTACGTGAGTACGAGACTGAATCCACATAATTGGACGGAAAGATTGAAACAATCTCAGCAAAAAAATGAGAATAAATATTTGACTAGCCAACATGATTATATCAAACGTTCCTTGCAGTTTCTGCAAAACTCAATTTTGTCTTCAAAATTATCCAGGTAACATTCTTTGAGACCGCCACCCCCAGCACAATTATGAATCCACATAAATAAAGGGCTAGCTACTTCTCTTTCTTGTGCTTAATTAACTGACATTCCGCGGCATTAAGTGATCTCTTCAGAAAAATTAAAACTTATTTTGTATATTGACGTCGCCGGTTCTTGCTTTTTAAGGTTAACATTGTGTTGTGCTTCATTCTAGTTTTTATTTCCAGATCGACAGAGAAGACAAACAGATGGATAGTGCGTCGTCCAGATAACAGACATAAGAGGCACAGTCAAACTTTGAAAGATAAGTATTTTTCTTTTTTTTTAAATGAAAGCCATCAGCAAGTGGTGTGCAGATGATGTTCACCACTTGCCAACAGCTTCCACATATCCCCTATATCTTTCATAACATCAATCTAGTCACCTCTTGCTGATGTCTTCCATTGATTTTTTTCTTTTTTTTTCCAAATTATTTGTTTGCATTTTTTTTCTTTTTTTTTCTTTTTTGTGTTTTTCAGATTACAGATGAAGATGCAGAAAGAAGAGGCGCAGTCAAACTTTAGAAGGTTATTTTTTCTTTTTGTTGTTGTAGGTTTATTTAGGTAGGTGGATAGATCCTATTTCCGAGTCTAGAAAAGATTAGATTAGAGTAGAGTAGATCCTATTTCCGAGTCCGCTGGTGAGAACCGACTATACGACTGGGTTCGAACTAAACAAACCTATTTAGGTAGGTGGATAGTTCCTATTTTCGAGTCCGCTGGAGAGATAGATAGATAGATAGAGCCGACTTTCGAGTCCGCTGGTGAGATAGATAGATAGAGCCGACTTCCGAGTCTGCTGGTGAGTACCGACTATACGATTGGGTTCGAACTAAACAAACAAGCAAACCTCCGAGTCCGCTGGTGAGATAAATAGATCCTATTTCCGTGTCCGCTGGTGAGATAGTTAGATAGATCCGAATTCCGAGTCCGCTGGTGAGATAGATAGATCCTATTTCCGAGTCCGCTGGTGTGATAGTTAGTTAGATCCGACTTCCGAGTCCGCTGGTGAGATAGATAGATCCTATTTCCGAGTCCGATTGTGAGATAGATAGATCCTATTTCCGAGTCGGCTGGTGAGTACCGACTATACGACTGGGTTCGAACTAAACAAACAAACCTCCGAGTCCGCTGGTGGACTTAAAACAAAGAATCCCGTCACACTGATGTAATGTTGACCTTTCAAACCTGAGCCTCTGGCAACACAATGGGCGCGTTATGGTGCGACTGAGGGTAGTAGGTCTTCGGACCCAATAGCCAGTATGTTAAACCTCGGACTTCGGTCTGAGGAGTGCTACCCTATTGTCTCATTACTTGTGACGTC
Source organism: Corbicula japonica (assembly GCA_038501625.1). Lineage (NCBI taxonomy): Eukaryota > Metazoa > Mollusca > Bivalvia > Venerida > Cyrenidae > Corbicula > Corbicula japonica. The sequence goes on along the minus strand of JAZAYU010000335.1, from coordinate 387,605 downwards.
CGTGGGATTCTAGATTTTTAATGCGGCTTGTAAAGAACATGTACAATGTCATATACACATTTAACAAAGATCAAATGCACAGAAAAAGTAAAACTGATTATGTTGACGTTTTTCGTGTATATGACTTGTCATATGTGCTTTACAAAAGGTCCCAAGCCCTTAAAACGCAGAGGGAAAATCAAACATAGCATCAAGCATTTTCATCCCACTTTGGCTGCAATCAATCAAATTTCACAACAACTGCCAGTTTCGAGTGCATTTGAAAGCACAATCTACGTAACCATGGTGAACATGGACACTTTTCTAGTAGAAAGACATTTGGTTGTCTATTAAGAATATGTATAGCTTAGTTTTTGTGTCGCTTGCGATAGCAGGCAGACACATTAGGATCCTATTGCCCGGCGACGTCGTCGTCGTCGGCGTCTTTCGGTAGTCCCCCAGCTTTAACATGATACTTAATGTTGTCTATAACTTTGAAAGTACTTGTCCTATTCATTTCATACTTGTAATATAACATCTTCAAGAACAAGAACATCAGTTACAACAAGAATCATAACTCCTGCTTCACTATTCTTTTGGGTTATGCCCCTTTCGAATGCAACTTTGAAAGTACTTGCCCAATTCACTTAATACTTGGAATATATCATCTGCATGCACATAGCTATTGGTGAAGAATGATAACTCAGGTGTTATAGCATTTTAGTTATTCCCCTTCAAATGCAATTTTGGTGACACATGTGGTGTAGTCTTGCAATCAACTTGAATTAAATCTTTTTATCATATATGACTAAACATAGGCCCACATTTCAACTTTGTGCAAGAAGGCGACACACGTATTTCGTGGAACACCAAATTCTAGTTAATATGTAATATCAAAAGGTTCAAAGAGACGATTAAATTAACGATTTCGAAATTACGTCTAAATCCCGTTTTCCGGTTCGGATTGTATTTAGGTCAGGTAGGTTGCCAATAATGGTGAAGAAAACAAATTTGCCCAAATTTACAAATAAAATATATGTATTGATCGTAGTGGGCAAACATGTTTATAAGAGTAAACGTTAAAATAACGAAAATAAGCACGTATTTTATTTGATTTAGCAATAAATTTTACCTCGTTAAAAATATGTAAATTTTTAATGCTGGTTCTTGAGGGGGGCACTAACATCGCCAATAATAAAACAACTATAGAAAAACCGTTTGCATGAGAACTCTGAAATTTTTGGACAATTAACCAAAACTCATACCTGAAATAAGAAATGCTGGTCTACAATCATAAGTGCCAATTCGTAAAATAATGTTAGGGTTTTCAAGAAATTCGCTTCCGGATCTACTTTCGGTTTCAGGGGCAAATCGTCAGAAATGTTGATTTCCATAAAGTTTCACATAGCAGCTAAAACCTAAAATACGCTTACCCACCTGGCACATTGTACGGCTTCTGTTGATAAGACATGATTTCGAAAAGGTCACACATGCAATAACTATCTGCTGAAAAGTTTGTTGATTTTCATAAACGTTTGAAAATGCGATCCATGATATAGCTGCTATGACGTTATATTTAAACGTATCGCGACCCCCGACCGACTGTACGGAAGTTACGGCTTCCGTTGATCAATGAATTTCGAACAGTCCACGTGACAATCAGCATCACATGACCATGAAACACGGTGTTTTTTAAACATACCTCCTATGAATTACGTCGGGAAATATGTCCCGGAACGTAATCAAAAGTACAGTCGGCGCGCTCAATGCTTAACATTAAAAATGACCCACCACACCCACAGACAAAAACAAAACATCAAAAACAAACAATCTTGTTTTTTTAAATTATTATTATTATTGTTATTTTCAGACTCAGTCTTGAACAAGTAATCAATAACATTGGTCGCAATATATCTTGTTTTATATAAAATATCAAATGCATGTTTATTATTTTAAAGTTTCAATTTTTTCTTTTAAGTTATAAGCTGAACGTATTTTACAAATTTTCAACATTAACTGATATGTGATTTTAAACTGGTAAATCAAGCTATTGGGATTACTTAGATTAACTATTATGGAGGAAAAAAGGAATGCAGTGTAAAGTTTGAAGATGATTCTATATTTTCTCGTTTTACGCTTAAATACTGGGATACATCGTTACCCAATCCCATTACTTTACCGCACCACGTGCACTATACGAGGGAGTTCCTTGTCAGATTTTCTCTGATCTATATCAGCACACTTGCAAAATATTTCAAATGTCACCCTGCGCTATTTTTAACCTTTGAGTATCCACTGATTGTCGGTCATTGAGATGACCGACATATTATAATGAACCAAACTTGAGCTTTCTACCTGAACACCGGTTTACAGCGATGTAGGCTAATTACTTGTAAATAGTCCAGCGGATGTTCCTACTCAGACAATGGCTGACACTAAATAGTCCCAATTTTTTTTGCCTTTTGGGGGCATTAAATGGCTAGTATGGCCTGAAAGGAACATGTTAAGTAAATGAGATGCTTTTACTGACACACTGATAGCAAATTTATGTTTGGAAATGCAGTATATGAAAAAAGGCCCTGGTTTTAGGACGGCATATGTAAAACATTTTTGAAGTTCACACAGAAGTGAAAAAAACAGACCACCGGTTTCAAGGTGTCAAATCTCTGTTAATTGATACATGACCCCTACTTTTCTTGCTGGAAATGGACAGTAGAAACAATTAGCTTTAAAAGCATGTAAGTTAGCCCTTACTAAAATGGTACCAGCTATGGTTGCCAGCCTTTTGAAACATGTCATGTTTACTATAGTTTATATAGGGAAGTCTATTTACAGGTTTTACACCTGTAAAGCAAGGTTCCCGGACCAGACGGAACGGATAGTTTAGAAAAGTAGACTCTTACTAAGTCGTTATTTATGGATAGACTCTTACTCAGTCTTTGTCTATGAAAACCTTGAGGCCTCTTATTGGATGTTAAACGACGTCATATATGTGGTCTGCACCTATTCTTAAATCCTCTCTCCAGCTTCTGATCAGCTAGGCTTATTACTCATAAAGATATTTCCGACGAAGAACAATAAACATATACATGGATTTTGTCTAGTAAATGTATACTGTGTATGATAAACAAAAGATGCACAGCTTATGACTCTATTAGCAACAACAATGTGTAGAGAGCACTGAACAGAGATTAGCTAATTTTGTTGCTTTATTTTCTTAATTACGAACTTCTGCAGCATTTTGTGAAACTCGGGGACAGGGGTATCACGAGGAACGTTTTTCATGTTCAAGCTAGCTCGATATGGATTACATTCGTCATTACTTTGATAAGTTTGCTAAACTGTAATCTTGCATTTTGCCACTCAACTGGTTATTAAAGTTTGATAATGTTTTGAATGTAAAAAGTATCATTCGAACATCAGAACACACATTTTTTGCAGGAATCTTTAATCGGGTCATGAAACTGACAATAATAGACAATACAAGTTTTAGCTTTCCAAAGTTTTAATTTGGTTTTGAAGCTATAAAAATAATCTTTGAAACATGCGAAAACACATATTTTTGCGGAAGTTTCAAATCGAGTCATGAAACTGTCAATAATAGACAAAACAAAATTATGCTTCCCAAAAAAGCTAGTCAGTCATTAGCATAACTCTTTTAACAAACAAAGACGGCGCTAAAGTGCATACTTTAGGCAAATTTGAAATTAACAGGTTTGGTTGTTATTGGAAGTCATAAGACATTCTCAGTAAATACCAACATTCTAACGAAATTGTTCTAGATCAGAAAGAGCAATGTTATACCAGTGAGTCCCGGCCAGACTGTGTGAACATTTTTCTCTCCCACTCTGTGACAGTGAAAAACTTTGTTTTTAAAACATATTCTGAAGCTTTTGGTATTTATTTACAGCTTGATTATCGTTGCTTTCTAACACTTTGTGACACAAAATATAACAAAATATAAACTTTTCAATTTCGGTTTAAAATCCGGTGAATTATTTTGTTTGCAAACAGGGTTAGTTTTATCACCTGCTTAAATACATCTCCTTCGAAAGAAGGAATACCTATAAATAAACTTACATTTTTGTATGACATCCAAATAATATAAAGCGCTTTAATTTCAAGTGGCTTAAAGTTTACACTTTTGTGCCGTCTTCTTAAAAGGTTGTGCTAATGACCGACTAGCTTTTTGGAAAGCTAAAACTTGTAATGATACATACTTGAACTTGGCCTTAAATTGAATGAAATTACTTCGTCTTCTTCTTTCTTACACTAAAATTACCAAAATATGTCCTAAATGGATTGTTATAATATTCCGGAAAACTGTCCTCGAGAAATAGTTTTATTAAATAGTTTTATTAAAAAAAAGGTTTGAGCCCGATTCCTGTCGCTGGTGTAGGCCTACTTTTATGCCATACGCGGCGGCAATCGTATCAACTCGGCGATCTCCGGCAAGCTTCGGATAAACACCTCGTAGATAATTGTAGGAATACACCTGTTGGTGATTTGCCCCGGCGAACAACCTCCAGTTGCTAATTGTAAACAAACATTTCCGTAAGTCGAAATCAAAGTTGAAATGGGAGCAAATTGAATAATTGAAACATATTTTTATTGTATTTGATCTTTATATTAGTGTGCAGGGAGGAGTTTGTGTATGTCCTCAGTATTGTACAGCATTTGATACATTGCCATTGGGTACCAGTGTAGACCCATCAAAGACCCATCAGGGTCTACACAGTTATTATTCAGTTTATAATACATGTACCAGATAATAACAATACCAGTTAATAGCATTGTTAAACAGCCCAATAAAACTGAATAAATTGTAAATGTATACATGTATATTGATTGAAAATTTATGTCTAGTAAAGATATTTTAACATAGCACCAATGGTGGATCAGGTATTATCCGGTGTTTTGAGCTATTTCCACATGCTCACATTTTTTATGATCATCACTAAAAGCTTGGTATATATCCTGGACCAAGCACTCTTTATACTTTTATTACCATCTTAATTACTCCTAGCCCTTCAGATACCGGTTCATAACCCATCCATAGGGGTCGTGCCCCAACTGTGTGTGTGTGTGTCATCAATTCCTTGCAACAATAAAATGTTATGGCTCTAAGGACCTGGGATCCTACATAAACACAAAACTTGAGTTTTGCTTCTATTGTTATGAGCAGAATGATTTAACAGGACATAATAGCACCCCTCCCATTCTCAGCTTTTTTTCCAATAATGCGACTACTTAAGATGTGGAGGCGTGGGATTTTCCAGCAATGTTGGTTATGTGACCTGGATATTTTGAGTGAACAACAGTTACTACGTAATTTATTTATTTCAAAGCCAGATCACTGTTCTATTTTTATTACTGTAACCCCTCTTCCATTTTGAAATACGATGAACCAACTAATTTTCATCTTGTAATTAGTGATTCTTGTGGTCATAACAAGATCAGGAGAAAGATCAGGCATTCCTTTATAAATTATATATTAAAATTTATAAAAATATCAAATGTTTACTTAATAACTTTAAATGGATTATTGTGAATACAATAAACATTCTGTTTAAAAAAATGTTTAAATGCTTATCAAGAAAAGCCACACCCTGAAAACACAGCTTCCAAGGAATTTTACTTGAATATACCAAGGCAACAGTTTCAAGAATTAGTATATTTTCATTAAATAAAGGCAAAACTATACTACTTTTATAAACATTTAAAGTCCCCATTTTAGTTTTTGTGTGTCCAACAAATTGTCCCTGACAACATGGCAAGCAGATTCTTGCTGGTATAAGGCATTTATCCACATCTTCAAAAGGTGACTTGTTTGTAGACTAGTCAGTTATCCAATTCTAGGCTCAACTCCATTGCTTCCTTGGCTATTGCATGGTGCAAGACAGGGCAACAGCAGCTCCATATCAATGAAACATTTGTTAACATATAATGAAGCAATGACACTAAGCCAAATCAACCTAAATTTCTAATTAAATGAACTATGGCTGCTTAACAGTTGCTTGATGGCCTCCAAAAACTTCTTGGATGATTCAGCCAGCATCTGAAACATCAAAAGTGTGTGTACATATTATGTAAAACAGCATTCATTGACATTTTTTCGTAATGTTATGTTGTATGGTAAGTCAGCATATTAATGAGGAAGATAGCCATAAAACCAAAAGCTGCATGCAATTTTTGACAAATGGTATTCTTTTTCAGATCACAAGGTGGTTAGTAGACTTCAGCTGCCATTGAAAATTTAGCTCCACAGAAGTGACCATATATTTTACTGCTTTCACTACAAATAATTTTATGGATATAGATTAATGGTCATTAATTTTGATCAATCAAGCAACCAAAAATTTCTCTGGCTTCAATTTCCACCATTAAGTTGGAATTTAATATGATGTTCGGGATTCTGAGAATCACATCTTGTAATCATAGATACGTTTATTCTTCAAGTGCTAAGCAGCAGTACCACACATAAACCATAGGCAATGCATATGGAAAAAATACTGTTAGATACAATAGCACTCTGATAAATGCTCAAACTTTACTTAATAGAGTTTGGGTTTGCACCATTTTAAATTACTAAATATAAAAAAGTTGTGTATGTTGGATTTATACTTTGCATACCAAGAAATATTTCCATAAAAATGCATGTTATGTACCCTTTGGCGATTAATCACCCTCTGCAGCATGCTAATCTGCTCTGTAACATAGCTTGCATGGTGAGTGCTACTGCACTAGAGCACATTAGCCATTAGCTAGGCTCCCTCAGTGCAAGAGGACCTAGGGGTTCAGGTTAGACAATGCAAAACAATATTCACCGTTTGATTAGAGGATGGATATCTTCCAAATTCTAGTGGACAGATTGTAAGTATCCAATTTGGAAAAATAACAAAAACTACAGATTTGACAAAATTAAGTGATTTTACTCACAAGCAGATATCAGTAGAACAGTACCAATATGAATGATTACTATAGCATATGAAAAATTGTAAATATTCACTGACATATATATTCTCAATAATAAGACCTTTGTGTTGTATGCATGAGAAATTGTACCACGTCAAGATTTTTGTTAGGATATCTTGTTTTATGAAAATATGCATGTGCAAGTTTGCAAAAAAAACAAACAAGAAAAAATGTAGGGAACAAGTACAATAGTAGGTACAGGGCTTTTCAGCCTTATAAAACAGGTCTGTAAAAGGCCACTTCCCAATCCAAAATTTAGTATTTTTCCCTGGCAGAAACTCTTCCCAAAAAGCTAGGTAAGGTGTCCAAAATAGATCAAAATCCCCTGAGGGGAGTTTGAAAATTTGAGTCTGAAAAATTAGGTGCTTTAAAAAATAATTTTAGTTGAAAATACTTATAATTATTCAAATTTATAAACTATTACACATCTTTCAATGAATATTGTTTTCCCAAAATAAATAATTATTGTGCATAAATTTCCCAAATTGAAAGGCCAAGGCCTCTTCCCAATTTTCTGATGAAAAGCCCTGATGTAAACATAGGGGCCACTTCATTCCAGAGAGTACAGCTATCTCTCTGGCTAGATTTGACAGTTAATTACCAAACATTGGCACTGTAAATGTTATATGTAATTAAAAACAATGTAATGAGAGAGCAGTTCATCTGACATGACTGATTATATTCATTTTACACTATAAATATTATTAACATAATATTCATTTGACATAATCAATTAATCAAACATCAGCATGTTTATTGGATATGATGACTTCTGTTACATAAAGCATGAGAAAACAGATATTATAAAGTTCATTTTGACATTCCTTATTATATTTCCTACTACATGTATGCTACCTCTAGCCAGTAATGTATGGTTTCTATACTAGCTGGAACCCCCAGGTTGCATGATGCTTGCATTACCTGGTTAATGGTTAATATGGTCATGCATCACACCATTCACCTTGCTTATGTGTTACAAAGCCAACTAGCACTAAGCAGAGGGTGATTAATAACCAAAGGGTGCATATATAGAACAAAAACACATAGTGATTAAAAAGCATAGTACGGTAATTACGTTGATGCAAAAAAATCATTGAAACAGTAGACATTAAAAATTATGGCTGATTAATGTGAAATAATCCATGGATCTGTTTTCGGCATTGAGTCTGAGTTGACAAAACATATGGATTGGCAGAGAGTAACAAAGCAAGCTATGCATTTAGTTTTCCTTAGTATACACTGTAGACTAAGAAAAACTAAATGCATGGCTTGCTTGGTTACTCTATGTATACAGAATAAGTGTACGCAGAGAACTGTAGACTACAGTTCTCTGCTTACATTAATTCTGTATACAGTTTGAGTTCTCTACAAACTCTTTTACTAGGGGTTCTCAGCCTACATCTGCCCAGTCACTGTGTGGTTCTCTATGTACACTTAAGCACTTTTTCATTACATAATTTTCTTGGATCGAGTACAATTTTTGAGAATGTAAGTGATGTATGCTGGGTCTTTCCGAAAATTCTTGAAGTCAGAGAAATATTTGGACCAGACTTTATTTACAAACAACAACGAACATTTGATGTGAGCATGACTTTTACACTTGTCAGGTTACCTGCTACGCGCTTGCAAGTTAATCGATTGACAATTTAGTTTGTTCATTCCGCAAATAAAACGACAAAAATATAAAAATTAATGACCCTTCGATTACATAAATTGCTTTTTTTTACTTTAAATTGTCACGTTTGGTCAACAAACACAATAAAACTCGTTTAACAGTTCATTTCCTGGTCAGTGAACTCCATTTTGGATGTAGTTCGTCAATATGGCGGCGGCTGCATTATTTCCGAGGTGATTACGTAGAATCACCGAAGCGTGATCCGAGTGACGCGGCGGAAGTGTTTCAGCTATCTCCTACACAGAGCCGTACCGTTCCGTGCCTCCACTAACACAAATGCCTGCATACTTGGACAACTCTAACAGATGCGAATCATTCATAGTGAACGTTTTATTCGAATCCAGAATTAAACAAACAGTCATGCACAAGACTTGGGATTATGAATAATGAAATTTCCTTGCTACTATTTACGTATTTCGTGCCTCTTTAGTACAACTGATGAAAACATTTTGTTGCGACTCTTTTATGCACTTTGTGAAAAAAAGGTCATTTTGAGAACTGACGTCAGCTGTTCGAAGTACCAATATTCCTCGTTCTGTAACAATTTTAAGGTTAAATTTCTAGGAATTTTCATTAATAAATTTCATCTTGTTAGTTGATGTGTGTCTGGATTGTCGCAGAATTCATATTTCAACAGTTAGCATGATCTGATGACATGCTTAGTTTATGAATGGGAGTTGAGGGCAACTCCAGGGCAACCTCCCTGATTTATGATGCTAACATCCTTATATGGGGGCTAACATCTATTAACAGTTAGCATAGTAATGGGCTAACATCCTTCCTTATATGGGGGCTAACATCTGCTAGCATGGAGCGCTAACGTTAGCCAGGATGATTTTAGGGTTTTACATCGAAGATCTTATAAAAGGGGAGATCTCATACTTTCTGGGCTTTTCGCCTTTTGAGATCAAGGTTTTTTTTTGGACGAGTTGAGATTGGTAGATAGTAATTGTTAAGCTTTCGACTTTTCGAAATACTTAACCCTTTTGCTTTGGGTTGGATTTGTTATATTTGAGTGCTCATTGTATTCGGAGTGTGAGAGAAATATTTTCATTATCAACATATAATAGAATAGACTAAATACATAATATCTATAATTCAACATTGGACTTTTTATAAAAACGGTTTCACTGTTGGCAGCATCGAGATAAGGTCTTTAACAGTGGTGTGTTTTTAAAAACTGTTTCAGTACCAATATTGTTCGATGGTACCTTTTCCGAGCGAGAAAGAGCTAACAGAACAGCAGAACAGCAGAATGAAATATGTGGTCGAGCTTGTTGTCTTTTCTAACTGATTCTTGTTACACAGAAAAAGTTTGTGCAGAGAATATATAAAACTGCTTAAAGGAACTGAATCCAACTTCAGTGCCCAAGGTTATAAAACTGAGCATGGAAACCAGTCTTAAATCTCAAGCATCTGATTGGCTGAAATGGCGACCAGTCGCCATTTTAGCCAATCAGATGCTTGAGATTTGAGACTGGTTTCCAAACTCAGTTTTATAACCTTCGGCCCAGATTGTTGATACTGCATAAAGATATTTTAACTCCGCTGTTTAGCCATTCTGCTAACTTTACCAAGATCGTTTCCAAGGACACTCCCCATTAATATAAGTATATAAGATCGCCCTATTCACACGATATAGATATGTCTGATCTGGGTCTACAATGGCCGCCAGGGTGATACATGTTTTAGTCGCCCCATTGTTGTGTATAGTGCACGAGTTACCTGCTACTTTCCAATAAGTGTGACATGAAACAGATAATTAACTGTTGCATACACTATATTTTTTTATGTACACTCATTGTATCTTAATTGCAATCGTTCGGATCTTTTGTCATAACGGATGTTCATTTCACATGTTTCTAATCAAAAGCTCTCTGTATGATTATCCATGATTTATATATACGAAGTAAAGGTCAATTACATCTATGTTTACATGACAAAGATTTTGAAAGGTTGGAGATTGTTCGCAGGTTTGTGAATTAGTAATTTGATTGTTTTTCCCAATGCATATTTCAGCTACTCCATTATTCCGGCTACTGCTAATACCGGCCGGTATTTTAAGTAGGATAAGCTTTCGATTTGGTTTTATCATCTGGACAACTTTATTCTTACGCGTATTGCTGTGATACGCATAATTCAAATTCTCTGTTCCGGGTCAACATTCCATATCATGTTTATCTCCGCGAGCGCCTCAGCAATATCCTGACGAAAACTTCCAACATTCTCATCCTGCACAATAATACGCTTAAGAATTGTTTTCGTTTGAAAAAGGGCTATATGAAATTATGAGCAAATTATAAGGCATGCAAGTATTCAAGAAGTCTGTTACTTTGGTAAGATGCCCGGAGATGTTTGCTATAAAGTTTGAAAACATAAAATTTTACAAAACCGTCTTAGAACCAGGATAAATCTGGAGAGTTGTCAGACTCTATTAACCTGTGCACCGGTGACAGCCGAATTATCCGACTCGGAGCTGAGTGAAGTGGAGCCAGGTGGAAGTATACAGACTGCCAATGAAAACGCAACACTTTAATTTTTGGAATAGTTTTTATGCGTGTTAAAGTTTGATAAATTGTCAAAGATAAAGGTGTTTTAAAAGTCAATTAGATGTCGTTGGGCCAAGCGAAAAATTGACGCCGGTGAACAATGTCTCGGACGGGGATTTCACGACGACACATCCCTCCTTTGATCATGCCCAAAATCTCATGTCGCTCGTTGTCTGAAAGCCTCGGCATTATCACATTTGTATAGAATAAAACTTGAAAACTGAAGATGGGATTTTTGTGTAGCTGTAAGTAAAGGTTAAAAATTGACTTTTTTTGAGGTTATCCCTGCATGTCCACATGCAAAAACGAAAATTTCGCGCGTTTGTATGGGGTAACTGTAGAGACAATGTTTAAAACAATCAATGGACCATTAATGTATCGATTAGTTTCTAAAGATTTTAAAACAGATCTACATTTGCCAATAAGTTAAACTTAAAAACAAATTAAAATATTCCAAAAAAATGAAGTGTTGCGTTTTCATTGGCACTCAGTATATTTTTTAACTAAGAGTGTATATGAGGAGTCAACTTTCTAACACTTGAGAATTCGTACACAATATTGCAACATTATCTTTCAATTTGAAAACTAAAATTATGGGCGGGCATTCAAGACTAAAATAATACTTCTTTATCACTTTGTAAAAATAATTTTAGTTTTGTTATTAAACTTCAAAAAAACATCATCTGTAGCGTCGGACCTTAGTTTAGTTATATTTTCTCAATCAAGTTGATATGTGATGGGTAGTACCTTCTGCGCATAAATTATGAAAAATTTAAACTGAATTCAAAATGGTAAATGTCTACATGTACAATGTGTAGTATTTACCTTCAGTTATGACTTGTATGTCTTACTTGATGTTAGTGTCTTTAACTGAAATAAAAATGAAAGTCATTACAATGTCGAAGGTTTCATAGAATGTAGCAAATTACCATGATGATTCTCAGGATCATAAAAATAAAACTGAAGACCTGTCTGAAATCTCAAGCATCTGATTGGCTGAGATAGTGACTGGTCTCCAATCTAAGTTTTATGATCTTTTGCGCAAATTTCACGGAGAACGATTTGAATTTGTAACTTGTTGCAGTCATCTTTGAATTTTATTTGGTTACGCAATCTGGAACTGAACAGAAGTATGTTTTGCATTTTATTACTTTATTAATAAAATCTGTCACAGTAGGTTAGCGAGAGCATGATTTTCCTTGGTTGCATTGGTTTTATGAAAATAAATATTATTTACTAATTTTCTATGAAATATATTAAATTTCAACGGTATATAACGTGACAAATATAAACACGAAGCACAGCGCTACCAGTGCGAAAAATGTAATCACACTTTTTCTCGTCGGAAAACTTATAACAGTCACAAAAAGATTACACTGATTATTATCACTATTATTTTTCTGTATTGTCCAAAAACGTTTTGAAGTTTTGTTAAAAATAATTATTCAGCATTAAAGTTGAAAGTCATGTATCAGGAAAAATATTACATGTTTTCAAAATTGAACTTTCTTCCATAGATTCACCAGTCCTGTTCAGATCAGTCGGCACCATCTGATTAGCATCTACACTGTTCGCTTTTAGGTTTATAAGGTAACTGCTTATCAAGATGCGACCAGTGCAGATCCAGATCAGACGGCTTGGATGTGCCAGCTGATCCGGATCTTCACTGGTCGCTCATGCCTCAAAATGCGTATACTGAGTAAACTGCAAAAGGCCTGTAAACAAAAAAAATGTGATGTAATATTTTTCCGCTTTCAAAATACGAATGAAAATATTTAAAACTTAAGCTGTTCTAGTGTTACAAACGAAGTAAATTTTACTCACAACAGGTGGGAAATGATCTGATTAGTCAAACGATTCGACGAAATTCGCTCCTTTTTAGCCATTTATCAGTATAACTTCATAGTACAATTACTATTAATTAAATCTAAGTCTTTGAGGTATTCCACCCTGAACTGAGAATAGACAGTTTTGAGCTATAACGTTACATTCAAGGGTTTGTGAAAAAGAAAAAAATATGCGATTGAGATTGTTTGCTTTGCATATTCAAAAGTATGAAAACTCATACGTTTGTTCATCCACATTATTATTATTTTTTCTTTAATGCCGACAGGAGTTTTTCATGTTTTTGTGTTAATCAAAAAAGGGAAATGGAAAGGTGCATATCCAGCAGTCGAGTCACAGTACAGTCAGTGGCAATTTGGCACATTTGTTAAACATGTGAAAGGGAAAGTGTTAAACCCTTTCTTCTATACAGAGATTTATTACTACTCTTATATGGCATTGGCGAACGGTGAAAATCCAGATCAGCCGGCACATCAGGATCTGCACTGTTTGCTTTTTTGTTCAAAAATAACCTTATAAATCAAATTCGAACAGTGCAGATCCTGATCAGAAAATCACGTGGTACAGATGTGCCAGCTGGATCTACATTGGTCGCCAATGCGATAAAATGTATATATATGGAGAAAAGTGTTAATCAATACACCAACGAGCTTCTTCAATAGTTATGTGTCTAGTTAGTAAGAGTACGTAAGGACATACGAGTTCTATGAAGACAAGTTCATGTCGCTACCCAAATTTTAATCGCTGTGACTATATGTACTATATTTTCATTCATAAATGTTATGTCGTTACCTGCGATCCTGTCATATTTGATGCTTTATTATTCCTGTGATATTTATTTTTATGATTTTTTAATCAGGGAGATATTATGTTTATTTTGTCGAAGCAATATGCTGTATTGTTTCTGTGATATTTATTTTTAATATTTTTTTATTAGGGAGATATTTGTTATAAACAAGCTTGTAAATAAAACCAGTTATTACCGACTTACGCTGCTTTGGCCTTTATTCTGAATTTTGCAAGCATGAATTACACTGAAGAATAATTTTAACGCAGCACCGGTTCTCTCTCATTTTAACCCAATCTCCACGCATAGGTTTTTTTTACACCTCGCACCGTTCGCCGAATGACGCAGGCGTGCCCTCTGGTGGAGATTGATTTTAACCAAAACTGATGTCCACCGCGTTATGTTATTTGTTTTTTTCTTCTAGATAACGACATGAAACACAACACCTGTTTAGGTTCATGGAATTTCATTGAAAACATAGTACACATCAAATACGAAAGTATGCATACATATTTATAATAACCAGTTGTTTTTTTTATCATAACAGTCATCTCCATTGATCACAATAACTGTTAAGTTAATTCTGCATGTTCCTTGCCAAACTGATACTAAGTTTCACTGATAAACAATGCCAAGTCGTTTGGTTGGTAGTATCTTTGATTCATCCTTTCTGTGATACTGACGTACAGATAGTGCCCCACGTGATGGCGCTGATGGATCGAAGACGGAACCAAACTTGATCTTCCTTCTAGCCTTTGCTCTTTCTGGCTCATCGAAGGCGTGGTTTCTGAAAATGAGGCATTAAAGAGGTTGCATTGCATGGTTCATCTTTTTTCCAAACTTTTTAAAGTTTGGTGCATTCTAATATCAGGTATTCTACTAATATTTTCACGACCAAAATGTTATAAGCATAATAAGTCTACACATAATTATATGCCTTCAAATCGTCATTTCATTCTACCGTTTTAATAATATGAAAAGACAAGTGCTGAGGAATGGGATACATGTTGATTTTTGTCTGAACTCGCGACAGGGGAGATATGTTTACCATATAAAAACCATGAAGGGTCAATGATTACACAGTTTAAAAAAACAACAATAATTATGGGTATATAACCTGATATAACTAGAAGTCGACATAGGTTATGTTTTATTGCCTCTGACGTCCACTGTGTCCGACTCATGAGTAGGATAAAGGCCACTCCTCCTAGCTGTACGCATGTAGAATCCACTGGAAGAAAGAATGCAATGTACAATGGTTATACATGTAAGGATGCAATATACTAACCTAAAATTACAGCCATATATCAGTTTTTACAAAGATATCACGCTATGTAACGGACAGGCGAGAAGAGTGAGACAAAGTATAATGATACCACTATAACACAATGTGGGCAGTGGCAGGAAATTAACAAGGAAGTAAAATCAGCACGGTCATGTGCTTCTACGAGCACATGTAAAGGATGCTATGTCAGAACGTGAACGCAACAACGTGCGCATGTGAAGGTTACCCTATGCGCTCATGAAAGCTATTTCTTGTGGATATTCCTTTTCCGTTGCGTGAAGTCATGAAGAGGAGATAATGACATGTTCAAAGCAGTATTTCTTGCATTTAAAATCCATGTAAATGAACAATTGAAAGAATAAAGATCTTAACGATTAATAACTACATTTTTGTATATATACAATATCTCATTAAACGATAATTATAGAGAAAATACTTCTACACATGATCAGAGCTAACATCTATGTGAATCCACAAAATAATTAGGTCGGCAATAAAAGAAACATTCACATTTTAAGCCGAAAATTGTTATCCGGGGTTCCGGCGTTTCCCAAAACGAAAGTTGTTTTCCGTTTTACCCTACGTTAACCAAAACGATTGGCGTAAAATTACCTCTATCTACCACCCACGACATCCGAAACATTAAAATAGTTTTGTACTGGTAACAGGAAAGATCAGTTACTATACTAGCACATGGAAAGGCGAATACATATGTGCGAAGATGTTTAAAACATGAATTTTCAGGACCCACTGTCGACTTTCTTTTAGCAAATTTCGGAGGTTTCACCGAATGATTGAGAAAACGATAGAAATGTAGAGGAAATCGACCATTGAGCATTAAAGCCGATACCTCGGAGATCATCCTGCACTAGGTTGTTTTATCTAGAAATATTTATAAGTATATAAAAACAACGATTTTATCACAAAAATAAACGAAATACTCACCGGAAATTCCGGGATCCGACGCGACTTTGCCGTTTTCGCAAGGGTACGATTGGGCACGGTGTAGAAGCTACCTTGTTCTTTGCCATAGAGTGTGGATTCTTTAAAATAAAATGACGTCATAAGGCAACTCAAACCATCTCGAAAACCGCCTTCTTGTGGATTAATTTTTGATAATAGTGTGTTGTTACTTCTATTTTGCAGTATTTTTTTTAATTTTTTTATCTGATACCAGTCTCGACATTCGGGTATGCGATTCGTTTTTTATCGGATTCCCGTCCCTGAACTCCAGCTTGCGATTGATTTTGGATCGGATACCAGTCTGGGCTTGCGATTTGTTAATGTTTTGGATCTTAAACCAGTCTCGGAACTGCACCTTGCAGTTTATATACATATATAAATATATATGTGAAAACATAAATTCATGTATAATAAGTGTATCGATTAGATTGAAGTTGTTTTAGTCACACAAATTGATGCACTGACAATTTTGCTCGACATAGATAAAGTCATTTTTTGAAATTATATTTGAAATTGTGATTTGAAGACGTTTTGGTCTTATGAAAAATTGTGGGAACTTGTATTGAAGCTTGTAACCATTGTATTGTCAAATATAAGGTAAATATAAAGGGGCCGGTTTCAACTTTTGTAACAAGAAGTTGTGTAATTAATGCAACACTGGCTGGCTTAAGATAGTTTGCGAGGCCAACCGGCTGGCTTAAAGTAGTTTACTAACGAGGCCAACTTTTGTGCTACCGGAAGGTTTCCGCGTTTTCTAAAAACGCATTGTGACCAAACAAAACTAATAAGTTTTCAATATTAAATCGTTGTAAATCACATTGCGTAACATTTCATTCAATCATATACTGAACCAAAAAAGAAACTTTCGCCAAGTTTGATTGTAGATATGTTAGTACAGTTTCAATCCTTTTGGCTGAAAGCTTACATTTTTGTAAAATAATGTATTGTAGTTCTTTTAAAATCGTCATTTTGGAGGAAAGGATCAGATTGATTGTTGAATTTTAAATTAAAATAAGGTAGAGGTCGTTTCTAAAGTTAACAATCAGTAGCGTGCGTGACCGCCGTGTGCGATGCTGACTGCCTGACAGCGACGTCGCATCGAGAGCACAAGTTTGTTAATGTCAGCCTGTGGAATATTATTCCATTCTTCAAGCAATGCTGCTCGAAGGTCGTTGACGTTGTTTGGAGGGTTCGGACGTCGACGTACGCGTCTATCCAGATTATCCCAAAGATGTTCAATTGGGTTCAAATCCGGACTTTTTGAGGGCCAGTCGTCGATGAAATAAATGTTATGATTTTGTAAATCAACGAGTTTTACAAGCTACTACATGTGTATATGTTTGTACATCTAAGTGGTACCCTTGAACAACTGGCACATACTTTGCGAAAGTTTCTTTTTTGGTTCAGTATCTAAGCAAAGTAGCTTGAGAAAAATTTCTATATACATGTAGATGGTAAATCAACCACAGTCTAAGGCATCGCCACCGTGTTAACAAACCCTTTTATATTGTTCAAGACTAAAGATTGAACAGTCTTTTGATACAGACATAGGTTCTCTCGGTAGCTCTTGACAAAACCAGTCTATGATCATTATTTTAAGGAGGTAACTCATTTAGACAAAATCTATGGCAGCAAATACAAAGAAATACAAAATTTGCAAGTATAAAAAGTTAGTCAAAATGAAGAAATAGCTTATTTTCAATGAGGCCTTCTAAAACAGATAAACATAGAATAAAAAACATATATTACAACATTTCAAAACATCAATACTTAAAGAAAGACACAAACAATCATTAACAATACATGAACGTCTCGAATATGCATCATGTTCCAATAGGGTTTTTTTTTAAGAATTATTTTTGTTGCTCTTTTTTATTTTTGTTTCTATTTAAGTCATGACGGTTACCATTACTCCAAACAATACAGTCATATTCAAAAGTGGATGCAATGTATGCATTATAGAAGAGTTGTTCCATTTCGATTGTTAGAAAGAATGATAATTGTTTAAGTAAACATAATTTTGATGCAAATTTCTTACAAGTTTGGTTTATATGTGTACTCCAGTTAAGACAGTTGTCAATATAGACGCCTAGTAATTTTTGTGATTTTTCATTTTGAAGCAATTTATTTCCAACAGATAATTTTAATTCATGGTTATTCTTGATCCTGTGCTTCGAATCAATGATCTTACATATTGTTTTGATCGGGTTTATGATTATGTTGTTTATTGAACACCATTTCTGCGTTTCGTTTAATGTTAACTGTATGATTGGTTAATGTTTTGGATCGGAAACCAGTCCCGAAACACACGCTTGCGACCGGTTAGTATTTTGGTTTGGATACCAGTCTCAGAACTCCAGCTTGCTATTGGTTAATGTTTTGATCTGATACCAGTCTCGAAATTCAAGCTTGTGATTGGTCAGGGTTTTTTTTAATGAAAAAGCAGTCTCTAAACATCACCTAGTGCTTTGTTAGTTGCTTCAGATCGGAGACAAGTCTCGAAACTTAAACTTGCGATTTGCTAGTAAAATTATATCGGACTCCAGTTTTGAAATTCAAGCTTGTGATCGATTGATTGATTGCTTTGAATCGGTAAAAAATATTGCAAATTTAACTTGCTTTAAATCGATGACCGGACTTGAAACTCTAGCTTGTTATTGGTTCGCTGATTCAGATCTGGAACCAGCATTTTCTTCCAAACTTAAAAACCCCAGCATTTTCTTCCAAACTTAAAAACTACTCAAAATGATAAAATTATATAAAAATTGAGCGTATTTTAATAATTAAGGGAAAACTATTAATCATGTCGTGAAGTGATTCATTCGACCTTCATCACTTGCTGAGAAAGCAAAGGTGAAGCAGCCTGGCTAGATATTGGCTAGTAGACTGCCAGGGAGCTATGATAGGAGACCAGTTTTAAATCTTCAGCTTTTGGAGTTTCATTTCGTCGACACTAATTTATTTGTGTTTAATAATGTTAAATTTCAGAAAAGCGTGTTGGATTCTAGAGATCCTAATGGTCTCAATAATTTGGAGGAGAGGCACTTTCTTTGAAGGCGCGTCAGACGAATAAGGCGATCAGACGCCCTGGAATTCGAGGAAGCGGACAAGGGGCGACAGCTCATTGACTCCCCATCTGCAGATACGAAAAATGTCTGCAAAACCCATGTTTAAACATCAAAATTTAGTTCGACTGATGGCATATTTTCTGTATGTTCAATAAATGGTATCCGAAAGAGCTTCATTTTACTAGTTGCATGAAATGATACATGATGTAATATTCTTATATAAACGCATTGCGCAGATAAAATGGAAGCCAGTAACTGGTGCTTGATATGGGAGGGAAGAAACGTTTGGAATAATGGGAATAGCACGTTGATAGGCTTTGCTGTTCTCGGACTCAGCGTCGCGGGCAGGCTACAGGTTCGTACTTTAGTCCCAATCGATTAACTTTTTAAATATTTGGGGTACCCTGGAATTAAATGCACTAAAATCATTGTTTAAAATATGTTTAATAGTGTAGAAAGTGTTTTTTAATAGAAATATACTAATGGCGGCTGAAATGAATGGATGCTAGCTTTGTATGTTCCTAGTTAAATAGTTACCGGACAAAACAATAAAACAGTCTGCATTTCATCTATTCAAAAACACACAGGAAATTATAGGTTAAATTTCCTGTAAGAAAATTACTGGTCTCTGAAAGACCAGACCATATTTTAAACGCTACATATCTCTAATACTTAGCCATATTTATACACCTGCTGTTCCGTCACTAGTCCGCCTCTATCAAACAGGTTTTAGGCATGAAACTGCTTTCGTTTCATTTCCTAACTTGCTATTACAGCAAACAAACAACAAAAAGGCCAATGTCTATGGGTTAAGAGGCCTTAAGATTAAGAGAAACAATTATCATATAATATGATCTCAGGTACTGCCTCAATACGATCTCTAGACCAAAACTCTGTTATACTTGCTGCTTCTGAATAACTTGAAATATCTTGAACCATAATTTAATAAACCAGAATGAAAAGGAAATACAGCTTTTATTTGAATTGTTGAACTTCAGCATCAATCCTTGCATTCACTGTCTTTACTCTGATTATAACACTCAATAACAAATTTAACTGTTATAGTAGTAAATTTCCTGGTATACTACAGTAGTAGATTTCCTGGTTCTTGTCCTGGTCAAGGCTACTCTTTCCAACCCACAACTGCCACATAACATTTTAACAAAGTAGACCATAGTGCTTTTACACTTGCGGCGTCAGGGATCCGACAATGGTGCACTTGCCAATTACGTTTTTATGTATACTCGGCAAAAATAGTTCTGCACGCTTGGACATTTTATAAAACATCTTTAAATTTCATCATACACAACAAAATTATACCAACCAAATAAATCAGCAATTCAAAGTAAACTATGTAAAAAAGTCAGAAATAAAATCCGATCAATACTTTACAAGCAATTCATTATTATAGCCACTGGGGTTACTAAACAAAAGTTTCAAAAATCGCTAGACTTAAACTGAGTAAATTCACCACGATAAATCCGACATTCTTTCAAGCGGTTTCGTGCGGAATTTTACAGCAGACGAAATTTCAATTGTGGAATTAGGTTCCATTCGTGGACAAGAGAACCGGGTAGATCAACCAGCTTGACCAACTTCAGGTGTTCTTTCTTGTTTAGAAAGACGTCTAGGTGGCCGGTGTGGTCCGACATTTGCCATGACGGTCAAATTAACGAAAACATTCCTTGTTGACCATGAGAAATAATTTAATTTGAAAAACAATGCAGATTTGTTTTTCTCATATAAGATTAGGTGTTGATTGCATTGGATGCTTGCTTTTATACACTTGATAAACTGGATGCTTTCATTTATTAATTAATAATGGAAACTGTTCGAATCATCACTAAACTGTTTTGTCTTACCTTTACGTCGATGAGTGTGACAATTTGATACTTCAATTGATAAAAACTTAAGTTTGAGCGTAATTCTGGAAATGGCTTGGTATCAAATGTTGATTACCAACAGTTACTAGCATCACAGTGCTTGCTTATAATTGCTTAAAATAGACACTGGTGAAATTTTGGGTGATTTCATAGATTTCACACCTCTACCTTAATACGGCTGATTTTGCAACTTTTGATTGTTGACCCCTATCATATTCAAAATGACATTTCTCGCTTATTTACCAACCAATTTTAATTTCGTTTTTGTCTTTAACTCCGCAAACAATTAATCATGATATACATGTAAGAATTTATACCAGCTATTATAAAATTTGCGCAAAAGAACACTTGTGTGCCGAACGTTTTTTGTTAAGTGTATAAGCTTAAGCTATTATTGAAAGGCTGTTATTTGCACTATTGCTAATACGAAATTACAGGCTACAATAATTTAATATACTGATATGCTGGAAACATATTAAAAGGTATTATTTAAGAATTACATTCAGGTCCTTATTTCAGGCTTGATTGCATCAAAAAAGGCCTACCGATGTCTAAGAGCAGCAAATACATAATAACTTAATTACGTATATGTACAGTATGCGATAAACAGCATACGGAAAAACGATGCATGTATAATTTACGAAAATCGTCATTGCGCTGTGCAAACCAACGAATAAATCAGTACCACCAACGACTCCTTCAGATTTATCCTTCTCATCTTTTCATATTATTTTTTTGTCTAAGGTGGCGTCGGCGTTGTCCGGTAGCCTCCCCCCCCACCCAACTTAAACATGAAAGTTAATCTTTAACTCCGAAAGTACTTGTCCCATTCTCTTAATACTTGGAACAAATTATTCCCATGAACAATTGGTGGCAAAAAGAATAATGATAACTCATGTTTTACATTTTGTTTTAGTTATGCCTCTTCCAAATGTAACTTCAAAATGAAACTTACTGTTGCTTATTACTTTGAAAGTACTCGTCTTATTCACTCGTTACTTGGCATATATAATCTGCATGATCTCTAGTTTCACTATATTTTGATTTGTGTCCCTTTCAAATGCAACTCTTACACGAAACCTTATGTTGCCAATAACGTTTAAAGTACTATTCTTATTCACTTAATATTTATAACACATTATTTTCAGAAATAGTTTGATCCCAAAAGAAAATGAATTCGGTCTGTCAAAACCATTACACAGATGCCACATTTGACAGTCAAAAATGCTTTAAGAGATTATCCCGAAGTATATTCAGAACTTATTGCATTAAACGGAATAGGTCAAAATGTGTCTATCAATAATTACTACATTTGTAAAAGTAAACACATGCGGAGACTAAAATAATTGCAACATAGTTTTGGTAAGACATCTTGCATACACAAAACACAAAAAATTGGGGTTCGGGGGACTCGCCGACTAGAACTCGCATATTACAACTGACCTAATTCGAAAGGAGCAATGAGGAATACTAGATTATTTCTTAGTATGCAATATTATGAACACAAATTTTGAATATTTTCTCTAAAAAAATATTTAATTATATCTTGATAAAATAACCAATTTCCTGAACTAGAAGCTTATAATGTCGCCTGAAGCCATAGGTGAAAATTGATAATTTGATTATCTGATTAAATTTATTAAACATTCTTTGAAATGCAAAGAAGTGTCAATTGCTAATAATTTGAAGGTTTTATCACCTATTGTTTTAATGATAGTTGAAGTCCTATTTCCTGATCTGTCAGGATATCAATTGTTTGAGATATATATCTCAAAAAAGTGTCATTTAAGTATATTATGATTTAAAAAAAATGTTTCTAGTTGAAGAAGTTTAAGCTTCGCAATGTTCGGGGGAACTGCGCTGGGTAGAACGAAGACAAGTTGCAGTGACACTTCCAAAAATTTATTGTTGGTAAAGTCCACACAATATAAGTTCCAAGTAATATAACATTGGGTAATTCCACAAATATCAATTATTTAACATAGTTTCTTGCAGATGGTAAATTTCCAATCTGCCTAAAAGCAGAAGGGTTACAGTTTTTATACTAAAATACTTAAATGACACTTTTTCACACGTTGCCAGGGGAATGATTAAATTTTCAACCAGTGCTTACAGATTTAGGCAGATTATCAGATCTATGGAGCATTTGACTATAAATCGCAGAACTTCAGGATTTCAAACACAAACTTTCGTTTTTAAATCGCGATAAAATGTTTATTATCCCTTCTACCACTCCAGAAATCAACGGATTGGTGCAGAATTGCTTTTGCTTTGAAAGGTAGTCGATATTTCTTTCCAAATGTTAATGAAAACTAATGAAAATGATAATTAATTACACCACTGTCAAGTATAAACAAAACTTACAGTGTCTGCTCCTGGATGTGCCGTCCGCTCCTGGCTCTGCCGGTTGACGGGTGTGTAATAGAAGGAACATAAGACTCTGACTGAATCGTAGATCGGGATATCACAGATTATCTATATTTTGCTATTGCAGCTATATTCCTTGCCTCTACAAAGAACATCGCTTACAGCTTTTTACTATATAATTTATTTTTACTATTTATAAAATCTTAAGTAAGAATAAAATCGATTGAAATATAAACAAGTAGCAAGAACTATTTCTGTTTGCAAACTGATTAGATGTATGGACGATTCAATCAGCCAAACCATTCTTTGGAATTAATATATCTTGTACTTTGGTTTGGTTCTGTTTGGTTTAGGGTCATTAGTTTTAGAGAGAAATCAACAAAAAGTTTTGCTTATAACAAAGCGTTCGCTTTTTTTGAAACTCAATAGAAAGAATAAACAACCAATCGATTTTGCTAAATGATTTCGTTCATAAAATTACAAATACTGTTGAAATGTTATACTTGAAAATTATTTTAAAACATAAATTCTTATACGAATAGGCAATGCATTACACAGAATAGAACTTTTATTTCAATTTATTATAAAATCATGGCATTCTGCTAGGTTGTACTGTTTTAACGTAATTTTATATAAATGTATTTGTGTAGTTTATCATCTTGTTTCAGTTTAAATTCTGATCTCTGAAGTGTTTAACCCCTGTCTGATCATCATTCAACAGAACACAAGGACGAGAGGCATTCTAGTCCTCATATAAAGTGGATTATTCCTAACAAACCCAAAGTCAACATTATTACACACACTATTCTAAGGTTGTCCTGTAACTTCTCTACTGGGCCCTAGGTCATAACACTAAGTCTGGAGATCAGTCTCAAATCTCGACTGGTCGCCATTTCAGCCAATCAGATTCTGGAGATTTGAGACATTATCTCCTTATTTAGTTTTTATCCCCCGCCAATGAAATCGGGAGAGGGATATTGTTTTGGCGTTGTCCGTCCGTCACACCGTCACGCCGTCCATCCGTCACGCTGTTCGTCCGTCCGAATTTCGTTTCCGCGCTATTTCTCTGCAACTACCGGATGGATTTCAATGAAACTTTCTGGAAACCATCAATACCAAGAGGAGATGCGCATATTGTCGTCTTGTTCCGGTCAGATTGTTTAACACAGAGTTATTGCCCTTTGATAACTTATGCATTATACATATAGAGCAGTATTCGTTTCCGCGCTATTTCTCTGCAACCATTGGATGGATTTCAATGAAACTTTCTGGGAACCATCAATACCAAGAGGAAATGCGCATGTCATCGTCTTGTTTCCGTCAGACTATTTACACAGAGTTATGGCCCTTTGAACACTTTTGCATTATGCATATAGAGCAGTATTCGTTTCCTCGCTATTTCTCTGCAACTATTGCATTGATTTTAACGAAACTTTCTGGAAACCATCAATACCAAGAGGAAATGTGCATATCATCGTCTTGTATCCGTCAGTCTGTTCAACACAGAGTTATTGCCCTTTGATGACCTATGAATGATGCACATAGAGCAATATTCGTTTTCGCGCTATTTCTCTGCAACTACTGGATGGATTTCAATGAAACTTACTGGGAACCATCAATACCAAGAGGAGATGCGCATGTCTTTCTGGTCAGACTGTTAAACACAGAGTTATTGTCCTTTGATAACGTATGCATTATGCATATAGAGCAGTATTCGTTTCCGTTCTATTTCTCTGCAACTACTGAATGAATTTCAATGAAACTTTCTGAGAGCCATCAATACCAATAGGAGATGTGCATATCATAGTCTTTTTCTGGTCAGATTGTTTCACACAGAGTTATTGCCCTTTGATAACTTATGCATTATGCATATAGAGCAGTATTCGTTTCCGCGATATTTCTCTGCAACTACTGGATGAATTTCAATGAAACTTTCTGGGAGTCATCAATACTGTCATGTTTAGGACCTTGGAGTAAGAAGCAACTGAGAAAATTGAAAAAATCAAATTTCATGTCATTGTGCATTTAATCTTGGATTACTGAAAATTTGTGTGAACAGTGTAGTAAACGGTGAACACAATGTGGGTCACATACTATCAGAATACAGCGACAGATTCCAGGGACTTGGAAAACTCAAGGACTTCCAACTCTAACTCAACATCAAAAAAGATGTCAAGCCAGTTGCACAGCCAAATCGACGCATACCATTCAAAATGCGACAGCAAGTCAAGAAGAAAATCAAAGAACTTCTAGATGCTGACGTCATCGAGAAAGTCGAAGGTGCGACGCCGTGGGTGTCCCCTCTGGTAGTCATTCCCAAGAGTAACGGGGACATTCGAATGTGCGTCGACATGAGGTAAGCTAATCAAGCTATCGAAAGGGAACGCTTTCCTATGCCAAATATAGACGAAACGTTAGAAGAACTCAACGGAGCAAAAACGTTAGTGGCGTTGGCAGTTCCAAAGAAGATGCCATCTTGAAATGTTATGAGAATAGATTCTTAAAAATAGCCATTATTTCACTTTGTCAAAGAAATTATTAAGTCCTCTTGAAAATATTATCCATCAGTGATTAAGATAATATCCATGGGTAATCAAACGATGATCCCTTTTCTCGATGTAATGTAGTGACTCTCTGCTGATAAGCTCCGCCTACCACTCTGCCTCTCTCATACCATGTTGTAAATTGTTAATCAGAATAGATTTAGTAACCAGACACAAAGGTGTTGCTTCTTACTCCATGGTCCCGAACATTACAAATACCAAGAGGAGATGCGCATATCATAGTCTTTTTCCGGTCAGACTGTTTAACACAGAGTTATGGCCCTTTGATAACTTATGCATTATGTAAAATAGAGCAGTATTTGTTTCCGTGCTATTTCTCTGCAACTACCAGATGGATTTCAATGAAACTTTCTGGGAGCCATCAATACCCAGAGGAGATGCGCATATCGTTCTGGTCAGACTTTTTAACACATAGTTAATGCTCTTAGATAACTTATACATTATGCATGTAGAGCAGAATTCGTTTCCGCGCTATTTCTCTGCAACTATTGGATGGATTTCAATGAAACTTTCTGGGAACCATCAATACCAAGAGGAGATGCGCATATTGTTGTCTTGTTCCAGTCAGACTGTTAAACACAGTTATGTCCCTTTGACTCATAACTCATGAATTATGCATATACAGCAGTATTCGTTTCTGCGCTATTTCTCTGCAACTACTGGATGGATTTCAACGAATGTTCCTGGAAACCTTTAATACAAACAGGAGATGCGCATACTGTCGTCCTGTTTTAGACAGACCCTTTAACACATAGTTATGGTCCTTTGATAAGTTATGCATTTTGCATGTAGAGCAGTATTCGTTTCGTTACTATTTCTCTGAAACTACTGGATGAATTTCAATGAAACTATGGAAACCATCAATACCAAGACAAGATGCCCATATTATTGTCTTGTTCTGGTCTGACCGTTTAACACAGAATTATGGACAAGTTATGCAGTATGCATATAGAGTTTTATTCGTTTCCGCGCTACTTCTCTGCATCTTCTGCATGGATTTCAATCAAATACTGCGCTATTTTTTACTACTGCTTTCTTCATTTTAACAACTTGAAGACTTTACGTCTCATTCTTATATTCTGGTGAGCTGCCCAACCCTTTAAAGGTGGAACGCGCCTCAAATTTTCTTTTCGAGTTTCCTCACGCAATTTCTCATTCATATAATTGAGCATATGCCTGATTTGGATGTGTGCTTACTTTTTTAGTATTCTTAACCGTTTCGAAACTACAAGCCTTCAAAGTATGCCACTAACGTCACTTTTGAGACGTCTGTCAATTTTCCCGCGTTCAAGCAACAAGAGCCGATATTTCAGCCAACTTTGCGTTGATTGCTACGAAATTTCATCACCTAGTCCGTCATACAAATTACTTCATGTACATATAATTTTCTTATCCGTGGCTCACGATTTACAAATTTAATGCGTCTTTAACGTCTATTTTCAGAGACAAAATGGCGTCGCGTTTTGCTTAAAAATCGCGGGTTTCGTTGATTTAAAAAAAAACTGCAAATTTAAATTTTGATTTTTTAACTCTATTGATTAAAATTTTTACGTCAAATCGTTTGATATCAAGAAAAGTATACCTTACCAGCTTCGTTTTCGCTCAATATCAATTTATCCTACCCCTCTATCTACTTTTATTTGACGTTTAAAATACTTGCGTGTTCGGCAAATTTAGTTAATATGTAAAAATATTTTTAAAAAAATAAAAGAATTTGGTATCAAATAAAGATTCATTTCATTCCTGATACAATTCAGATATTGCTTTTTGCCATACTGACCATTAACAACACCATCGAAGAATGGAAATGGGCTGTAAATCGCCGTATTTGTTGGTACTGAACTAAAATAGTGGCGCACAGAATTATTTTATCAAAACGGACATATCATGTCAACAATTCCTTTCAAGCTGTGTTAAAAAAATTAAAATGCCTTGGATTTCTCAACATTTTAATTGCATATGATAAACTGAACGTTTTATTATTTCGAATTTTTGTCGAATTTTCACATATAAAATCTGGTGGGAACAAATGCTCATATGTTTGCATGTTTTTTGTTATGTATTCAGGAACAATGGATTCACATCTCCGTAATATATTTCATTTCATTTCTCCATATTTAATTAATTGAAATATATTTGTGGATTTATGTTTTAATCACGATTTCACAAAGTACGAGTATATACGTCTTTTGTGACGCTGTAATTATCGACATTAGCGATCTCTGATAACGTGCATGTGATGCCATTATTTCGAAAAATATAACATTTACAAGTATACGAACAAATCAATCAATCAATCAATCAATCAATCAATCAATCAGTCAGGGAATGAAAAAAATGAATAAATAAAGGAAGGAATTAATTAGTGAATGATTTGGGTTCTGATCTATAGAATATGTAACAACATGAATATTTATTCCGATGTTTTTATTTTATTGTTTTCTGCTTGTGTCCTTACAATGGTAAATTGTAATTTAAAAAACGAGCGTTTACTGAACGGTTTATAAACTAATTTTATTACTAAATGTTCTTGTTTGTTCCCAGTTTAATGGCTCTTCCGCCTCAAACGAGGACATAATAATGTAGTCAGTAATCTTCTGATCGCTAGGTAACACACTTTTATAAAACCCATTGTTTTGACAATATAAATTTTCAAATATTGAGGTTTTTATCTGTAAGAATAAAAATGTTCTCTTTACCTATTTTAATATAATTAACATTTTCAATTATTTCTTATTGTTAACCAGCAGACTGTGTAATTCATTAAAAATAAATACCAGGTAATAAATAAGGGGAAGTAATAACATTGCCGACGGGATTGTTAATCTTGCATTATGAGTAAAAAAAAAAACAACATTAAGCGGTCGCAAACATTGCAAATGGTGGAAACTGGCTGAAATTTCAAAAATGAATTTTGGGGGAAATACTTATTGCCACCTAGATTTTGGTAAAGAAATGTATTTAGCTATGGATGTAGTTAATGTTTGCAAACTCAATTTAGTCTAATTCATGTTCTAATTACCAAGCACATAGAAAAACCGTTTGCATGAGAACTCTTGATGACTTAGTAGAGAAGTATACATGAAAACTGGTTATTAATATTTGAGATATTTTAGTTTCAAACCTTTTAAGCCATGTTTTTCAAGAAATCTACTTTCAAGTTCAGCTGATTGCTTTCAACAGATCATTAGTTATGTAATTTGCTAATTGATGCTTTTGCATTTGAAACACAGATACACTACAAAAAACTTAATTAGTTAGCAAAGTAGAATTTGGTGTTCCACGTAACACATAAGTCCCCTTAACTGGATTTGAAAGGCGAATAACTCAAAAATAGTGAAGGATTATCATTATTGTCACCAACGGCGTTGTTCATGAAGATGATATTTTCCAAGTATTAGGTGAATGGGACAAGTACTTTCAAAGTTATAGGAAACATTAAGTTTCATATCAGACAATAGCTACCCAATATGTCTACCTGCTATCGCTACACAAAATGCAATTTTTACAATAAAACATAGTCTGCTTTATTTTGTCTTCCCTGGATGTTACGCTGTCCTTGGTCTTCCATTGAGTGATCAAAGAATGTTAAGGTCATCTGTATTATACTTTTGCTGTAGCATTATATAACAACGGATCTAGCTTGCAAACTTCAAAAGTCTAAACACGTGAAAAGGGCAGAAGTTTAATACAAAAAATCAAGGTATTAAAGTTATGGGCCTGTGTACATCAACCTGAGATATGATAATATAGAAGTGTACAAAGTTTCAAAGCTGTGGTATTAGAAGTATGAACATTATGAGCTTTATAAGCTTTAAACAGCTTGCACGCAAACTTAAACATTGAATTCTAAGTTAAAGAAGGGCCATAATTTGAACAAAATGGACGTAATAGTTATAGTTATTGACATACATACTCAGGATATGATAATAACGAAGTGTTCAAAATTTTAAAGTTGCAGTATAAGTAGTAAGGGAGTAATACGTTTGTACACTAGCTTGCAAACAAACTTAAACCTAAAATTATAAGTCGAAAAGGGGCCAAAATTTTATCAAAATGAAAGTAAGAGTTATGGTTCTTGGAACACACTCGGGATATGATGACGCACAAGTGTGCTAAGATTAAAAGCTATAGCTATATAATAGTAGATTTTAAGATAATAATGGGTTGCACGCAAACTAACCAAAGCGGGACAAGAACGCCGACGACATAGAGTAGCTCGATATGTTCTTCGAATCATCGAGCTAAAATGTAGGGATGTTTCATTTTCGCAGATGGGCGGATACCTTATTATAATACTTGAATCGTTTCATAAGCATGAATCTGGATATATGGAACAAGAACAACAACAATTGCGAGTAGTATAAAACTTTATATTATTTTGTGTAAAGTTTCAGTAGCCACTATTATATTATTATACTGCAAAGAAATTTCCTTTAATTTGATTCGATAATTTGCCGTTGACGTTTGTCCGTATTTACGGACCAGCCGTAGATATTAACTGCACGTGCCTTTATTTCCCCCTCTGGCCTCCAAACTTTTGTTGTCGTTCGCCATTTTGTTTTGAACTTCGGTAAAAATTCATGTTGTTAAGCCTACGTCCTAATTTATTAAGCGGTATGCTTATGGATTACTTAAATTGTTAACGGAAATAAGTGTGTCAAGATTATAAAGTTGAAAACAATCAAATTATTTTTAATTTTGTAAAATAAAAATCGAATGGATAGTCCGCTGAACTCTATAGTAGTGACGTCATGCAGGTAAATAAATGACGTCAAACCGGTAAATTTTGAGATTCTCAGCGGGGAAATAAGACGTTCGGGATTAATAAGCGAAATAAATGAAAAACCAATGTTTTCTTACTATCTTTTGCCTAAAAAATGCTTTGCAGTATAATAAAACAATTATTTGGTTTCTTGAAAGGGTGTGTGAGGATATATTGCCGGTCTGGGTGTCATATTATCCCTCGCCTACGGCTCGGGTAATATGACACCCAGACCGGCAATATATCCTCACACACCCTGTCAAGAAACCAAATAACTATATAATATTTTGTTAATTATTTAATTAGTGAATGCTGTTATTAACGTGGTAATCACTCTTTGCCCAAACCTCTTTTGCAATTTTATGGCAAACAAAATATGTCGAACCCTCATGACTATCACCGTTTAGAAAATAATTGTAACATTATGTTCTTTAGACTAAGGGCGCGCATGCGCCGACAGTCAACTT
Organism: Corbicula japonica; assembly: GCA_038501625.1. Taxonomy (NCBI): domain Eukaryota; kingdom Metazoa; phylum Mollusca; class Bivalvia; order Venerida; family Cyrenidae; genus Corbicula; species Corbicula japonica. Next base: position 356,433 of record JAZAYU010000335.1, on the reverse strand, counting down.
GAAATCGAATGGACGCATTCTAAATAAAAGTTCAGCTACACGCGGTTTTTAACTTCCGGTATATCCTTGCGCCCACAGGCGTATTCAAGTAAATGGGTTCTACGGTGATAGCATCAGGTACTTCAGATTTCAGACTGGACCAGTCGCCATTACAGCCAATCAGATGCTTGAGATTTGAGACTGGTCTCCAGTTTTAGTTTTATATTCTTTGGCCCTGAACTTTTCAAAATACAATAATAAATACTGCAATAATATACTAAAGCTGAACAAGAATTAAATCATCAGACATCTTAGAGGTCATCTTGAATTAAATTGTTTTACAACAAAATCAGAATTACAACTTGTACATTCCATTCCAAAAGAACGTCACTGTGCACTTTGTTTTCGGTGATTTTACATTAACCGGTTTTCTTAATGCCTAAACATTTGGTAACAAAACGGAGATAAGATTTTTAAATTTCATAGTAAAGCTGTCTAAGATGTAAGCTTAATTTTAATTACAAATATTTAGGCATTAAGATAAGCAGTTAATGAAAATTCACCGAAAACAAAGAAACAATTTTCTCAGACAATATTGTTCCAACATCTGTAAAAGCTTGTTGACAGATAAAGACCATTTTAATGCATCTAGAGCTCTTTTTAAATACAGCTGTATTTGGTAGTATAAAGTCCTTGTTATGGGAAGCTGTATTCGAACGGTTCAACCACAGCATAGGCAAATATATATCTCCCTATAAATGGCATGATAGAATTGTTCAAGATAAGCGAATCGAATCATGATTACGTGGTAATGAGAGATGAGGCTAAACGAGTTTCTGTCTCCATCAAAAGAGAAAGCTTTAATATTTTCACTGTACATAACGAAAGTCTTAATCGTAATTAGTCAAAATATAGTTTGGATTTCGGTCAACTGTAGGAAAATAGTTCGTCAATATTAACAGGCTTAAACTTCTAATGTTCATCCAACCATACATCTAACGGAAGACAGAAAGACAACCTAATTACAACATGGCTGGGTGCCACATTCTAAACAGCGGGACGGACCCCTCACTATTCGATAATACAGTTCATCGCCAAGTATTTGTATGTGAACCGTAACCTTAACGCAAGTGGATTACTGGGAATTCTTATTCTAAGAGGTGCAAACACCCCGAGTACACCTGACATTTTAAGAGACACTGTATTCGGCGAAAAGAGTTCCTTGGCAGTTTTATTTATAAACTTTCACCGAATACAGCTCGCCGGGCAGATTGTTTTAAAGAAACTCTCTACGCTGTCTCAGCTTAAACATGTCTTTTTAGCAGTCAGATTTGCAGTAATATAGACATCGCCAGAATAAATGTGCAATGCAATTCTAGCGTTATGCTACTGCAAGTAAAAACAACACTTAAAAAGTTAAGTGTTATAGATTCGAACACATAAGTCTGTGCATGTATAGTTTCCTGATTTTGAAAATGTTAAGTCTTTATTGATGATGTGTGATTTGTTAAGATTTGACTAATTTGTACGGACGTGTCCAAAACTTTGAAAATATATGTCTTCCCAGAATCCACTCCGGTAACTAGATGAAGTCCGTCTGGTGAGAAAACCGAGGTGGTGATGGTGGAATCCGGAAGTGGCATCTTGGAAAATTCATGGTGATCGTTGTCGCTAAAAAGTAAATAAAAAAAAACCAATTCTGTATTAAGAATACTCATAACGGGTCATCTTCTTTCTGGCAACACTAAGATAAATCGGTTTTGGTCTGGTCAAGACGCGTCTACATCTAATACAGCGGCACCTAGTGCTTGGAGTGTACATACTCGTATAAATGTTGAAAAGCCGTTATTTCTCTTGAACTTACATAAAATATGAAAATATGTTACTTTTCTGTAACATACAATTCTAATAAATAATGTCTTCATATACATTTTATATGAAAAAACACCGGAAATATTCGGATTTTTTTGCTTCTGCCTTCCCTACCGCAATCTGCTGGATGTACTTAGGAGATGATGCACCTTGTAGGTGAGTATTACAATATTACCATCTGATTTTAAGTTAAGAATATTTGAAGAAATATAAGAAAAAAACATTGCTTAATTGAAAAGTTCATATCATACTCGTGTGGTAAACATCTAGGGGCTGAATGAGAAAAAACATGTATTTGCTCACATCGCACCTGCTGTCGTCGCGCTGCAGGTACACTTCTCTTCCTTGAATTTCTATAAAACTAAGTGCTCAACTCGAAATGTCAGATAATTAGCCAGAAACACAAAACCGCTTCACTTACGTTAACAAGAGCCAATCGGCCTGAGGATACCACTATAGTACATATCATTCACAATAACAGGAAGTTGCCGGAACTAAACTTACATTGAAATTTCGTTTACTGAAATCGGTCTCTTAATTTATTAAATTAAATCAATTTATAATCAATGACCTTTTCAATAAAACCATGCATGTTAAAGAAAAAACAACAACAAATGCATACCTTATTTTCCACACAATACAGTTTGAACCCGACGTGCCAGCCACGAGATCTCGTACGGGACAATACGAGAGTGTTGATATATTTTGCTCCCATTTCCATCTTCTCATTTGTTGGTAGGTAGCAATATCAAACAGCAAAACTGAACCAAGTAAAGTACCTAGAACAAAAAGAAATATTTTCAAACAATCCCTGACATTGCTAAAGTAGGATACTTAAGATAGATGGACACGCTGGTGACGTTAGAAGAGCGAAAATGGACAATCTCTTAGACTATCTTCAGTGGTATTGTAATGTAGATCCGTCTCGGCAAGTGTTGTTAGAGATTTGTGCTTTCATTGCTTGTATGTCACATACTTTAAGAGAACTGTAATTTATAAAACACACAAAGACTAGTTACGAAATGTATAATTAATGAGAATATAATATTTTCTGAGCCAAATGTTTATACTCAGCGGAAAGGCTTAATCATTCGGTTAAACTGTCTGTTTACATGTGCAATGATCGTCTACCTCATTAGCTGTTATGACTTTATAATGTAGTTAATAATCGACGGATTCAACCATAACATACAGGAATCGTTCCGCAGTCCAGGTTGTTAGTTTTGACGCGCGCAAGTGCTTAATGAGTTCGCTATCCATCCATGATTTTAACTTGATCCGAAACAAAGTTTACGAACTCCATTCACGCCAGCTTTGTTTTATCGGCACTAACACAGGCAAAAAGAATTTTGAAAAATTCTAAAAAAATCAGCCGTAAAAACTTAATCGTATATGACCTCATCTCACCTATATCACAAATCAGTCGATTACAGACGTTGCATAGAAAAGTCCAAACATATCTTCACGTAAGCGGCTATGACATGTTACTTTCTGTTAACATATGTAGACAAAATTGGTATACCAGTCCAGTGATGCCGAGACCAGTCTACTGGATATTTCGTCTGCTAAAGCTAAAGCAACAACTCGGTGAGAATGCCGTATAAAAGGTAGCAGTCACATCCCACTCATCCTTTCCTCTCATCTTCCACAGTTTTATTGTCCTGTCCGAAGACGCAAGAACATATATTGACCATCTTTCGTAAATGTAAAGGACCAGATCCATGCCGGATGTTCACCAAACTTCTTTACGCATGCGCCGGAAGTAGTCTCCCATACACCAATGTGATAGTCTGCTGAGCCGGTCATTATCTAATAAAAGAATTGTAATATAAGCCGACATCGAAGATTCAACTACACTGTTACCAAGGAAACCAAGATATTATTTCAAAGTCGAGTACGTGAGACTGTATGTACACTTTCAGTCATTGATTGTACAAGTTCAGATGACGACCGATGACGTTACTTAAAGGCCCAATAAACTTGTCAAAACGTTTTTTTTTAATTGTGAAACCACGTTGACCCTTTTCAAAAGAAAGAATAAATGACCAAATATTTATGTTCTCAAACAATCCCCAATCATTGAGACCCGGTCCGAATTAAAACGTCACCGTATATTTGTAGCCACAAAATTACTAACAAATGTTTACAATCACTCGGCGAAAAGTTACCGGGTTTTTTTCCGTACGTGGGCCGTAAGAACGCAGAACGCGGTGAAAAAGTTGTAAACACAAAATCATGCAAACATGGAAAGAAAAAGACGAGGAAAAATAGAGATTCTTTAAGTTTTAACTTCATTACAAGGTAAACAAAGAAAGATGTAAATGTTATACGACCCATCCCGGTAACGGCTTTTAGTGGGGAATACGTCATCAATTTATGCACTTCTGCATAATTAGCGACCGTCGCCTGCCCAGAGTTGCCGAAAATCAGCTCTTAAAGATTCGCTGTTTGTTTTGTAAACAAGATAAACGATCAGCAAAACCTGCTGCAAAACAATAAGATAATACCCTTTTCTTATTGTAAGGTTTACTTTTTGTGTTATTATGCATACAGGTGAAATCTAAAATGTTTAGGTTAATTAAAAATATGCTGTTTAACAAGTTTATTGTGCCTTTAAGATGGAGGACCGAAACATCGGCATAATGTAAAACCTGACTCAGGTACCCGACTGTATATTTCGAAATTACTATTCTGTGTTATCGCGGATGGCACATCTACGCAAAATTGTTTTTCTTTTTCAGTATGAAAAGAAAAGAAAATTAAATAACCCTGCCGCTTGTCGCTTTCCGGAAACCAACACATTCTCGGCGACATTTTCCCCTAATATAAATAAATAAAGTCCTGTCAAATCTAACGATCGCGATGTGCTACTATATTTTACTAGGCACCAGCTTGTAAAAGTCCTGCCTGCCAGGCCCCTGGAGCCTAGTTATGATTTGGTAAGTAATTATGTTGATAGAAAATATTAAAATAGTTGGCCCTTTGAAAACTTTGACACTTGAAACAATAAACACTTTTCTTAGAAACAGAAAATGTTAACTACCCTGTCACCACCCGGGTGATAACAGCAACATAGAACAAGATCTGGGCGTTCGGCTCTACGCGACATTTTCTTTTGTTTCTTCGCTGCAGCATTCTGGGAATGCCAGAGAATGGTGAAAGGTTCCAACATCAATCTGGCTTTACCTGAAAGAAAATTCAATAAACGTTAAAAGAAATGACGATAAATCTGGTAGATCTAGAAAATTTATTAAAATTACCGAATCTTATATTTTTTTAATACTTTAAAATTAACGAACCTTGTGTTATGCTTGTTTAAATACTTTAAAGTTTAAAAAAAATAATTTAAATTATTTTTAAGGTATTATTTTATAGTATAGGAAGTCGAAAATACACATTAAACTCATTTCATACCGAAGTTAGCCGAAGTTATCTGATCATCATCGTAAATGATCGGCAAATTTTTACCGTATCGAGGCTTCTGTTTTTTGTGGATTACTAATATCTGAGACTGGTCTTCATTCTTATTTTTAAAACCTTAAAACCTGTGCCAAAAACCATAAAACTTAGATTGGAGACCAGTTTCTAAATCTAGCTTTCGATTGGACAGTTTGTAAACTGTCTTTAAACAATTCAAATGCCTGAGATTTGAGACTGGTCTCCAATCTCAGCTTTACATATACATGACTGTATGTTATTTGGTCTTAGACTCAAATATTGATAAATACCTAATCTGGTGGCCGCCGCTAGATATGTTCCACACGGAGAGAAGTCTACATTTACGATATCCTGCTCTAACTGGACTGTGTCAAGATGTTCTAGGTTCGACGCCTTCCACAGGTAGACTTTATCATTTCGGAAGCCTGATGCTAGGTATAAATTGTACGGAGAGTATTGAATACAAGGGCGCAGGGGACAGCTTCCGCCAGAGTCTGGGACCCCGTGCAAGCTTACATTGACCGAAAATTAAAACTTTGCACAGCTAAAATTGTGTTGTTGTACTTTCTGTGTTGCAGGAGTCTAGCTTTTTACAAACCACAACCAACTGTTCCACAGAACCAGTCATTTGAACTACACAGGCATTTAAAGTCACCCTAAGTCCTGATTTTCCAATGCAAATTTGGCCGAAATTCTACATATTTGAGAACCTGCAAAATATTTCCTGCAATGATATTTCAAATAAAACCCCTTTCATGCTAATATTTTATGTGTCCCTAATCTCCCAAGCAGCTGGAAAGTGTCTCCCATCCGTCTCGATTTTTCAGCATTGGACATTGAAATACCTCACCCCCAAGTTATTCTCAAATTCAGCCCGGCCGAATGCGTTTTCATCCGGCAACTGTTCAACTCAGAACATACAAAGCTAGCATCAATGCATTTGAGCCACTGTGATCAGATTTCACATTTCATATACTATACAATATTATAAAAGAATATGTCATCTTTAATTCAAACAATGATTTTAATGCATTTTAATCACGGCTACCCTAAATACTTAGAAAATCGACCGGGACCAAAGTGCGAAACTATCCCCTGCCCCTCAAGTAACCTGGTCATTTTCCTTTGGCTCACACTTCATCTTAAACAGACAGAAAAAAGAAAACGCACGTTTCATCATCACCTGTTCAAAAACTACTGTGTCATGTTGATACATGAGGTCTGTTACTGCGGTATCATTTAATTTCGCGGGGATTAATTTTCGCGCTAAATATTCAAATTGCATTTTCGAGTTGACATAATTCGCGCAGTTGCATTATTCTATCGAGATACACTATTAATTAATTAACTTTCGCTGAGATTTGAATTCGCAAATTATTTCTAGGGCGTCATACGCGCAAATTAAACATGCGCGAAATAAAATGTTTAAACAGTATTGAGGAATATAAAAAACAAACCTTTGTTCCTTCAGAGTCACGGAAAATGATGAACTCCTCTTGCTCAGTGCCCGTTGCTATGGTTTCTCCGTCACGTGAGTAACAACAAGGATTCACAGTATCAACATGCATCTGCATCTCATCGCATACATAGTGCGGGTCAACGGCCGACGGAAGAGATGTACTGGTGGCAATTTGGGCTCCAGTTAAGACATCCCATATAATCAGCAAACCGTCTACAGACGAAGAAACAATTCTATCACCTGTACAAAAAGAAAAAAACCATCTCATCCACCTAATGCTAAAATATTCTTTATAAAAAGTCATCAAGAACTTAAATTTTAGAAAAAAACTTCTATAATTTAAATTCATAATTGTGCCCCTATTCGAAGAATGGTGATATGTTTGTTTGCACATGTCGGTCGGTGGTTTGTAACCAACCTTGTTCGATCAATAACTAGACAAAGATTAGGTACACAGTTCTCAGTAGGGAGGTTTGTCATCACAGGCAGATGACCCGTTTTGATTTTGAGGATAGTAGGTCAAAGGTAAAAGTCACAGCCACATTCAATTAAATAACAGCAGACTAATATCCAATTGGCGTTTTTGTTTGTTTTTTCGAGGGGGGTGGGGGGGGATACATGTTTTACAAACATCTTTTGTTTAATAACGATTAGTATTAAAGAAACACGTATTCCTAAAGATTTGATCTAAGAACAATAACACCTTAATAAAATAACTCAATAACCTATGAAAACGGACATTAACCTTTAGGAGAAATGTCGCATGACAAGGGTGGTGTTCCATGTCCCTGTAGGGTTAGTTCGCAGGCTTGCTCTTTACTCACACTCCTAGAATCTCCATTCTTTACAATGTTAACTTCGCATTTCATTGTTTCTGCACTGAATTGTTTAAATATGGTATGGTCCTGCCGTTATTGAGAGACGAGCTGATACACACAGCTGGGCTCCCTCAAAAAGAAACTGAGGTTCGAACCGATGATTCTTGTGGCTTGTATCAACTCAGCGCTGTCTGAACGTCTTGCGGATTCAGTTAGTTCAGCGTAGTAGTTAAGACCCATTCCAGTTTAAAATTTAGCCTTAATGAAAGAAAGATGTAGAAATAGATTGGAAATCCTACGGAAATCTCTTAACTTCAACATCTAAAAGGGTAATTCACGTATCTTTCTTCGGTTAAAAGTTCTTTCTCCACCGGTTTTTACTCCAACGAATAAAGGCTGAGAGGCAATTTTTCGGTTTTCAGTGTCTTTGTTTACATCTTTTGCCCAATTATCGTCAAAGTAATCAGCAATTGCAAGATGGATTCGCTTGTTGAACTCCGGCATATCTTGTGAAGTAAATGTTTTAAGATACAACTCTCTGGCAGTTCCATAGAACTGTCTGTGAAACCACGTGACTAACACTGTAAATCTGAACCTTTCTGTAAAATATTGACCTTAATCATGCTTAACCCTCGCCCACACAAGTTACGGAATCCTTCGCATCGGCGGCTTCCAGTACTGGAAAAGAGTATCCAAAATCTTATCATCGCAAGACAAAACGTCTTCACGTTCACTGTTAGATAATCCATGTTTTGAGGCTGTTATATAAGAAAGAGCATGTCGAACAAAAATCTCCCCGTATTTCTCTTCTAGGATTTCTAAATATAGACTTGATCACGTCTGTTATTGTACCTGATATATGCACTGACTATGAGGTCATATGACTTCGAGTTCAGCGCTACATCCGCCGACAACCTCAAGAATAGCGGTAGCGGCGTCTGAATAAACGGATAAATAGGTGGTTTAAGTATTCCTTCGGAATGTGTTTTTCGAGAACTGAACTTACATCTGAGTCGTTTGATGTCCGGACGAGTTTAACACCAACAGGAAGTTCTCTGTCAAGTTTCAACCATTCTGATCTTCTGCCATTGTCGTCTGCCGACAGCGGATCCAAAGAATCAAGAAATATAATCAGCGGTGAAACCTCGGATAAATCTGCCAAAGTAGACCAGAAATGATCGATCAACTCCCGATACTATCCGGGAACAAGCGAAACATCTTGATCGTACGCATGCGCAGTCTGTCTGCTGATACTGAAAAGTAAATTCCTAGCCGAGTCAGACTGATTGGTTATCTCTATAAACGGGGTGACTACCAAATTTAGGTCAGAGACCACTAAATAGTTTCCCATAGACTTACATTATAAGATTTGGTCCTCCTGTGATTTTATTTACACGACTTGTTCCAAAACTACCCCAGATTTGCATAGTGGCACTCTTAAGAAATGCAAAAATGACCAAGAATTGGTGCCTTCACCAACTCATTCTCTCAGCATTTTAAACCGAAAGTAACCACCCCCAGAATGTAAACAAATCTCGAACCCAAAATAAGGAAAGTACCAACTTCTTTAAAGTGACACAAATCACCTTTCAAACAGTGTTTTAAATAATCATTTTTATTTTTAAGTATATAATTAAAGTCATTTTACATTTTTGAAAACAAAAAATTATTTCTATTCTCTATAGTTTTGGCCAATGAATCTTTGAAAATAAATTAAGCCCGAATCGTCCCTAGACAAAATTGTCCAATCCGCGACAGGCTTTTCTATTTACTGTCCTCTGACCTACCAAACCGTTCGATAACTTAGCAGATGCTTTTTGGCGGCGACCGCCATTAACGAGGTTTTACCACTTCCAGACGAATCAATCATCACCTTTTCGATTTTTACTTTTGTTGCTCGAAAGATTATCCGAAATGTTTGCTAGCTCTTTCTCTCTGCCAATAAATAATATTTGTTTATCTTCTGATATTTTCAAATGCTGAACAATTTCTAAAAGATCTGGAGCGGGGGCGGGTATTACCAAACAGGTGTCAAATCATTCTAAAGAGACATCACACTCGCGATCAAGTGCGATTTGAACACTGGGACCGCGAAGGAGATGATTTTGGCTGCATAACAGTGGCATGTCGATATAAAAAAGTTACTTATTTATAATACAATTATATGTAATCATTTGGGAAATAAAACGGTTACATAATTAGTATACTGAAATACTGCAAGCAATAATAGGATCCCAGTTCATAAATTTGACATCGATTCTCTCTATAATATATAAACCTAATAATAATTTTACATAAATATGAAAACAAAAGATGGATCAGTAATAATGTTTCATCCATACTTATTGAATGTTTTTAGGGGCGGATCAAGAGTCGTTGTTTTGTTTGTTTGTTTGCTCTAGTTGTTGTTGTTATTGTTTGTTTGTTTTTGGTGTGTGTGTGTGTGGGGGGGGGGGGTTGAGGAAGGGGGGACGGGGGTGTAATCGAACCCCGTTTGATGTAGAATTATTTAAATTTCACGGAGATGTTGCTAATTTTGGAAATTAAAATGTAATTATCATAAGATTACCCCAATGAACCCCTTTCTGAAAATCTAGCCTTCGACCCTGTTCTTTGAATACGACATTGTTTTCCATATTCTGTGTAGCATTGTTATGGCATCGCATAGGCGCCCAAGAACCCTTATGTTTGAGCCGTGGCCACCGGGGTTAGCGGTCTCTGCTCCTGCGGTCACAGCTCCTATGCGCCTACATCACCTATCTTCTTATTCTTGAAATTGCTAAAGCAGTGAAGCGGTGATCTATCCATGTAAATTCATTTCGGCTGATAGCAACAGCAATCTACATCATGCTTTACCTCGTTTGTCTGTACCCTTCCCTCCTAAGGCATAGGCCTTTCTGTCATCAAGTTGACAGATGGTGGGTAGTTTAGGCCTATGCCTGTCTTGTACAGTTTGGACACACATAGCGCAGGTTTGAATCTAAAGGGGGAATATAATCAGCAAGATGCGAAGTAACATAACTTTGAAATGCTGTGCGATTTGAAAGAATTTTGTTGAGGAGAAGGTGTTCCTTAATGCCATTTACTTAAGAAGGAAATCAGTTCTCTGATGCGGTGCCTGTTTACATAAAATTTGCCCTTGTTCACATTAGCAAAACGAAACCACAATACCAAATCAAGACCATACGCCGCTGAACATGGAATGGTATTAATCTGAAAATACCGCATTGAAGGTTCCATGTTCACCGCCATATGCATACCATTGTTTGGGATGGATCAAAACTGTACTGTTTACTGGTGTAAATATTGAGTTGCTCTCAACCCGGGGCTAGGCGGCGAGGGCAGTAATAAGCATTTCCATTTAGTTGCAAATTTAAGCCCATACCTGTTAATTATCACAATGCTTTGTTCCAATTCGCATATTGAAAAGTAAACTAAAATTACTATTATTGCGAAAGTAAAATACTTATTTAATATGAGAAATGTATCAAACCGATTAACAGTCACTAATATTGATTATCCGACAGATGTCGAAACTGGTACAAAAAGATATAAATAGATTGGCCAAAACATGATCTACAGCTTTAGAGAACCATCGTCTAAATCCAACTTTATTCGAATGTGATAACCATTGATGGTTACAGACCACTTATTAATGTTGATCCGGCATGTAAACACTTTTACAGAAAGTCAGAATTGATTGAGAACAATGGAAATTGAAAGGTAAAAAAAGAAAATGATGTTGGGAAAAATATATGATTTGAGTAGTAAGTCGAAAAAAATTCGTAAAATTGTATACTTTCACATTCCGTGATTAAATTAGTAGCACGTATTTTGACAGATTGTAGACAAAAGTTCCGCGACTTGGGTTAAAATGCCGAACATGTTTACCGTTTATGCTATGATAAGAGTAGGATTTTAATATGTCTTTGAGTTGGTTCTAAATATAAGATTTTAAAGGCTTGACCAAATAGCAAATTCGAAATTTGATTAATTGCTAAAGTGGGAGTCTATAGGATTTGATTTAGTGGTCTATAGCCTAAACAGTCACGTGCTCCTCCATGTTACATCTCAACTCGTTATATCAATATACACGGCCTTGAGAGGCCGTGTAATAAACTTGTAAACTGTGTTTACCTGTCTTAACCTCAAACATCTGGCATATTTATTGCTGGGAGGATAATGACATGCTGAGAATTAATGGAGGTTCATCAGCTAGGGGCCATATAAAATTACACGCTAGATAATCACTAGTTCTGTGAATTTCCAGTGAAAGTGTCGTTAGTCCATAAACTGTGTCTTATTCCGAGCATAATTTTCAAATAAAATTTACAAATGTTTTTCATGTTATGATAAACTTGTATGTGAGGAGAAATATGATGCCAATATACTTTTATAGAATATTTGACTTGTATACAAGTTCGATTGCACGCTAGTTTCAAATTTATTGATTTTCAAAGAAAATCGCTGTTTGAGGTAAGTTAAGTTTATCAATTAGTTCCAAAATCTTAAGTTTACAGAAAGTTCAAATATTTTAGTCTTATTTATATCAGAGATTATGATTTTTAAAAATATTAACATGTATTTTTCATGGGATACAACTTTTAGCGCCACAAAAACACGTGATAAAAAGATAACGGGGTGTTCGGAAAAAGCTGCACTTTATCTTTCATATGTGTCAAATTCCGACCAATATTATTTCATAATATACAAATCCTCTTTTTAAAAAGTTATAAAGCAAATTAATGATAGTATTTTAAACAAATATTCTATAGAATAAGATTTATTCTATATAAAGAACAAGATGAACGTGATTAGGCCATCCTTAAAAAAATGTTTGTAGTTGCGCGACCAACCCAGTGAAATAACCCCCGACCTCAAAACAATTTTTTTTGGTCTGTGTTTTTCTTTCCATTAAAAAATAAGATAAGCATTTAACTAAACACTTACAATCGCGAACATATTCCATAATTTATAATTACATTCCAATTTTATCTCCAGTATCATATTTCAGAATTATTGCATCATCAACCAATTTTATCCAGCTAAAATGTCAAATGTCACTTACACACTTCTTGTAGATCAAACGATTTCATAGCAAAACAACACAGTCTGGTTAGGAGCCGAAAATTTCTTTGAAGTTCAATTTTCATGTTCTCGTAGATTTCATGATTGTATGTCTGATGACTATTTGAATTTTGAAGGACTTTACTTGGAATGTGAGGTTTTTTTTATTAAATTAAGAAATTTTTTAGAAGTTAATCAAAAAGTCAGTTTAATCAATGAAATTTCTTATTGTTCTGTTGCTTTTCTAATTCATTTATGGCACGGATCTATTGTTTTATGTGTAAAATACAATAAAATAAACAGTTTAGGTTTTTTTGTTTAAAGTTGCGTATTTTTAAAATGTTATTTTATGTTCGGAAATGCACGCACATGTTCGGATTTAGACATAACAGTCGTTAGAAGTTGCCATACATCTGTATTCATGCGCATGCGCAGTTGAAAATAGATTGATCTATTTTGTTTATTGTAAAGTAGAAAATAGAAAGCAGTTCTGTTGAAATAAATAGCTGAGGAATTGGAATTTTCAAAGCTTCTGATTGGCTACAAATGTAGGGCAACTTCTAAATAGAAAATAGAAGCCTGCACTCGCTGCGCTCGTTCCAGCTTCTATTTTCTATAGAAACGTCTAAATAGACTCTATCCTATACGTAATACCCAAAGAACAGTGGGACATGTAAAAGTAAGGTATGTCACGTTATAATATAGTTACAAATACGGGCTTTTCTTTAAAATATGCCTTAGGACTTAAATTATCCATAAATAACGGAAATATACAGAATTGGCGTCTTTTACCGAACAGTAAAATTTATGGCTTAAGTGTCCGGTAATCCTTCTCCACATTTCCGCCTTCCTTAAAATTTTGAAATATCATTTCGACCAGTTTCTTGCAAACACTGTCGCAGAAATCCTTCACCGAGCTTATTGAGCCGCTTACATTTTCCCTATACGGATAAGTAACTGTGTGGATATTGTTCTTCGGTAAATATTCCGGAACCTTCCGATCGTCGAGATCTTTTAATCGTCCTTGTGCTTCGTTGTCAACGACCATTTCTTTCATGTCTACAAGTTTCCGATTCTGGTGTGCTTTGTTTTGAACACCCTCTAATTTCTTTACCACGAATAGGCACTGCTTCTCTTTGATTTTATTATCAAATGCGCAATTTTGAACTCAGTCTCTGATACAGAAGAGAAGTATTTTTCATAGATTATGGGTTTGCCACGGAAACACTCTACCGCTTCCCGCATCTGTGCCTGGATTGTGCCAACATCTTTCCACCAGTTTGCCTTCTGTTTATCTGCTGGCACAGGCGAGAGACATATTCCGGTTCTATGGCATTTTTGGTCAAGGTTGTAATACTTTTTAATCAAGTTCGTATCTCGTTGATTATTGATTAGATACGCTAAGATAGACTCGTACTCAGTCGCCGGGATGGTTGCTGGTACAGGGCGGTTTCCATATTTATGACCAAGAAAGCAAAGAAAAGCTGGACCACAACTCTCCTTGGTGCATCTGCAAAGTATCAAATCAATCACAGATGTTTCAATGTTCACAATTAGGGAACCTTTTACAGTGTAACTCATTAAAATATCAAACATATACATTGTATTTCTTATTTTGACCCTTTATCGAATGATATCATTTCTTTTAATTATTTCAAACTCGTATCATATAGTAACATGTTTTATACCTAACAGTTCAAACAATTATTAAATATGTTGTATAAAATTGAAAGTACTTCAGTATCTCCTCGACATACATCTGTACAGTACGATGTTGCTTCGTAGCCTCGTCAGTGACTCACCATCTCATGTCAATGGTAGCAAATTCCAGTCCAAGTATTTGACATATCTCACGCAGGTACGGGTAGACATCTATATGAAATACACAATTACAGGACTGTGTTCAGTGCTGCAGTGTTTAGAGATGTATCGTTATTATTTGTGTTTATTGCAGTGTGTAGAGATGTGCCTTTATTATTTGTGTTTAATGCAGTGTTTAGAGATGTACCTTTATTATTTGTGTTTAATGCAGTGTTTAAAGATGTGCCTTTATTATTTGTGTTTAATGCAGTGTTTAAAGATGTGCATTTATTATTTGTGTTTAATGCAGTGTTTAAAGATGTGTCTTTATTATTTGTGTTTAATGCAGTGTTTAAAGATGTGTCTTTATTATCTATGTTTAATGCAATTTTTAAAGAATTGTCTTCATTGTCCCTTTGAAAGAAGACAATCATTAAATTAATTTTGAAGTATTATCAGTTATTGAAATATAAAAAGTTAACATTATTTTATATAGTTTAAATTTGTTTTTGGAGACAGCCTATCTATTTATTATTTATCATGGAACTGTATAAATATGCGCTAAATTCTATAAGATGATATTATTAGTGTGATATATGTCACTTTAAGGTTTCGCCCAATTTGACGGTATTTGTAATGAAACCCCAAAATATTCTCTCCAATAAAAAGAAAAATAAAAGAAACGCATTTGTTTGGTTTATATCAAGTCATATAGACTGTTAATATTTAATCAAAGTAAAATCACTTGTTTATAATTAAATTTCAAAACTGTCTTGCTTATTCCGCTTGTTTACCTAATTATAACTTCTAATAACAAAATGAAGCTAGAGAAAATAAGTGATTGTTTGATGAACTGGAAGCTACGAAACCGTCTCAAAACCAAGCATGCTCATACACCAAACCATAATCATACGTCTAAAACCGCTTGACCCATGTAACCGACATAACATAATCATACGTCATAAACAGCTTGACCCATGTAACCAACCTAACATAATCATACGTCAAAAACCGCTTAACCAATGTAACCGACATAACATAATCATACGTCATAAACAGCTTAACCCATGTAACCGACCTAACATAATCATATCTCAAAACATCCTCTCCCATGTAACCTACCAAATATAATCATATCTCAAAACAGCTTAACCCATGTAACCGACCAAATATAACCATACGTGAAAACAGCTTAACCCATGTAACCGACACAACATAATAATACGTGTGAACAGCTTAACCCATGTAACCGACCTAACATAATCATATGTCAAAACATCCTCTCCCATGTAACCGACCAAATATAATCATACGTGAAAAGAGCTTAACCCATGTATCCGACCTAACATAATCGAACGTCAAAAACAGCTTAACCCATGTAATCGATCAAACATAATTATACGCCAAAACAGCTTAACCCATGTAACCGACCAAACATAATCATACGTGAAAACATCTTAACCCATGTAACAGACCTAACATAAAAATATGTAAAAAACAGCTTAAACCATGTAACCGACCAAACATAATCATACGTCAAAACAGCTTAATCTATGAAACCGACCTAACATAATAATACTTTAAAAACAGCTTAACCCATGTAACCGACCTAACATTATCATACATCAAAAACAGCTTAATCCATGTAACCGACCTAACATAATCATACGTCAAAAACTGCTTAACCCATGTAACCGACCTAACATACTCATACGACAAAAACAGCTTGACCCTTGTAACCGACCAAACATAATCATACTTGAAAACAGCTTAACCCATGTAACCGACCTAACATAATCATACGTCAAAAGCAGCTTAACCCATGTAACCGACTTAACATAATCATACTTTAAAAATAGCTTAACCCGTGTAACCGACCTAACATAATCATACTTTAAAAAAAGCTTAACACATGTAACCGACCAAAAATAATCACACGTCAAAAAACAGCTTGACCCATGTAACCGACCTAACATAATCATACATCAAAAACAGCTTTACCCATGTAACCGACCTAACATAATCATACGTCAAACAGAGCTTAACCCATGTAACCGATCAAACATAATCATACGTGAAAACAGCTTAACCCATGTAACCGACCTTACATAATCATACGTGAAAACAGCTTAACCATGAAACCGACATTACATAATCATACGTCAAAAACAGCTTAACCCATGTAACCGACATAACATAATCATACGTCAAACACAGCTTAACCCATGTAACCGACCAAACATAATCTTACGTCAAAAACAGCTTTACCAATGTAACCGACCTAACATAATCATACATCAAAACATCTTCACCCATGTAACCGACCTAACATATCATACGTCAAAAACAGCTTAACCCATGTAACCGATCTAACATAATTATACGTCAAACACAGCTTAACCAATGTGACCGACCTAACATAATCTTAGGTCAAAACAGCTTAACCCATGTAACTGACCTAACATAATCATAGGTCAAACAAAGCGTAACCCATGTAACCGAGCAAAAATAATCATACGTCAAAAATAGCTTAACCCATGTAACCAACCAAACATATCATACGTCGAAAACAGCTTAACCCATGTAACTTACCTAACGTAATCATACGTCAAAAACAGCTTAACCCATGTAACCGACCTAACATAATCATACGTCAAACACAGCTTTACCGATGTGACCGACCTAACATAATCTTAGGTCAAAACAGCTTAACACATGTAACTGATTTAACATAATCATAGGACAAACACCGCTTAACCCATGTAACCGACCTAACATAATCTTAGGTCAAAACAGCTTAACACATGTAACTGACCTAACATAATCAAAGGTCAAACACAGCTTAACCCATGTAACCTACCTAACATAATCTTAGGTCAAAACAGCCTAACCCATGTAACCGACCTAACATAATCATACGTCAAACACAGTTTTACCGATGTGACCTACCTAACATAATCTTAGGTCAAAACAGCTTAACCCATGTAACCGACCTAACATAATCATACGTCAAAACAGCTTAACCCATGTAACTGAACTAACATAATCATAGGTCAAACACAGCTTTACCGGTGTGACCGATGTAACATTATCTTAGGTCAAAACAGCTTAACCCATGTAATCGACATTACATAATCATGCGTCAAAACGGCTTAACCCATGTAACCAACCAAACATAATCATACGTCAAAAACAGCTTAACCCATGTAATCAACCTAGCATAATCATACGTCAAAACAGCTTAACCCCTGTAACCGATATAACATAATCATACGTCAAAACAACTTAACCCATGTAACCGACCTAACATAATCATATGTCAAAACAGCTTAACCCATGTAACCGACCTAACATAATCATATATCAAAACATCCTCTCCCATGTAACCGACCTAACCTAATCATACTTAAAAAACCGCTTAACCAATGTAACCGACCAAACATAATCATGCATGAAAAACTACTTAACCCATGTTACTTACCTAACATAATCATACGTCAAAAACAGCTAAACCCATGTAACCGACCAAACATAATCTTACGTAAAATCAGCTTAACCCATGTAACCGACATAACATAATCATACGTCAAAACAGCTTAACCCATGAAACCGACAAACTATAATCATACGTCAAAACAGCTTAACCCATGTAACCGACCAAACATAATCATACGTCAAAAACAGCTTAACCCATGTAACCGACCTAACATAATCATACGTCAAAAACAGCTTAACCCATGTAACCGACATAACATAATCATACGTCAAAACAGCTTAACCTATGTAACCGACCAAACATAATCATACCTCAAAGCAGCTTCACCCATGTAACCGACCTATGATGATCATACTAAAAAACAGCTTAACCCATGTAACCGACCAAACATAATCATAGGTCAAAACAGCTTAACCCATGTAACTGACCAAACATTATCATACGTCAAAACAGCTTAACCCATGTAACCGACCAAATATAATCGTACGTCAAAAACAGATGAACCAATGTAACAGACCTAACATAATCATACAGCAAAAACAGCTCAACCCATTTAACCGACCTAACTTAATCATACGTAAAACACAGCTTAACCCATGTAACCGACCAAACATAATGTTACGGCAAAAACATCTTAACCCATGTAACCGACCTAAGATAATCATACGTCAAAAACATCTTAACCCATGTAACCGACCTAACATAATCATACGTCAAAAACAGCTTAACCCATGTAACCGACCTAACATAATCATACGTCAAAACAGCTTAACCCATGTAACCGACCTAACATAATCATAGGTCAAAACAGCTTAAACTATGTAACCGACCAAATATAATCATACCTCAAAACAGCGTAACCCATGTAACCGACCAAACATAATCATATGTCAAAAACAGCTTAACCCATGTAACCGACCTAACATAATAATACGTCAATAACAGCTTAACCCATGTAACCGACCTAACATAATCATACGTCATGTAGTAGGCAGCCACGGAACATTGGCTTATATTCCTCACAGGTACCCATTTATACACCTGGGTGGAAAAAACAATGAAAGCTTAATTTTTTGCGCAAGGAAATTAGCGTCGGACTGGGGCTCGAAACAGGGACCACTGGATCCCTAAGCGAGCGCTCTACCACTGGACTACCGTTGCCTTAAACAACAGCAGACTACGCTGCTTTAATAAACAAAATAAGGACCGTCCTTCAGTCGAAAACTTCTGATTGTATGAAATGCAGTCCAGTCTCCAAATTAGACCACTCGTAAGCTGGAGTTGTTTCAAATCATATGATATAGACAAGGTTAAATGTATTTTAAAAGGAGCTGATTGCATTTATTCTTATTTACACCGTTGTTGGGAAAAGACGAGTCACTCGCTGTGACGTAGAATCTATTTGCTCAATGATGAATATGAAATAAATCCCTTGCGCACTATCATGGTGTTAGATTAAAAACAACAACACAAAATGTCAAAATAGATATATTGGTACGCAAGAAAAAGTATCTTTTACGTACACGTATTCTCGATTTTAATGGGAGACTCCAACCCCTATGTAAACGAGTTTTGGCAGTTACTCGGAAGAGCTTAGCTACCGCCGAAAAACAGTTCCTTAGGGTCAGATTTTCCCACCCGAACCTTGTACGTGTGACAAGGACATTTTATTCTTATAAGGCTGCGCCTTACGCCGTAATGGCATGCCAAAATAGTATTATCCAGAATTAACCAGTATTAACCAGAATTTTGACATTAAGAGGACCCCCGGCATAATGCCTGGCTCGTACTTAAACTTTAACAATGAACTTTATAGATATATTGATGAATTTGAGCGGAGAGAAGGAAAGTTTCCTGATAGATTAGAGGTCAAAATTTCCAGCGACGGAACTAGTGTGAGTAAAGTGTCGACTTTCGTTGTGTTGTCATTTTCTATTCTGGACAAAAAGTACATCTAGTCATAACGACCAGGGAGTGTTATCCATTGTCAAGTGTCATGAGAGTTATTCTGATTTGCAGAGTTCATTAAGACCGTTTCTTGATAAGATCAGTGATTTGAATTCGACAGGATTTATTGAGACTGAACGGTATATGATCCCGACTGAGTTGTTTGTCGGCGGAGATATGAAGTTCATTCAAATATTCCTTGGATTAAATAGCAGCATATCGAACTATGCCTGCCCTTGGAGCAAAGTGTCAAAGTAAGATCGCGGAGTTAGTTCTTTCCCTTGGAATTACTACGACAGCCCCGAAATGAAGAGAACATTAGAACAATTAAACAAACAAGCAAATCAATCCAATAAGAAAAAATTCGGAACAAAAGACAGACCGCTATTGAACATTGAACCTGACCATTACCTGCCCGATGAACTTCACCTTATGATTTCTTGCTACTCAGAAATTTGATGATGATGCGACATCCAAAGATCAGTTTGGAAAAATAACAGTTTCAGTTTTTCAGTTTTTATTCAGCAAATCGGCAAAATCTTTGCCTTTGGCTGCAAGTTAGAAAACAGAAACAGCACTGACACAAAATACATAAAAGTAATAACATATACATATACAACAGAAAATCAGCAGTTTTATATAATAAGAAAACAGAAGTCATTAGAAACAGTTTTAAATCCTGAAGGGTATGTAACCGTATTTTAAATGCTTCATCTAGGTATTTACATAGACAAATAATGCGTTTTTTTTATTTTAACTTGTCAAAATTGCAATGAATTTATTAAAAGAAGGCCATGAAGTAATTCCAATATATTTTCTTCTCAAATCTGTATACATGTATCTATTACAACAGTAGAAAATGGTATTCTGATTCTAAAACATTTTGGTGACATAGTTTGCATAATCATTCGTTTCTTTCTAATCTTTGAAATCTACCGGTTTCAATATTAAGAGAATGTGAGCTCAATCTAAATCTTGTAAATATTCTTCGTCATTTTTCGTTTTTAACAAATGAAAGATAATCCTCAAAATTAAAAGCTACCGACAATATTTCTTTGCTTGTAAAGGCAATCCAGGACTGCGGATGCTCGTTAAAAACTTGGACCAGTAAAACAGGAGATCTCGAATATACTTCGCTAACCGGTAAGAAGAAGCTATTCAAACACCTACCAGACAAACTTGTATTTGGTATTCATGAAGGAACGAGGGACCAAACCCTGAAACTATGGATAGACTTTCATTTACTATACTTGTATCTAACTGATACAAAAATAGACATTCATAGTGGCGAAAACGTGTTCATTCAGTGTCACAAGTTTTTGAATGACTTTTTGAGCTTGGGAAAGAACCGATAGGGATATCAACCGAAAAAAACGTGACTCCCTATCTTCATACACTGCTATATCATGTCCCGAATTTCGTTCAGTTGTATGGAAGTATGGCTAAATTTAGCCGTCAAGGAGTCGAGAAAACAAACGACATTATAAGAAAAACCCATCAATCCAAGTCTAATAAAATTCATGCAACTCATGACGCTCTTTTAATAAGAAAAAGACTTGAATTAGGCTCTGTTCACAGCACGGAAGAAAAAAGAGAACATTTGAAAAAAAATACAGCTAGCTCCTTCTGGACACACGGAAGATCAAATATTGCGTCTAGTAAAAAACAAAATATCGCAAAAGAACAAGCCGATGCTGCGGCCATTTATTTACCCCAAACAACGGACTCTCATAAAATCAATGAACTCGATGCCAATGAACTGGAAAGGAGATTATGTGAACTTGGAGTTCAAACCATTCAGAAAGAAAGAGAAACTTCTGGAGCTGAAGTAAGTCTGATAGGAACACATACCGTGAATTTTTAGACCGCCTAGGGAATCACATTCAACAGATCTATAAGCTTGTTCTGGTTGTAATAGGCATAATCATAAATTACGGTCTTACAGACCCTATATGTCACAAAACGTGTATGTCACACGTGAGTGACATATTCGGTCGAATTAATCACACTTGTCTTCATGTGACATATACGTGTATGCAAATTAGCGATAAATGTCTGACTGTATATATCACACATTTCATACAATGAACATCGTTGCCATTATCTTTGTCCGCAGCAGCAGCAGCAGCTTGCCCTCATTTACGTGAACGAAACATCGCCATCAACGTCATCAATTAACTTACTGTAAATGCTTTATCTCTTAGAACTAGATGAAATCTCCATATGAATGCATTTAAATCAATGCATTAGTTAAAAACTCTACTTCACGGAACCTGTTTTGCAGAACAATTATTGAAAGATGACAAAAATATGTATAGTACGTGAACAAGTGGTATAACATAGATTCATGCACCTCTCGAAAATATGATTAAATTAACGTCTTTGTTTTTCTTTCTATGAGAGAAACATT
Organism: Corbicula japonica; assembly: GCA_038501625.1. NCBI lineage: Eukaryota > Metazoa > Mollusca > Bivalvia > Venerida > Cyrenidae > Corbicula > Corbicula japonica. Next base: position 334,147 of record JAZAYU010000335.1, on the reverse strand, counting down.
GTTGCGAAGGTTTATACTGTTTCTAGCGCTTAATGTGCTGGAACAAAACTATTATTTCAACTCTCAGTACAAAATAACCAATAACATTATCAGTTGTGGAAAATCAAAATAATGAAAAGGGATATGTGCTGAAAATTATAAAACTGAGATTAAAAATCAGTCTCATATACCAAGCACCTGATTGGCTGAAACGGAAACCATTTCAATCAATATGAACATTGAGAATTGAGACTGGTTTCATTTCTCAGTTTTATAATACTGTGGCCCGAAAAGTCCAACTGTCAGATTTGTATGGAGATCAACTAACAGAATACTTTGTTGCTATTTAATAGAATGACATATTTTTATTTTACGATTTGTTCACAGATGATATAAATACATGTAGTTCGTCCATATCTTATGATGATTTTCTATAAATTACATGAGGAAGTGCGAGAGTATTTAAGGAAGATGGGTACGTTGATAACGTAAGAAGGGTCAAAATGGAATATCTCGTAGATTTAAATAAATTTATACCAAAGATCGTTCTAATCATTCACTTTTTGGAAATTCTGTGGTGACGCTCTTACATACAACTGTCCTTTACCAACGTGGCTATCTACCTTAAACACTGTGAAAATATTGTTTTAATTTTAATGAAAGCTATAAAATATCACGTTATATACCATTGAATTCATAGGAAATCAGTAAATAAAACTAATTTATATAAAGCCAATGCAACCAAGGAAAATCGTGCTCTCGCAAACCTACTATGACAGATTTAATTAATAACGAAGAAAAATGCAATACATACTTATGTTTAGTTCCAGATTCCAAACATGTTCTATCACACGTAGAATAAAACGCGATCTAACATGCAATCCCATAATAGCAATACAGGTTCATTTTGCGCTAATACGATAATCCGTTACCAAATATAATTAAAAGATGACTGCAACAAGTTGCAAAATCCCTCCGTGAAAACTGTGCCAAAGATCATAAAACGTAGATTTAAGACCAGTCGCTATTTCAGCCATTGAGATGCTTGAGATTTCAAACTGGTCTTCGGTATTATTTTTATGATCTTGAGAATCATGGTAATTTGTAACATTTTATAAAACCTTCAGCATTGCAATGACTTTCATTTTTATTTCAGTTAATCACACTTACATCGAGTGATATATACATGTAATAGGTTTCGGTAAATACATCACATCGTTTTTGTGATATTTATGCAAGTTTACTTATTACTTATAATTTTCTTTTGGGCATGTGGACATGCAGGGATGACCTCAAAACAAGTCAATTTTAACCATTACTTACTTATAGACCCAAACTTGATGACGAAACTTCCCTAAATTGTCTAAATGAGTCACTCAAAAGAATAAACCCAAACTCTAAATCAGTTCTCTTAATCGGCGGAGACTTTAACCTAGGTAACATCGACTGGAAGTCCGCCAGCATAATCCCTGGCAAATCAAATATTAAACACAACAAGAATTACTTGACATTGCCGCAGACCACTCACTATCCCAATTAGTCGATAAACCAACAAGGAAAGAAAAAATCCTAGATTTACCTTTTACAAATTATCCCTCGATCGTTGACAATATCGAAACCATCCCCACTATTGGTGAAGTTGACCATGACATTATTCTCTCAGTATGTAATACTTCACTCCGCAGATGCAAACCAAAACCTAGGCTGAAACTGAAGTATTCTAAAGCGAACTGGAATGGAATAAAGGACGACCTCATTGAAACACATAACCAAATATTAAAAGATCAAGATCATAAAAATATTGATGAATTATGGAGTACATTTTAAAACAGCTTTCAAACTTCTGTTTCTAAACACATCCCATCCAAATTAAGTAAACCAAATAATTAACTGCCTTGGATCTCAAATGACTTAAGAAAGAAAATGAATAGATATAAACGAAACTCTTAAAACGCAATAAATACCAGAGCAAATCAAATAAATTAAGCCAACTAAAATCTGAAATCCAAAAAGAACAAAGGAAAGCATATTGGAACTGCATTGAAAACATGATATTTGATATTCCAGTCCCAGAACAGGACAGCTCAAAAATTAATAAACATCCTAAAAATTTGTTCTCATATATAAAAACACAAAAAACAGAAACTTCTTCTATACCACCATTGCGGGAAAATGGCTTACTTAAATCGGACCCTAAGGCTAAATCAAACATCCTAAAAACCAGTTCCAAAAAGCATTTACACCTGTTACTTCTGATAAAATACCAAATAAAGGACCTAGCCCCCATCCTAAAATGTCAGACATTTTTGTTACTCAAAGTGGTGTCACTAAATTACTTTCAAAATAAATCCCCATAAGGCTTCGGGGCCAGACGGCATCCATGCTAAGATCTTGAAGGAATGTAAAGACACTATATCACCCATATTAACAATATTATTTAACAAATCTCTAGCTTTAGGTAGAATCCCATTAGACTGGAAGCATGCCAATGTATGCCCAGTATTTTAAAATGGAGACAAACAAGATGCCTTAAACTATAGACCATTTTCACTGACAGGCATCTGTTGTAAAATCTTAGAACACATAATCTCTAGCAATCTTATATCCAGTCTAGAAAGTAATAATGCTCTTTATGACTTGCAACATGGCTTTAGATCATCACGTTCATGTGAAACCCAGCTTATCTCCTTTATTCAAAGCCAATCAAACAACAGCAACATGCAAACTGACATCATGATAATGGATTTTGCCAAAGCGTTTGATAAAGTGTCTCATAAACATCTATTATACAAATTGGAATTCTATGGTATTACGTGCAATGCTTTAAAATGGATCTCAGACTTTCTTGACAGTAGGACCCAGACAGTTGTCCTGGAAGGTGAAATGTCAGATAAGGTTTCTGTAACCTCTGGTGTCCCACAGGGCACTGTCTTGGGTCCAATCCTCTTCCTTATCTATATAAATGATTTCGCTGACTATATGAAACATAGCACTCTAAGACTATTCGCGGATGATAGTATTATATATAGAGAGATAAAAAAACCTGAATGACGCAGTACTTCTCCAGTCTGACTTGGAAGCTGCTGGTAGGTGGGAACAAGATTGACTCATGCAATTCCATACCAAGAAATGTAACATCCTCAGTATAACTAAAAAAAAGAAACCAATATTATTCAGCTATAAACTGCATAATCATATCCTAGAAAAAGTAGCATCCTCAAAATACCTAGGTGTCATACTACAAAACAATCTAAAATGGGATAAACATATAAACTCTATCACCAATAAAACTAATCAATCACTGGGATTTCTACGAAGAAATTTGAAAATAGATTCTCCTAAGGTAAAGGAACATGCATACAAAGCCATAATAAGACCCAAATTAGAATATTCGTCAACATTCTGGGACCCACACACAAAATGTCAAATAAATCAAATTGAAAAGGTTCAAAGGAGAGCAGCAAGATTCGTTACCAATCGATATCATAATACAAGTTCAGCATCCGAAATGATTCAAAATCGTAACTGGCCAACACTCGAAATCAGAAGAACTAGAGCAAGATTAATTATGCTTTAAAAATCATTCACCACCATGTAGCCATCTATCCTGAAAATTTATTACTAGCGCCAGACCTAAGAACCAGACACAGCAGCATATACAGATACCGACATATTGGAACTTCTAAAGACTCATACAAATATTCTTTCTATCCTAGAACCATAAGCCAGTGGAACATGTTACCTATTACTGCATATGAGGCAGCCACAGTTCAAGTGTTCAAAACAATTGTTACTGTGCCTCTTATCATCTCATCAATCCATATTTTAATCTGCAACCAATGTATAAAGTTTTACCACGCACCTGTAAATGCATTATTTTAATGTCCACCATGTATAAAATAGATTGTATAAACACCCTCTGTGTTTTTAAACCAGCGCCTGCACGTAATCTTCGATATTGAGGGAGTGCAGTATTAAGAAGAAGAAAAAAGGTGAAATATGCATATCAGGAATCGCCACATTCAGAAAAAACAACCTCCCCACACAGTCAAGAAGAAGAGAGGAAGAGAGCATGGTTAATAAAATGATCAGTTTCAAAAAAGACACCACTAACAATTAACAAAAATGAGAACCCGGGCGGTTACCGCCTTGGAACGGTCAGTGGCAAATCAAATTGCCACTGGGGGTTTAAACCAGGTTCTAGGGTGCACCAACCTCACACTTGCCCCAACAGGTTCTCATATCACAAAACAAATACAAGTTGTCTTGGTGAAACAACTCCAACCCACTTATTGGCTCAACAATGTTGCATGCAAAAGCACACAAACATATAAAACATAAGAATCTAATAGCATTGAAAAACCAAAGGGCGGGTACTCAATGATCTTACAGAGACCAGAGCTCCTGGAGTAAAATCAGCAAGAACACGATGACATGGATAAAAGAAACAAATCGAGCTTCTAGGTTCTTTTAAGAAAAGATTTCCCCATAAACCTTCATAAACTCTTAAACCCCTGCCACCGTCGTGCAACCAAAGAGGTAAGCATAATGATCAACTGTAGAAGGGTTAATCACCAGGCATGCAGAGCGCTGTAAAATATCATGTTGGTAACCTTTCTTTTAAATTTACAGATGGTTTTTACGAATAACCGGGAGAAATCAACACTGCCCTTTATCTTCTTAAGTTTATAAATTAAATCTTCATAAAAAACTGGCTGTGAAATACCTTGTTGCAATAGTGATTTTAAACTGCACCTGTATTTATGAATTAGATCTGGGTATCGACGATAAAACTTGCAAAATGTTTTCCTTAATTTGTGATACCGATAACCTTGTTTTAAAAGTTTTTCTGTAATGACGAGAAGAAGAAGAGCTACACAGATCCCATATTCAGTTTTCAAGTTTTATTATATACAAATGTGATAATGCCAAGGCTTTCAGACAACCAAGGACATGAGGTTTTGGGCATGATCAAAGGTGGGATGTCTCGTCGTGAAATCCCCGTCCGACGAATTGTTCACCGGCGACAATTACTCGCTTGGCCCAACGACATCTTATTGAGTTTTAAAACACATTTATCTTTGCCAATTTATAAAACTTTAACACGCATCAACAATATTCCAAAAATAAAGTTTGGCGTTTTCATTTTCTTAAGAATTTCATATAGCCCTTTTCAAACGGAAACAATTCATTAGCGTATTATTGTGCAGGATGAGAATGTTGGATATGGGTGAGGCGCTCGGGGAGATAAAATGATATGGAATGTTGACCGGCAACAGAGAATTTAAATTGCGTGTAAATGTATAACACAGCAAAACGCGTAAGAATAAAGTTGTCCAGATGATAAAACCAAATCGAAAGCTTATCCTGCTGAAAATACTGGCCGGCTTGCAGTAGCCGAAATAATGGAGTAGCTGAAATATGCATTAGGGAAAACAATCAAAGTGCAAATTCACAAACCTGTTAACAATATCCAACCTTTCAAAATCTTTGTCATGTTGACCTTCACTTCCTATAAAAAAATCATGGATAATAATCATACAGTGAGTTTTTAATTAGAAACACGTGAAATGAACATCCATTATGACGAGTGATCCGAACGATTGCAATTTAAGGTACAAAGGGTGTATCCTAAGTAATATAGTGTATGCAACAGTTAATTATCTGTTTCATGTCACACTTATCGGAAAGTAGCAGGTAACTCGTGCACAATACACAATAATCGGGCGACTAATACATGTATCATCCTGGCGGCCATTGTAGACCCAGATCAGACATACCTATACCGTGTGAATGGGTTGATCTTATATTAATCGGGAGTGTCGTTGGAAACGATCTCGATAAAGTTAGCAAAATGGCTAAACAGCGGAGAGAAAATATCTTTATACAGTATCAACAATCTGTGCTGAAGGTCATAAAACTGAGTTTGGAAACCAGTCTCAAATCTCAAGCATATGATAGGATGAAATGGCGACTGCTTACCATGCTCAGTTTTATAACCTTGGACACTGAAGTTGGATTCAGTTCATTTAAGCAGTTTCATACATAATATGGACAAACTTTCTGTGTAACAAGAATCAGTTAGAAAAGACAACACTCTCGACTACATATTTTCATTCTGCTGTTCTGCTATTCTGCTAACTCTTTCTCGCTTGGAAAAGGTACATTCGAACAATATTGGTACGAGGAATATTGGTACTTCAAACAGTTGACGTCAGTTCTCAAAATGATCCTTTTTGCGCAAAATGCATAAGAGTTGAATCCAAATAGGCTGTAAAGCCCATGATGGCATATGACAAATAATTACATGGCGAACAGTATACAATTAAGTACAAAAGTACATCACCAATTACATATTACATACATACATTAACAAAAATGTGTAAAGAAAATGATCTTTAACGTTAGAGAAGGTTTCTTTACTCAATACAATACTATTGATTTCATAAAATTTTGAATATTTACTTTTGTTATTTAGAAATTCTATTATTCAAAAACGGCATTATGAAGGTACGGTTAGCCAAACTCTGGACGTACATGTAATTTACATAGTGTCATAGAATATTAAAAATAAACGAAAAAAAAATTATTGAGAAGACAAAACAACCAAGAAAAAAAAATGTGCGAGATAATCAATTCGAAACTAAATAAAACAGTTTAGAACATATGACTTTACCGAAAACGAAATTTTGAAAGATACGTCATACCAGTTATGATATTAAACTTATAATGATTGTAATTAAACAAAACTGACAAAACATAACAAACAAAACAAACAAGTCCACTAGATAAAACAGTTTAGAACAAATTACTTTATCGAAAACGAAACAGAATTATAATGATTGTAACTGAACAAAACTATCAAAACAAAAGAAATAAAACAGATAGATAGATAGATATTCTTTATTTCCCCCAGAGGCAGAGCATATGTACACAATATATACAGAGAAGACATTTTACAAACAAGCAAACAACAAGAAGAAAAAACATACAGATAAGTCATTTTACAAACAAGCACACAACAAAAAAACAGTGAGAAAATATTAAAGCAACTAATTATCCAACAAATAAAAGTATCATCCGGACGGATTGACCCCACGACATTTACCTTATCTTGGCGAAACGAAAAGCAAGATATCTGATGTCGGGAGCGAATCCGTCGGGCAGATCGATTTGCCAACACATGTCCGAGTTAGACAGCCTAAGCAAAGTTAGGCGATCCTACGGTGGGCATTTTTGCATATAAACAAACAAAGAAAAACAAATGTGATAAATGTACAAGTAATTATGGAACATTAAATAACATGGTATACAGGTATACTGTTACATATAAGTGCACAATGATATTTCAGCAACAGATTCATATGGTAATTACCCCGTAATTAAGTTTACGTTGTCTACTTACAATCTTTTAACATTTCTGTATGAGAATTTAAAATCTTGCACATATAATGGATAAATCTTATTATCATTTTAAAACAATGTACCCTTGATTGATTTTCGAGGTTGAATGTAACGAGTCCAGAAAATAATTCTAGAATTTGATTTTGAGGACTCATTTTGCATAAAATTTCAAAGTTTTCATTACCAAGATACTTGTGTAGATTAATCCATAACAAATGTCTAAAATAATCATTGTTTATGCAAAATAACAGAAGATGCTCGGCAATTGAGTCTGTTACTATTTTACATTTTACACATACAATGTTATATTTCCTAGAAAAGAACTTAGCTAATATCAGGATAGCTGTTCTGCAAAAAGGCAAGTGGTCGCGATAAAGTTCAGAAAAATGCCAGATGTTACACGGTATAATTGTATTATGGATGCTATAGAAGTCTTTTAGGCTTTCATCAAATAGTAAGCGGTTTTTATAATCAAAATTGGCTTTAGCTGTCATATATTGCTTGATAATTCGTTTCCAATTATATATTGATGGAAAAGATGCGTCATGGACATAATTAGTTAGGTAACTTGTCAGATTATATTTACCAAAAATGCGATAAATATCCGGAATAAAACCGCGGGTTTTTCTTGGCATTGCCATAAATTTTAATAGTCTGTGTACAGTACAAAGAGTATCTTAACTTTTTTGAAACAATCTAAATGGCAAAGCTGCCCAAAAAATAAAAGCTTACGTTTGTCAATTTCGTACTCCACTGGAAAAAGACCGATACAGCTTAAAGCTACATCTGTTCTTGTTGACTGATGCATCGATTGCATGATTTTAATACATTGTCTGTGTACTTTTTCTAAAGAGAGAATCTGAGTTTCTGTTAAGTTGCACCATAACTCGCTGCCGTAAAGGGCTTTTGATAAGACAATAGTTTTATAAAGATGTCTGGAAGTAACTGGGTGCAAGCCTGCTTTGTGAACACCGCAGTCAGTCAGACTGAAAAAAGTTTTACGCAATTTCGAACATGATAATTTAATATTTTTGTTAAGGTCCATGTGTTTGTTACATAGAGTGCCAAGGTGTGTATAAGAGTCTGTCTCTTCAACCTTATGTGTTCCCAGGTACCATTCTCGCGAATTTGTGGCAATAGGAAACTTGTTGTCGTTGAAAACAGCCACTTTGCTTTTAGCTGCATTATATAAATATCTTTCTGCAAGTGAGTTTTGATAAGCGATATTAATTAGATTTTCTAGACCATTTTTTGTCAAGGAAACGAGAACCATGTCGTCCGCTGATGTTGGACAAGCGTAGTTTACATTGTACATTTTAAAACCAAATTCCGAGGATTCCAACTTATTCATTAAGTCATTAATAAATACAAGATATAGTCGGGGGCTAATTACTTGACCCTGTCTGGTTCCCTGTAGTATGGGGAACCAGTCCGATGTGTGACCTTGATTTTTAACACAACTATAGACGTTTTCAAACATGTTAATTATTACTTTAAAAATGTTTAAGTTAATGCCCGTGTTGAATAGCTTCCTCATTAAGATTGGAAGTGAGACACGAAAGCGAAAATCGGAAGGTTAGCATTTTACAAGTACGCAACTGCTTTAACATATTTTGATGTTGGTTTTTGATAAATAATAATGATACTAGTACTTCATCATAAAGTTACACTAAAGTAGGTGATAATTAAATACAAAACATTTGAAAGAACCTGTAAGGACGATATTAACCTTCCATGAAGTCGGGGTTGGAAGATTACCGTTCTTTGTTTATAAGTTTCATTCAAAAATACCAGTGTAATTAAGTGTTATAAAGAGTTTGGTTTCTAAGACAAAATGCTTTGAAGATGTAAGTACCTAACTTCTGTATGACTGACTTTTGCTATGAGTTTATTAATTCTAAAAAATTAAACATGCTAGGTCTAACTCTGTATTTATTTGGTATATATTTATTTCTTAATGTGTGATATAGAGGACATTCTAGTACAAAGTGATATTCATCTTCAATAATGTTGCAAAGAGTACAAACTCGTTCATTTACCTGAGTACTTGCAGGTCTGGACCACCTGCCGGTTTTAATACATAATCTATGGGATGAAAGGCGTAATTTACACATTGAAAGGCAATACTTATTTATTGTGAACATTTCTAGATAAGGTTGGAATTTGAAAGATGCTATGTTCTTATAAAATAGCGCTCTTGACGATGAATTCAAACGGTCGTGCCAATTTTGTACAAAATTATCTCTTAATCTCTGTTTGACAGAGGCCAGAAATAAATCATTATTTTGAACGTTTTGGTGCAGCCACACTTCATAAAAACCTAATGATTACAGCAAATTCTTTACCTGAGAGCACCAATTTGTTTTTGTTGGATAATTGTCAAGATCGTTTTTCATAGTTCTATAGATAATATTGGCATATTTCTTTCTGTCCATTGTTAAAATTTTACACCAATACTTGATTACGTAAAAACTATGAATTGTCTTAAAAGAAATTCTTCCCAATGCACCATATATGAAATCATTCTGCGTAGCCTTTTTAACCCAAAGTAATTTCTTGCAAAACTGTAAATGAACCTTTTCTATTGACATTCCACTAGCAAAACCACATACTTCACTGCAATAATTCAAAATAGGGGACACTAATTTATCAAATAAGTCTAATTTGTGTTTTGGTTTAATATATGTAAATTTGTACAAATATTTATTTAATTTGAAAATTGCTTTCTGTGCATGACCTGATAACGTGTTTTGAGCTGTATTCAAGGAACCACCAGAAGTAAAGACAACACCCAAATATGTGAATTTGCTTACTATTTCTAATATTTGACCATCGTAGAAGAATTCTAAATTTCTTGGTAAAACTCCGCCCCTACGAAATACCATTACTTTCGTTTTTGATGTATTAACTCTAAGTTTCCAGGTGTTGCAATAGTCATTCAAGATATATAAACTTCTTTGCAATTCATCGGCTGAGTTAGCAAAAATTACGATATCATCTGCATATAGTAATAGGAACATTTTAAACTTATAAACATCTATTCCTGTTATACCATTCTGAATTAGGATATCTTCTAAGTCATTGATGAAAAGTGAAAATAAAAAGGGAGATAAACATTCCCCCTGACGAACTCCAAGCATACATGTGTATTCATCACTAAGTGTATTACAATACTTTACTCTTGCCTTTACAGAATCATACATGGATTTAATGATATCTAATATATTTCCCCTTAAACCTACCTTTATTATCTCTGACAACATAATCAAAGGCCCACGTAAAATCTACAAATACCGCAAAGAGTTGTTTCCCTTGGTTTAAAGTATGTGTTATTAAATAATGTAATACAAAAATGTTATCAGTTGTACTCATATTTTGTCTGAAACCCGCCTGTGCTTCGACATAAACACTATACTTCTCTGACCAGTCATTAAGTCTATTATTCAAAATACGTGTAAAAAGTTTTCCTAAACAACTTAAGAGAGTAATACCACGATAATTATCTACATTGCTAATGCTTCCTTTTTTATGTAAGGGAATCACATAACCTTCTGACCATCTTTCAGGAAAATAGCCTTTAGCAAAAATCTTGTTAAAAAGTTGATGTAAGATTGGCAAAAATATTTCTCCGCCGGTTATAAAAAATTCATTTAAGAACAAGTCAGGGCTCCCAGATTAATTAGTCTTTAATTGTTTTATTGCACATTTAATTTCATCAGACGATATATGCTCATTTAATTCATGAAACATGACGTTAAACTCATGTTTTTCATATCTTTCAATAAAATGTAATACATCTTCATCTACATGAAAAAATTTGTCGTGTGGATTGTTTACAGCTTTAAAATATATTTCAAAAGTAGAAAGTGGAATGTTTGTCTTCTAGACACCAGAGCTTTCCTTCAGTAAATTCCAATATAAAAGGGCATTATTAGGTCTCGCATTTACTTATTTATTAGTTTTATCTTTATCAAAATTATATCTACATTTTCTCAAAGTTTTCTTGTATTCAGGCCTAGCTATTGATAAATTCATCCTATTGGTATCATTTTTATTTGTTCTGTATCTTTTAAGCATGTTATTAAAAATAAGCTTCTTTCCATAACATTCTTCGTTATACCAAGGCTCATTGCATTCAGTTTTTACAGTATTAATAGACTTATTTGTATCTTTTATTTTTTTCTCAAATAATGGTGAAGCAACATTTGTAACAATTTTTTTCAAACTCTTTTAAGCAATCATCTATATCACGATTCACAATGGCATTTGATATCATCTCAGACAAACCAGTTAACCAGACTGTTTGGGGCTGGACAACATCTGTGTAAACATTTGAGTTGGTTGAGCCCACGATTGATTCAAACATGGTGCATAATGCAACTGGGACGGGTGGTCGGGATAAGCCAGTACTGCATCTACCGGTCCGTTTTGACTGGGTACTGAACTATTTACCGAGGTTTGAACGATAGACTGTGCCACGTGAGGTGTTTGTTGCATTTGATTTGCTAAAACTGAAGAAGTTAGTGAGCTCGGGATTTGGCGTGGTATTAAAGGTTGTGTCGACGTCATTGACTGGCTGGTCTGAGGTAACTGCTGACCTGTTGCAGGAGCTGTGTTTAGTCCAGGATCTAGTCTATTGATACTCATATAATAATCCCAGTCAGGAAATTCGTCCCACAGGACCCGTCCATCCATAATTATTTTCGCTGGGTATACCATTCTTACTTTAGATCTTGGGTTTGATGTACGACATTTCTTAAACTTAGGCCATAACCTTTGTCTCGCCTGTTGTATTTCCTTAGCAAAATCGAGATCTACAGATAGACCAGATGAGTCTCTAAGACGATTTGTTCTACTCAGGATATAATCGATGTCGCCATAATCTCTAAAATTTACAATGATTGGCCTTTTGTTGAAATTTCTACCCGGTTTCTTTGGGCCTAGTCGGTGAGCACGTGCCATATAGACATCTATAGGGTCAATATCCAGCCTATTATCTAAAAAGTCCGGTATAACGGTAAAGCAATTCTCACCTCGATTTTCTACAAAACCACGAAATATAAGGTTATTGCGACGTGATCTTGCCTCCAGGTCAATCATTTTGTAAGCTAACGCTCTAATCCAAAATCCATGAAAATTGTCACGTTTACAGTTTGTTGAACCTGTTTCTCAACTTTAGATAACGATTCTTGGAAGGCCAACATACCTTTGTTACATCAAGATTGTTCGTCCTTAATAAGTTTTAATCCATCAAACATATGCAGCAATTTATCATCTAAGGAACACATTGCAAAGTCTTCCCTAGTTGTATTCCAAGTTTGTAGGTTTCCACTAGCACAGTTTTCCGTAACCTGCATAACGTGCTGTTCGTGCTCACCAAAAAGTTCAAACCTGTTATGTGTAGGCACAGAAAAGTTACTACATGTAACCATATCCATTACCAGAATTTCACTCCATCAACACAGAATATATCAAATCACTTAGGAAAATATTCCCTGTAAGCTCCGCACAGTTTTAACGCGAGAAAACGTTTGCTTTTACTTGAAAACTTTAATTTTCCGAGGAGCTCGATAAATACACAACTACACTGTCCGCCATCTTGAAGTTTAGATAATGTCATGAAACTATTTTATTTGTAGGTTTTCTTACACAAAGTAATCTTCATATTAATTTCATAAAGATAATACTAATGACATGTATAAAAATTCTAATTTAGTGTATAAATGATGTGATATGATTATTATACGCTTATTGCTTCTGTGTTTCTGATTAAAAACCACCAGTAAGGCTATTTTTCAGCATTAGATGGTGTGTGCGTGTTGCACAGAGACTGTGTATGATGTTCAACGAAGTAGAATTGTATGCGTGTGTTAATCAACGAAATCATTCTATAGTTTTCAGGGAATAGACAATGCTGTATGTCGATCCTTCTGTGTTTCATTTGGCGGTGAAAAATGATGAGTCAAGTCAAAGTGCAGTGGTCCACCCAGAGGAATATTTGTCTTACATCTATGAGCCAGTCTCTTCGTCAAAAATAGGATATCAAGAACGAACATTTGAAGTACCTGGTCGTGATGTGGCGACAAAAATCAATGCTCTATGATTTGGTGAATTAACTGGGAACATCAGCGTTAGTGAAAAGCAATGTGAGATATTGCAAATATAAGATACACGCTTACCTAAAGATTGCTCATGTGTAAACTTTAATTAATATAATCTAAAGACCCTGTCACACTATACTACGTTTTGACTGCGTTGGCACGGCTATGTTTAATTTACAAGACTACGGCCGTGAGCTCGCAAGAAAATTGATAAATTTTTCGTGAAGATGGAGATATCAAGACGTCCACACAGCGACCAAGGCGTTGCTACGGAGCTCCCATTGTGTTCTATCGCGTTCCTACGGATTTATTGTTGGCGAGTGTCTGTGCTCTCGTGGCGCTTGCACTGCGTGCACTACACTTTCACTGCGCTCACACTGCGCTGACGGCATGCTGAAGACGTTCGTTTGCTATTCCTATAAAACGAAGTGAATAAACACATCTTCATCAATTATTTGTTTGTTCTCGAACAGTTGAATCTATGCCTTTTGGCCCTCCGTCGTCGTCCCAGATTGATATGCACAATTTATTTGCTGGACTTGTATATCGGCAAGCAGTAGCCAGGCTTGGTGCCATACTGAAATGAGTGTTTTTTTGCAAATCTTATAAATGTATATAATTGTGTTCGTCTTTTTTCACGCTAACGAAGATGAAAGCGGTAGAAGCGCACTAAAGCATGCGGTCGTTGTAAGAACGCAGTAAAATAAATATCCTTTTTTATTAATTAACTAAAACAATATTGACACAATATGTACAATTCAGTCCACCTTATATGGGTTGCACTCAATTCATTTGAAATCTCAACTGGGCCAATACGAGATAACCTGGGCCAATACGGGTTTAACTGAGCCAATATAGATCGCATGATTCTGATTGGATAATGAACTGGTCCAATATGGATTGAATCACTTCCTTTTAAAAACAAAAATGCCGCCATTTTGGAATTTCTAAGTCGAATTTTTATGGATAAAAATGATAATAGATAGTGTGACTTTGGACACGAGGTGCATTAAATCAAAGCGGCAGAGTATAAGTCTATGTTGCCGCTTTTGGTGGTTTCTTTCTGTGTAATGAAAATCTTTGAGTTTATCTAACTCACCAGTACAACAACAATGCGGATGTCTGCAGCAAGAATTCTTGAAACTAAAAAAAAACAGTGACTTTTAAGGGATTACTCTTGATTTGAGCAAGCATATTCAGAAAAATTTTGCAAAAAGGATCAAAGCTTCGTTTGGATAACTTACAGACATGATAAATTGAGTATTACATGCGGAATTCGTGGATGGAATGTGCGAGAAAAGAAATTTTTTTGGATATATTTGGATATGAACTAAATTTAGACTGGAAGAACAAGAGAGTTGGCTGCCACAGTGTGTAGGAATGTTCAGGTTGTTTTTATATTCAAAACAAAACAATCTTCATATCTGCATCTCCATGGTAGCTTATATCAGCCAGGTCACTACTGTACATAGACTAATTGAAGATGCCAGACATTAGAATCAGAGTTGACACTTCATCTCTTCAGGCCGGTAAATTAGCAAGTCTAGAACTATGAATATTGTGTTAATTAATAAAATTGTCTTTAATCAAGTGAATTCATATTGGCCTTGTTATTGGGTCTCGGGCAGTCATATTAGCCCTCGGCCTTCGGCCTCGGGCCAATATGACTACCCTTGACCCAATAACAAGGCCAATATTAATTCACTTGATTAATAACATTATATTATTACATAATATAAACACCGTGGACGCGCCGTATAGAAGCACTGACGTCTCTGAGATTGCCATCAAATCTCCGTACAAGCGCCACTTACAACCACAGCATTCGCCCTGCGACCTCTGTGCGCGCCGGTAGAGCTCCTGTGCCGTTGAAGTAGATATTACTGCGTTGCTACGACAACCTTACGGCGACCCCACTGCGCTCTTTTCAGAAAACCTAGCGACCGCATTTGTTTTGTGCATGCTCAAACGTCTGTCGGCGTTCGACTGGCAATACCACTCTGTTGCTGCGGCAGTGTTACGTACTGCGCGTTCCTCGGCGTTCTTGAACCCCATAGGATCGTCGTGAGAACGCTGCCATAGTGTGACGGGTTAATCTGTATTTATAAACTTCAATGCTATATTTTAAAAGGTTGTACGTTGAACTTTTTTTACTACGGATCATCATTGCTAAATACTTAAAAAGAAATAACGTTTTTTCATAAGCCATTCTTGTAGCAGTGGGACAGTATTTAGAGAATAATATATGGGTGGTCGGGGGCGGATGTTGATAATTGCCCCGCTGAAGAGATAAAATGCCCGAGGGCTTTAGCCCGAGGGCATTTTATCTCTAGCGGGGCAATTATCAACATCCGCCCCCGACCACCCATGAATTGTTCTGTATAATACATATGTCAGTTTTCCCTCGATTACTGTACCGGTGAAATCCGAGGTTTACCTTAACCGCAGGGCAAAGGGAAATAATTATGTTAGAAGTTGTGTCAAAACTAGATAAATTACTGTCAATAAACAGTCTAGCTTCTTCGTCGGTTAAATGATTGTTTTCTTGAGGCAACTTAGCAGTAATTCCATCTAAATCTAGAATTCTATTTGCGAGCGACTCCAGCGTACGCTCACCCGTGGCCATTTTGCTGTCGGGAATGCCGCTAATGACGTCATGCAAAACCAAGCGTTGCACGTGCGTCTTTTCCAAGGGCTTTTATCGCATAATTGCCCTCCACGTGCGGGGCAATTATGCGATAAAATCTGCCGAGGCCGAGTAATAATATTTTTTCAACGTAAATTTGTTACTATATATAGTAACATATGTATTATTCAGAACAAAAAAGAGAAACGTTGACGTTATAAAAAGAACTTCATTAACTTTATCTCTTTGTATAAATAGATTTGATGGCAAAATATGATACATGTATAATTATAGTATATAAATATATGACACTTATTACATTTATACGTTGCATGGTACACTGAGATGAATAGATTGATATATTAAATATATAAGAAATATGTCTGGGTATGTATTTCAACTCGAGTGCAATGATTTAAAGATTCGCTTAAGATGTTACATGACCACAGCCCCTGGGAATATTTGCACCAGTGTCAAACCTTAAAAAGAATATGTTAGTGAATATATCAACAACATTCAGCTAATAAACTCTTAAACGTTCTCAAATGGTTATCCTCGCGATCGAGTCGATTTTCACTGATAATTCCTGTGTGTCTGGCTGCCACAAACAGCATTTTCCACACTCGGTCAGGGCTTTGCTGTCGCATTATCGTTATTGTTTTAGTCCTGCAAAAAATAATGTGTATTTATTTAAGTAGGTGTTATGTGTAGAACGGGTCATTTCTATATTTAATGCACTTAAAATAACTTTCTGCTCAAGCCGGCGCCGAAGGGTATACGAAGTGTAGCATTTTGAATTAACGCTGATGTACAACATGAATGCAACAAAAGTTTCGAACATTCCTTTTAATGTATAATTCCTTTCAATATTTTCCAGATGAACTCACATTCTTTTAAACTTTAAAGCTATGTGTTTGTACTGTCTATTATCACAAAGAAAAGTATAGGTAGTTTATTAATTAACAGTGATCTGACACCTTGAAACCGGCGCCCCGTTTTTATTCAATTATATGTTTACATTTGTCATGTTAGTTTAGTTTAAACATATTTAGAGCCTTCATTATATATAGACATAAATTTGCTTTCATTGCGTCAGTAAACCTTGTGATTTAC
This sequence comes from Corbicula japonica, assembly GCA_038501625.1. NCBI lineage: Eukaryota > Metazoa > Mollusca > Bivalvia > Venerida > Cyrenidae > Corbicula > Corbicula japonica. Next base: position 316,924 of record JAZAYU010000335.1, on the reverse strand, counting down.
TAAACATGTCCCTTTTTGGTCATATTATTCATCCTATGCCCCACAAAGTAAAAAGTGGAGACTACTTTGTGTCAGCGATTAACTGACTTTCTCGAATAGGAACATCCGGTGATATATTTATTAATTACCAGTACGCATATTAATATCAAATGTTATAATTACCGCATCTTCGCTTTCACGTTTCCAAAGAAACCGAAAACAGTCTTCAATGATTAACGCACACACTGTCGAATAGAAACGCACACACTTTTATTGATTTCGTATAGACACGAACACTTTATTTTACTTTTACCGAGGCATAGAAACACTTTAATTAGCATTAATATAAAAATGATAAGTAATGTTTTGGTTCTTGAAACTGGTTTCATTTCTCAGTTTTATAATACTGTGGCCCGAAAAGTCCAACTTTCAGATTTGTATGGAGATCAACTAACAGAAAACTTTGTTGCTATTTAATAGAATGACATATTTTTATTTTACGATTTGTTCACAGATGATATAAATACATGTAGTTCGTCCATATCTTATGATGATTTTCTATAAATTACATGAGAAAGTGCGAGAGTATTTAAGGAAGATGGGTACGTTGATAACGTAAGAAGGGTCAAAATGGAATATCTCGTAGATTTAAATAAATTTATACCAAAGATCGTTCTAATCATTCACTTTTTTGGAAATTCTGTGGTGACGCTCTTACATACAGCTGTCCTTTACCAACGTGGCTATCTACCTTAAACACTGTGAAAATATTGTTTTAATTTTAATGAAAGCTATAAAATATCACGTTATATACCAGTGACGCTCTTACATACAACTGTCCTTTACCAACGTGGCTATCTACCTTAAACACTGTGGAAATATTGTTTTAATTTTAATGAAAGCTATAAAATATCACGTTATATACCATTGAATTCATAGAAAATCAGTAAATAAAACTAATTTATATAAAGCCAATGCAACCAAGGAAAATCGTGCTCTCGCAAACCTACTATGACAGATTTAATTAATAAAGAAGAAATATGCAATACATACTTCTGTTAAGTTCCAGATTCCAAACATGTTCTATCACACGTAGAATAAAACGCGATCTAACATGCAATCCCATAATAGCAATACAGGTTCATTTTGCGCTAATACGATAATCCGTTACCAAATATAATTAAAAGATGACTGCAACAAGTTGCAAAATCCCTCCGTGAAAACTGTGCCAAAGATCATAAAACTTAGATTTAAGACCAGTCGCTATTTCAGCCATTGAGATGCTTGAGATTTCAAACTGGTCTTCGGTATTATTTTTATGATCTTGAGAATCATGGTAATTTGCAGCATTTTATAAAACCTTCAGCATTGCAATGACTTTCATTTTTATTTCAGTTAATCACACTTACATCGAGTGATATATACATGTCATAGGTTTCGGTAAATACATCACATCGTTTTTGTGATATTTATGCAAGTTTACTTATTACTTATAATTTTCTTTTGGGCATGTGGACATGCAGGGATGACCTCAAAACAAGTCAATTTTAACCATTACTTACTTATAGACCCAAACTTGATGACGAAACTTCCCTAAATTGTCTAAATGAGTCACTCAAAAGAATAAACCCAAACTCTAAATCAGTTCTCTTAATCGGCGGAGACTTTAACCTAGGTAACATCGACTGGAAGTCCGCCAGCATAATCCCTGGCAAATCAAATATTAAACACAACAAGAATTACTTGACATTGCCGCAGACCACTCACTATCCCAATTAGTCGATAAACCAATAAGGAAAGAAAAAATCCTAGATTTACTTTTTACAAATTATCCCTCGATCGTTGACAATATCGAAACCATCCCCACTATTGGTGAAGTTGACCATGACATTATTCTCTCAGTATGTAATACTTCACTCCGCAGATGCAAACCAAAACCTAGGCTGAAACTGAAGTATTCTAAAGCGAACTGGAATGGAATAAAGGACGACCTCATTGAAACACATAACCAAATATTAAAAGATCAAGATCATAAAAATATTGATGAATTATGGAGTACATTTTAAAACAGCTTTCAAACTTCTGTTTCTAAACACATCCCATCCAAATTAAGTAAACCAAATAATTAACTGCCTTGGATCTCAAATGACTTAAGAAAGAAAATGAATAGATATAAACGAAACTCTTAAAACGCAATAAATACCAGAGCAAATCAAATAAATTAAGCCAACTAAAATCTGAAATCCAAAAAGAACAAAGGAAAGCATATTGGAACTGCATTGAAAACATGATATTTGATATTCCAGTCCCAGAACAGGACAGCTCAAAAATTAATAAACATCCTAAAAATTTGTTCTCATATATAAAAACACAAAAAACAGAAACTTCTTCTATACCACCATTGCGGGAAAATGGCTTACTTAAATCGGACCCTAAGGCTAAATCAAACATCCTAAAAACCAGTTCCAAAAAGCATTTACACCTGTGACTTCTGATAAAATACCAAATAAAGGACATAGCCCCCATCCTAAAATGACAGACATTTTTGTTACTCAAAGTGGTGTCACTAAATTACTTTCAAAATAAATCCCCATAAGGCTTCGGGGCCAGACGGCATCCATGCTAAGATCTTGAAGGAATGTAAAGACACTATATCACCCATATTAACAATATTATTTAACAAATCTCTAGCTTTAGGTAGAATCCCATTAGACTGGAAGCATGCCAATGTATGCCCAGTATTTTAAAATGGAGACAAACATGATGCCTTAAACTATAGACCATTTTCACTGACATGCATCTGTTGTAAAATCTTAGAACACATAATCTCTAGCAATCTTATATCCAGTCTAGAAAGTAATAATGCTCTTTATGACTTGCAACATGGCTTTAGATCATCACGTTCATGTGAAACCCAGCTTATCTCCTTTATTCAAAGCCAATCAAACAACAGCAACATGCAAACTGACATCATGATAATGGATTTTGCCAAAGCGTTTGATAAAGTGTCTCATAAACATCTATTATACAAATTGGAATTCTATGGTATTACGTGCAATGCTTTAAAATGGATCTCAGACTTTCTTGACAGTAGGACCCAGACAGTTGTCCTGGAAGGTGAAATGTCAGATAAGGTTTCTGTAACCTCTGGTGTCCCACAGGGCACTGTCTTGGGTCCAATCCTCTTCCTTATCTATATTAATGATTTCGCTGACTATATGAAACATAGCACTCTAAGACTATTCGCGGATGATAGTATTATATATAGAGAGATAAAAAAACCTGAATGACGCAGTACTTCTCCAGTCTGACTTGGAAGCTGCTGGTAGATGGGAACAAGATTGACTCATGCAATTCCATACCAAGAAATGTAACATCCTCAGTATAACTCAAAAAAAGAAACCAATATTATTCAGCTATAAACTGCATAATCATATCCTAGAAAAAGTAGCATCCTCAAAATACCTAGGTGTCATACTACAAAACAATCTAAAATGGGATAAACATATAAACTCTATCACCAATAAAGCTAATCAATCACTGGGATTTCTACGAAGAAATTTGAAAATAGATTCTCCTAAGGTAAAGGAACATGCATACAAAGCCATAATAAGACCCAAATTAGAATATTCGTCAACATTCTGGGACCCACACACAAAATGTCAAATAAATCAAATTGAAAAGGTTCAAAGGAGAGCAGCAAGATTCGTTACCAATCGATATCATAATACAAGTTCAGCATCCGAAATGATTCAAAATCGTAACTGGCCAACACTCGAAATCAGAAGAACTAGAGCAAGATTAATTATGCTTTAAAAATCATTCACCACCATGTAGCCATCTATCCTGAAAATTTATTACTAGCGCCAGACCTAAGAACCAGACACAGCAGCATATACAGATACCGACATATTGGAACTTCTAAAGACTCATACAAATATTCTTTCTATCCTAGAACCATAAGCCAGTGGAACATGTTACCTATTACTGCATATGAGGCAGCCACAGTTCAAGTGTTCAAAACAATTGTTACTGTGCCTCTTATCATCTCATCAATCCATATTTTAATCTGCAACCAATGTATAAAGTTTTACCACGCACCTGTAAATGCATTATTTTAATGTCCACCATGTATAAAATAGATTGTATAAACACCCTCTGTATTTTTAAACCAGCGCCTGCACGTAATCTTCGATATTGAGGGAGTGCAGTATTAAGAAGAAGAAAAAAGGTGAAATATGCATATCAGGAATTGCCACATTCAGAAAAAACAACCTACCCACACAGTCAAGAAGAAGAGAGGAAGAGAGCATGGTTAATAAAATGATCAGTTTCAAAAAAGACACCACTAACAATTAACAAAAATGAGAACCCGGGGGGTTACCGCCTTGGAACGGTCAGTGGCAAACCAAATTGCCACTGGGGGTTTAAACCAGGTTCTAGGGTGCACCAACCTCACACTTGCCCCAACAGGTTCTCATATCACAAAACAAATACAAGTTGTCTTGGTGAAACAACTCCAACCCACTTATTGGCTCAACAATGTTGCATGCAAAAGCACACAAACATATAAAACATAAGAATCTAATAGCATTGAAAAACCAAAGGGCGGGTACTCAATGATCTTACAGAGACCAGAGCTCCTGGAGTAAAATCAGCAAGAACACGATGACATGGATAAAAGAAACAAATCGAGCTTCTAGGTTCTTTTAAGAAAAGATTTCCCCATAAACCTTCATAAACTCTTAAACCCCTGCCACCGTCGTGCAACCAAAGAGGTAAGCATAATGATCAACTGTAGAAGGGTTAATCACCAGGCATGCAGAGCGCTGTAAAATATCATGTTGGTAACCTTTCTTTTAAATTTACAGATGGTTTTTACGAATAACCGGGAGAAATCAACACTGCCCTTTATCTTCTTAAGTTTATAAATTAAATCTCCATAAAAAACTGGCTGTGAAATACCTTGTTGCAATAGTGATTTTAAACTGCACCTGTATTTATGAATTAGATCTGGGTATCGACGATAAAACTTGCAAAATGTTTTCCTTAATTTGTGATACCGATAACCTTGTTTTAAAAGTTTTTCTGTAATGACGAGAAGAAGAAGAGCTACACAGATCCCATATTCAGTTTTCAAGTTTTATTATATACAAATGTGATAATGCCAAGGCTTTCAGACAACCAAGGACATGAGGTTTTGGGCATGATCAAAGGTGGGATGTCTCGTCGTGAAATCCCCGTCCGACGAATTGTTCACCGGCGACAATTACTCGCTTGGCCCAACGACATCTTATTGAGTTTTAAAACACATTTATCTTTGCCAATTTATAAAACTTTAACACGCATCAACAATATTCCAAAAAATAAAGTTGGGCGTTTTCATTTTCTTAAGAATTTCATATAGCCCTTTTCAAACGGAAACAATTCATTAGCGTATTATTGTGCAGGATGAGAATGTTGGATATGGGTGAGGCGCTCGGGGAGATAAAATGATATGGAATGTTGACCGGCAACAGAGAATTTAAATTGCGTGTAAATGTATAACACAGCAAAACGCGTAAGAATAAAGTTGTCCAGATGATAAAACCAAATCGAAAGCTTATCCTGCTGAAAATACTGGCCGGCTTGCAGTAGCCGAAATAATGGAGTAGCTGAAATATGCATTAGGGAAAACAATCAAAGTGCAAATTCACAAACCTGTTAACAATATCCAACCTTTCAAAATCTTTGTCATGTTGACCTTCACTTCCTATATATAAATCATGGATAATAATCATACAGTGAGTTTTTAATTAGAAACACGTGAAATGAACATCCATTATGACGAGTGATCCGAACGATTGCAATTTAAGATACAATGGGTGTATCCTAAGTAATATAGTGTATGCAACAGTTAATTATCTGTTTCATGTCACACTTATCGGAAAGTAGCAGGTAACTCGTGCACAATACACAATAATGGGGGACTAATACATGTATCATCCTGGCGGCATTGTAGACCCAGATCAGACATACCTATACCGTGTGAATGGGTTGATCTTATATTAATCGGGAGTGTCGTTGGAAACGATCTCGATAAAGTTAGCAAAATGGCTAAACAGCGGAGAGAAAATATCTTTATACAGTATCAACAATCTGTGCTGAAGGTCATAAAACTGAGTTTGGAAACCAGTCTCAAATCTCAAGCATATGATAGGATGAAATGGCGGCTGCTTACCATGCTCAGTTTTATAACCTTGGACACTGAAGTTGGATTCAGTTCATTTAAGCAGTTTTATACATAATATGGACAAACTTTCTGTGTAACAAGAATCAGTTAGAAAAGACAACACTCTCGACTACATATTTTCATTCTGCTGTTCTGCTATTCTGCTAACTCTTTCTCGCTTGGAAAAGGTACATTCGAACAATATTGGTACAAGGAATATTGGTACTTCAAACAGTTGACGTCAGTTCTCAAAATGATCCTTTTTGCGCAAAATGCATAAGAGTTGAATCCAAATAGGCTGTAAAGCCCATGATGGCATATGACAAATAATTACATGGCGAACAGTATACAATTAAGTACAAAAGTACATCACCAATTACATATTACATACATACATTAACAAAAATGTGTAAAGAAAATGATATTAAACGTTAGAGAAGGTTTCTTTACTCAATACAATACTATTGATTTCATAAAATTTTGAATATTTACTTTTGTTATTTAGAAATTCTATTATTCAAAAACGGCATTATGAAGGTACGGTTAGCCAAACTCTGGACGACGTACATGTAATTTACATAGTGTCATAGAATATTAAAAATAAACGAAAAAAAAAATTATTGAGAAGACAAAACAACAAAGAAAAAAAATGTGCGAGATAATCAATTCGAAACTAAATAAAACAGTTTAGAACATATGACTTTACCGAAAACGAAATTTTGAAAGATACGTCATACCAGTTATGATATTAAACTTATAATGATTGTAATTAAACAAAACTGACAAAACATAACAAACAAAACAAACAAGTCCACTAGATAAAACAGTTTAGAACAAATTACTTTATCGAAAACGAAACAGAATTATAATGATTGTAACTGAACAAAACTATCAAAACAGAAGAAATAAAACAGACAAGTTCACTAGATACAACTACATTCAACATAAGTTTGTAAAGTTTTTATTATAAATTATGAAATTTAAAATAATGGTTAAAGTTGTGATGATAATGATAATGATAATGATAACCTTCCGCGAAAGCGAAAATCGGAAGGTTAGCATTTTACAAGTACGCAACTGCTTTAACATATTTTGATGTTGGTTTTTGATAAATAATAATGATACTAGTACTTCATCATAAAGTTACACTAAAGTAGGTGATAATTAAATACAAAACATTTGAAAGAACCTGTAAGGACGATATTAACCTTCCATGAAGTCGGGGTTGGAAGATTACCGTTCTTTGTTTATAAGTTTCATTCAAAAATACCAGTGTAATTAAGTGTTATAAAGAGTTTGGTTTCTAAGACAAAATGCTTTGAAGATGTAAGTACCTAACTTCTGTATGACTGACTTTTGCTATGAGTTTATTAATTCTAAAAAATTAAACATGCTAGGTCTAACTATGTATTTATTTGGTATATATTTATTTCTTAATGTGTGATATAGAGGACATTCTAGTACAAAGTGATATTCATCTTCAATAATGTTGCAAAGAGTACAAACTCGTTCATTTACCGGAGTACTTGCAGGTCTGGACCACCTGCCGGTTTAAATACATAATCTATGGGATGAAAGGCGTAATTTACACATTGAAAGGCAATACTTATTTATTGTGAACATTTCTAGATAAGGTTGGAATTTGAAAGATGCTATGTTCTTATAAAATAGCGCTCTTGACGATGAATTCAAACGGTCGTGCCAATTTTGTACAAAATTATCTCTTAATCTCTGTTTGACAGAGGCCAGAAATAAATCATTATTTTGAACGTTTTGGTGCAGCCACACTTCATAAAAACCTAATGATTACAGCAAATTCTTTACCTGAGAGCACCAATTTGTTTGTGTTGGATAATTGTCAAGATCGTTTTTCATAGTTCTATAGATAATATTGGCATATTTCTTTCTGTCTATTGTTAAAATTTTACACCAATACTTGATTACGTAAAAACTATGAATTGTCTTAAAAGAAATTCTTCCCAATGCACCATATATGAAATCATTCTGCGTAGTCTTTTTAACCCAAAGTAATTTCTTGCAAAACTGTAAATGAACCTTTTCTATTGACATTCCACTAGCAAAACCACATACTTCACTGCAATAATTCAAAATAGGGGACACTAATTTATCAAATAAGTCTAATTTGTGTTTTGGTTTAATATATGTAAATTTGTACAAATATTTATTTAATTTGAAAATTGCTTTCTGTGCATGACCTGATAACGTGTTTTGAGCTGTATTCAAGGAACCACCAGAAGTAAAGACAACACCCAAATATGTGAATTTGCTTACTATTTCTAATATTTGACCATCGTAGAAGAATTCTAAATTTCTTGGTAAAACTCCGCCCCTACGAAATACCATTACTTTCGTTTTTGATGTATTAACTCTAAGTTTCCAGGTGTTGCAATAGTCATTCAAGATATATAAACTTCTTTGCAATTCATCGGCTGAGTTAGCAAAAATTACGATATCATCTGCATATAGTAATAGGAACATTTTAAACATATAAACATCTATTCCTGTTATACCATTCTGAATTAGGATATCTTCTAAGTCATTGATGAAAAGTGAAAATAAAAAGGGAGATAAACATTCCCCCTGACGAACTCCAAGCATACATGTGTATTCATCACTAAGTGTTTTACAATACTTTACTCTTGCCTTTACAGAATCATACATGGATTTAATGATATCTAATATATTTCCCCTTAAACCTAGCTTTATCATCTCTGACAACATAATCAAAGGCCCTCGTAAAATCTACAAATACCGCAAAGAGTTGTTTCCCTTGGTTTAAAGTATGTGTTATTAAATAATGTAATACAAAAATGTTATCAGTTGTACTCATATTTTGTCTGAAACCCGCCTGTGCTTCGACATAAACACTATACTTCTCTGACCAGTCATTAAGTCTATTATTCAAAATACGTGTGAAAAGTTTTCCTAAACAACTTAAGAGAGTAATACCACGATAATTATCTACATTGCTAATGCTTCCTTTTTTATGTAGGGGAATCACATAACCTTCTGACCATCTTTCAGGAAAATAGCCTTTAGCAAAAATCTTGTTAAAAAGTTGATGTAAGATTGGCAAAAATATTTCTCCGCCGGTTATAAAAAATTCATTTAAGAACAAGTCAGGGCTCCCAGATTAATTAGTCTTTAATTGTTTTATTGCACATTTAATTTCATCAGACGATATATGCTCATTTAATTCATGAAACATGACGTTAAACTCATGTTTTTCATATCTTTCAATAAAATGTAATACATCTTCATCCACATGATAAAATTTGTCGTGTGGATTGTTTACAGCTTTAGTCAGTACTGTTATCAGTAAATTAACCCGTTACCGATGTCATGCAGTGATTGATACGTATATCAGGGCTATCCGATCAACGTTTTTTGGCGTTGTCCCGGTTAGCTCAGTCGGTTACGTCGCAGGAATTGCATGGCTAGGCGCTGTCGCCGTGACGGTGCGGGTTCGCTCCCAGCTAGAGACACTATCATTTAAAATATATTTCAAAAGTAGAAAGTGGAATGTTTGTCTTCTAGACACCAGAGCTTTCCTTCAGTAAATTCCAATATAAACGGGCATTATTAGGTCTCGCATTTACTTATTTATTAGTTTTATCTTTATCAAAATTATATCTACATTTTCTCAAAGTTTTCTTGTATTCAGACCTAGCTATTGATAAATTCATCCTATTGGTATCATTTTTATTTGTTCTGTATCTTTTAAGCATGTTATTAAAAATAAGCTTCTTTCCATAACATTCTTCGTTATACCAAGGCTCATTGCATTCAGTTTTTACAGTATTAATAGACTTATTTGTATCTTTTATTTTTTTCTCAAATAATGATGAAGCAACATTTGTAACAATTTTTTTCAAACTCTTTTAAGCAATCATCTATATCACGATTCACAATGGCATTTGATATCATCTCAGACAAACCAGTTAAATTTTCGGTGAAAGAATTTTCCTTCAATTTATTAAGAAATGTTTCCCTATGTTCTGTTTTCCATACAAACTTTGATTTAATATGTTCAATATTTAAAAAATGGCCTCATCATCTGACAAAGTTTCGTTTCGACACTTGTTTAATTCAAAAATGCATTTGATAAGACAATGATCAGAGATGATATTTGGTTCAAAAACTTCAAAATCAAGAATAGTTGAAAAAGCATCGTGTTTACATAACACGTTTTTGAACCAAATACTCAGATTTCAACTTGTTTGTTCTTTTTGAAAACAACCCCTGAGTATTTAACAAGGCACAACGAATATTAACCTTCTCCGTGAAGTCCTAATGTTTCTTTGTGTCTGTGTCAACATTCAGCGAATTTCTATCCCGGCTTCTTGACATACTTCTCGCATACGGATTACAGGAAGATGACCTTCTTGCGCTCCGTTCACGAGCACGGGAATCATGCAGTAAAGCCTTCGTATTGCTAAAGTGTGTATCAGTTTGTTTGCGGTTCACAGAATTCTCGCGCTGAGACGACTGCGTATGAATAGGATTACAGTTACTATTGTTTGAACTTTGATCGCTAGACTGGTTTAATCTTGTAGTAACTGATGTACTGTTCATCGCACAGGTAGACGGGACAGCAGATACATTTTCATTCACCACTTGATTAACAGCAGGCGCTGACCTTAAGGCTGTGTGGTCATTCTGCATTGTTGCAGATGCCGGTACTTTAAATGTGTTAGTTAAATTATCAGATAATGATGTCGGCGCTTCTTGTGGTATAGATCGCTCCATATTTGATGCGTCTCCTAGCGACATGACGGACTGTATACCCATATTGGAAAGGAGAGGTAACTGAAACTGGCTTGGTACCGATACACTATTATAGTTTTGTTGATAATTAATGTTTGAGGGTGGTGCTTGAGGATTAACTATAGGCATCCTAATTGCTTCGCGTGTCTGAGCACTGACGGTAACAATATCAAAGTTTGTACTTGACCGAATTGTATTATCCTGTTGAGTGTAAGCTGACGGTGCCCTTTGCGCCACATAAATCTGCTCAGTTGACTGTTTGGGGCTGGACAACATCTGTGTAAACATTTGAGTTGGTTGGGCCCACGATTGATTCAAACATGGTGCATAATGCAACTGGGACGGGTGGTCGGGATAAGCCAGTACTGCATCTACCGGTCCGTTTTGACTGGGTACTGAACTATTTACCGAGGTTTGAACGATAGACTGTGCCACGTGAGGTGTTTGTTGCACTTGATTTGCTAAAACTGAAGAAGTTAGTGAGCTCGGGATTTGGCATGGTATTAAAGGTTGTGTCGACGTCATTGACTGGCTGGTCTGAGGTAACTGCTGACCTGTTGTAGGAGCTGTGTTTAGTCCAGGATCTAGTCTATTGATACTCATATAATAATCCCAGTCAGGAAATTCGTCCCACAGGACCCGTCCATCCATAATTATTTTCGCTGGGTATACCATTCTTACTTTAGATCTTGGGTTTGATGTACGACATTTCTTAAACTTAGGCCATAACCTTTGTCTCGCCTGTTGTATTTCCTTAGCAAAATCGAGATCTACAGATAGACCAGGTGAGTCTCTAAGACGATTTGTTCTACTCAGGATATAATCGATGTCGCCATAATCTCTAAAATTTACAATGATTGGCCTTTTGTTGAAATTTCTACCCGGTTTCTTTGGGCCTAGTCGGTGAGCACGTGCCATATAGACATCTATAGGGTCAATATCCAGCCTATTATCTAAAAAGTCCGGTATAACGGTAAAGCAATTCTCACCTCGATTTTCTACAAAACCACGAAATATAAGGTTATTGCGACGTGATCTTGCCTCCAGGTCAATCATTTTGTAAGCTAACGCTCTAATCCAAAATCCATGAAAATTGTCACGTTTACAGTTTGTTGAACCTGTTTCTCAACTTTAGATAACGATTCTTGGAAGGCCAACATACCTTTGTTACATCAAGATTGTTCGTCCTTAATAAGTTTTAATCCATCAAACATGTGCAGCAATTTATCATCTAAGGAACACATTGCAAAGTCTTCCCTAGTTGTATTCCAAGTTTGTAGGTTTCCACTAGCACAGTTTTCCGTAACCTGCATAACGTGCTGTTCGTGCTCACCAAAAAGTTCAAACCTGTTATGTGTAGGCACAGAAAAGTTACTACATGTAACCATATCCATTACCAGAATTTCACTCCATCAACACAGAATATATCAAATCACTTAGGAAAATATTCCCTGTAAGCTCCGCACAGTTTTAACGCGAGAAAACGTTTGCTTTTACTTGAAAACTTTAATTTTCCGAGGAGCTCGATAAATACACAACTACACTGTCCGCCATCTTGAAGTTTAGATAATGTCATGAAACTATTTTATTTGTAGGTTTTCTTACACAAAGTAATCTTCATATTAATTTCATAAAGATAATACTAATGACATGTATAAAAATTCTAATTTAGTGTATAAATTATGTGATATGATTATTATACGCTTATTGCTTCTGTGTGTCTGATTAAAAACTACCAGTAAGGCTATTTTTCAGCATTAGATGGTGTGTGCGTGTTGCACAGAGACTGTGTATGATGTTCAACGAAGTAGAATTGTATGCGTGTGTTAATCAACGAAATCATTCTATAGTTTTCAGGGAATAAACAATGCTGTATGTCGATCCTTCTGTGTTTCATTTGGCGGTGAAAAATGATGAGTCAAGTCAAAGTGCAGTGGTCCACCCAGAGGAATATTTGTCTTACATCTATGAGACAGTCTCTTCGTCAAAAATAGGATATCAAGAAAGAACATTTGAAGTACCTGGTCGTGATGTGGCGACAAAAATCAATGCTCTATGATTTGGTGAATTAACTGGGAACATCAGCGTTAGTGAAAAGCAATGTGAGATATTGCAAATATAAGATACACGCTTACCTAAAGATTGCTCATGTGTAAACTTTAATTAATATAATCTAAAGACCCTGTCACACTATACTACGTTTTGACTGCGTTGGCACGGCTATGTTTAATTTACAAGACTACGGCCGTGAGCTCGCAAGAAAATTGATAAATCTTTCGTGAAGATGGAGATATCAAGACGTCCACACAGCGACCAAGGCGTTGCTACGGAGCTCCCATTGTGTTCTATCGCGTTCCTACGGATTTATTGTTGGCGAGTGTCTGTGCTCTCGTGGCGCTTGCACTGCGTGCACTACACTTTCACTGCGCTCACACTGCGCTGACGGCATGCTGAAGACGTTCGTTTGCTATTCCTATACAACGAAGTGAATAAACACATCTTCATCAATTATTTGTTTGTTCTCGAACAGTTGAATCTATGCCTTTTGGCCCTCCGTCGTCGTCCCAGATTGATATGCACAATTTATTTGCTGGACTTGTATATCGGCAAGCAGTAGCCAGGCTTGGTGCCATACTGATGTATATAATGTGTTCGTCTTTTTTTCATGCTAACGAAGATGAAAGCGGTAGAAGCGCACTAAAGCATGTGGTCGTTGTAAGAACGCAGTAAAATAAATATCACTTTTTATTAATTAACTAAAACAATATTGACACAATATGTACAATTCAGTCCACCTTATATGGGTTGCACTCAATTCATTTGAAATCTCAACTGGGCCAATACGAGATAACCTGGGCCAATACGGGTTTAACTGAGCCAATATAGATCGCATGATTCTGATTGGATAATGAACTGGTCCAATATGGATTGAATCACTTCCTTTTAAAAACAAAAATGCCGCCATTTTGGAATTTCTAAGTCGAATTTTTATGGATAAAAATGATAATAGATAGTGTGACTTTGGACACGAGGTGCATTAAATCAAAGCGGCAGAGTATAAGTCTATGTTGCCGCTTTTGGTGGTTTCTTTCTGTGTAATGAAAATCTTTGAGTTTATCTAACTCACCAGTACAACAACAATGCGGATGTCTGCAGCAAGAATTCTTGAAACTAAAAAAAAACAGTGACTTTTAAGGGATTACTCTTGATTTGAGCAAGTATATTCAGAAAAATTTTGCAAAAAGGATCAAAGCTTCGTTTGGATGACTTACAGACATGATAAATTGAGTATTACATGCGGAATTCGTGGATGGAATGTGCGAGAAAAAAATTTTTTTGGATATATTTGGATATGAACTAAATTTAGACTGGACGAACAAGAGAGTTGGCTGCCACAGTGTGTAGGAATGTTCAGGTTGTTTTTATATTCAAAACAAAACAATCTTCATATCTGCATCTCCATGGTAGCTTATATCAGCCAGGTCACTACTGTACATAGACTAATTGAAGATGCCAGACATTAGAATCAGAGTTGACACTTCATCTCTTCAGGCCGGTAAATTAGCAAGTCTAGAACTATGAATATTGTGCTAATTAATAAAATTGTCTTTAATCAAGTGAATTCATATTGGCCTTGTTATTGGGTCTCGGGCAGTCATATTAGCCCTCGGCCTTCGGCCTCGGGCCAATATGACTACCCTTGACCCAATAACAAGGCCAATATGAATTCACTTGATTAATAACATTATATTATTACATAATATAAACACCGTGGACGCGCCGTATAGACGCACTGACGTCTCTGAGATTGCCATCAAATCTCCGTACAAGCGCCACTTACAACCACAGCATTCGCCCTGCGACCTCTGTGCGCGCCGGTAGAGCTCCTGTGTCGTTGAAGTAGATATTACTGCGTTGCCACGACAACCTTACGGCGACCCCACTGCGCTCTTTTCAGAAAACCTAGCGACCGCATTTGTTTTGTGCATGCTCAAACGTCTGTCGGCGTTCGACTGGCAATACCACTGTGTTGCTGCGGCAGTGTTACGTACTGCGCGTACCTCGGCGTTCTTGAACCCCATAGGATCGTCGTGAGAACGCTGCCATAGTGTGACGGGTTAATCTGTATTTATAAACTTCAATGTTATATTTTAAAAGGTTGTACGTTGAACTTTTTTTACTACGGATCATCATTGCTAAATACTTAAAAAGAAATAACGTTTTTTCATAAGCCATTCTTGTAGCAGTGGGACAGTATTCAGAACAAAAAAGAGAAACGTTGACGTTATAAAAAGAACTTCATTAACTTTATCTCTTTGTATAAATAGATTTGATGGCAAAATATGATACATGTATAATTATAGTATATAAATATATAACACTTATTACATTTATACGTTGCATGGTACACTGAGATGAATAGATTGATATATTAAATATATAAGAAATATGTCTGGGTATGTATTTCAACTCGAGTGCAATGATTTAAAGATTCGCTTAAGATGTTACATGACCACAGCCCCTGGGAATATTTGCACCAGTGTCAAACCTTAAAAAGAATATGTTAGTGAATATATCAACAACATTCAGCTAATAAACTCTTAAACGTTCGCAAATGGTTATCCTCGCGATCGAGTCGATTTTCACTGATAATTCCTGTGTGTCTGGCTGCCACAAACAGCATTTTCCACACTCGGTCAGGGCTTTGCTGTCGCATTATCGTTATTGTTTTAGTCCTGCAAAAAATAATGTGTATTTATTTAAGTAGGTGTTATGTGTAGAACGGGTCATTTCTATATTTAATGCACTTAAAATAACTTTCTGCTCAAGCCGGCGCCGAAGGGTATACGAAGTGTAGCATTTTGAATTAACGCTGATATACAACATGTATGCAACAAAAGTTTCGAACATTCCTTTTAATGTATAATTCCTTTCAATATTTTCCAGATGAACTCACATTCTTTTAAACTTTAAAGCTATGTGTTTGTACTGTCTATTATCAGAAAGAAAAGTATAGGTAGTTTATTAATTAACAGTGATCTGACACCTTGAAACCGGCGCCCCGTTTTTATTCAATTATATGTTTACATTTGTCATGTTAGTTTAGTTTAAACATATTTAGAGCCTTCATTATATATAGACATAAATTTGCTTTCATTGCGTCAGTAAACCTTGTGATTTACTAAACGCGTCCCTTTTTGGTCATATTATTCATCCTATGCCCCACAAAGTAAAAAGTGGAGACTACTTTGTGTCAGCGATTAACTGACTTTCTCGAATAGGAACATCCGGTGATATATTTATTAATTACCAGTACGCATATTAATATCAAATGTTATAATTACCGCATCTTCGCTTTCACGATTCCAAAGAAACCGAAAACAGTCTTCAATGATTAACGCACACACTGTCGAATAGAAACGCACACACTTTTATTGATTTCGTATAGACACGAACACTTTATTTTACTTTTACCGAGGCATAGAAACACTTTAATTAGCATTAATATAAAAATGATAAGTAATGTGTTGGTTCTTGAAACTAATGCTTATGGCCTCTTAAATAAGAAATTAAACAAATAATGCAATTGAAAAATATTTAATATGTTATATTAACACATTTATGTTATATTTGGCAAAAACATCGCAATATCAGATGAAATAAATCATTGCCAAGCATTAAATGTTTTGAAAAACGTAAAATAAACTATACATTACACACCTTGATTTCTGTTCGATCTTTGAGTCACCTCTATGTCATGTTTTCTATGTTAATTTTATTCATACAGAAACAAGTCAGGTGTAAGTCTTACTAGCGGGACGTTTTATAAAAAAATTCAGTTGAGAAACATACACTAGCTGTCGATGCGCAACACTTTTCCGTTACACGCGTTAGCCCCCAGTGATTTTAAACCCTTAAATCTAAAGGTATTCCTTTATGACATGGGCGAACAGTGTAGATCCAGATCAGCCAGCACGTCCGTGCCGTCTTATGAAGATCTTCACCGTTCGCTTTTTGATTCTTTTGTTTCTTTTTTTACCAAGAAGCAAACAGTGCAGATCCTGATCAAAAGATTTTGCCAGTTTATCTAGATCTAGATCTAGGCTGTTTGCACGAACGATAAAAATCGTATAAAACGAGTAACTTGCACATAACTATCACAGTAAGTTTGCACATCTCCATATAGTTAAGTTCTTTTTACCGCAGTACAAGTAATTGTTGCTAAACCATGGTGACTTTTTAGATCACCATTCTAAAGAGTAATTACATGTAATAATTGTTTATTTAAACACAGAATTTCTGAAATATTGTTGCGCGCCCGGCGACTCTAGGCTTGTTTGGGTCGTGCTGGCTTGTCTCGAGCTCTGGGTTCGGCTCGACGGAGTATGTGGACGGATATGTAGGCAATGTCGGACTTCAGATACACGCGTGGTTGGTATCTCTGTATATGGCCATGTGCCCTTGGGTTGTTTTCCAAATAAGACCACACATACAACCTCTGCACAAAGCAAAGCGCTGCTCTGTTACAGATCGTTACTCGGAATAAAACCCAGCCCTGTACCGTTGTCAAGAGAGTACGGTAGTTTGGGGATTGGACAAAAACCTTTAAACAAAAAAACAACAAAGGTATAAAGTAACGTATTAAATATTCATTTATTGGTAAATAAGTATGCAAATACTAACTATATTTCTTACAAACTAATCAACAACAAAGGTATAAAAATAAGGCATAAATATTATTTATTTGTAGGTAATTAATTATGCAAGTACTAACTACATTTCTTACACACAAATAAACAACTCAATTTCTGTTGCGATTTGCGATTGACGCATATATTGTGAGAATTTGCGAGTGACGCATAAATTGTGAGACATCCCTTGAACTTCATAAAATATGACATATATAGTACAAAAACGATATATAAGCGGCAAATATATTTTGATTTTATCACTGAAACTTGATGCAAATACGATGTGTAACAATACAAAAATTAGCAACAAGAGCAACAAAATACATACACAAATATAAAAGCCTACGGACATGGTCGACTCGCCGAGGAAAAACTGAAACATATAACCCACCCTTTTTTGGGAAAAAAAGCAGAAACCTCTACCCGCTTGTCAATGTCTTGTACCACTAGATGTCGGGCCTCATCTCCCGTAAGCTCCTTTACAATACGGTACATGTATATAAATCTAATCCTAGCATACATTATTAACAATGAACAATAAACGTCTGCAAAAAGTATGTTTACTATATAACATGTAGAACTAATATGCTTAAAGAAATTAGAAACACAACTGCTTTCAACACGAAATAAATGTCGTTTTTAAAGAAGTTGCGTCTCTTTTTTCTTTAACTATATACATATATAAATGCACATATTTGAAGGTATGATCCACAACAATTGATGTGGCATCACAATATTACATGTAGAACTTATATACTTATATAATGTCGTGTTATAAGAATTTGAGTCTCTTATTACTTTAACTATATACAAATATAAATATACACATATTTAAACGTTTGATTCACAAAAATTTGTTGTGGCGTTCCAATATTACATGTAGAATTTATATACAAAAAATGAGAAGCAAACTTCATAAAACACGAAATATAATGTCGCGTTGAAAAAAGTTGCTTCTCTAATCAATTTTACTATAAACATATATAAATATACACATATTAAAAGGTATGATTCACAAAAATTGATGCGGCATTACAATATTACATGTAGAATAAATTAACTTAAAGAAATCAGAAACAACTTCTTTAAACACGAAATAAACGTGGACAAAAGTCTTGTCCGGAATGAGTTTCCGAAATTTCTTTTAAACGAATGAAGTTTTTATCGCCCACTCATAAATTTGGTATCGATGCAAAGAGGTCAATTATTTGCATCCAATGAGAAAAGACTTTTAGGAATTTAACTCAGCTCTGGCAGAAGAGTGGTGTGTTGGAAGTTGAAGACCGGACAAGACTTTTGTCCATTAGCATATAGATAGGATTCACACAATGATGGAGCTTTACAATATGATTGTAGAAATAATTAACTTATAGAAATTAGAAACACAACCTCTTAAAACAAAATATAAAACTCTGCACAACTGATAATTATGAAACAATGTTTTGAACCGGTCTTAAATCTCAAGCATCTGATTAGCTGAAATGGCGACTGGTCGCCATTTCAACCAATCAGAAGCTTGAGATTTGAGATTAGTTTCCATTCTCAGTTTTATAATCTTTGGGCCTAATGTCTTAAACATTAAGCTCCTTAAATGTCCTGCTTCACAGTTGTATTAGGAATGACACTATGCACTACAATCTTATTATCCCAGTAACTCGTACACTCATTCTCAGATAATGATGTTTGATTCCTCCAATGATCAGAAAGTTAATATAGAGTTACCGGGCATGAATTCATCCACTGTACCAGGATTAGGTTGTACACTGGTCAATTTCACTACACGATTTTAAATATCACATTTAGAACTGTGTCAAATATTTCCATCGGATGGCTTTAAAATCTTCTTATCTGTTCAAAATGATGTATCTTTATTCACAATCTTCTGGACTAATGGTTCAGGATCTTTTCATGTTACTTTATCACAAAGTTTATTCACAATGTTTATTATATGGTTTTGGCCGACACAAGCAACCTTATGTCCTTAAATCTCTTCCCTCACACGGAGTAATCCTGGAATAGTTATCTTCCCTCACACGGAGTAATCCTGGAATAGTCGATCTTCCCTCATACGGAGTAATCCTGAAATAGTCATCTTCCCTCACAGGGAGTAATCCTGGAATAGTCATCATCCCTCACACGGAGTTATCCTGGGATAGCCATCTTCTCTCACTCGGAGTAATCCTGAAATACAATCAAAATAATGTTTAATCTTACAAACGCATGCAATACAGCTATACCAAACGTATTCAATGCCTGACAGGGATGGATATATCTCACAGGCAATTAAGTAATAATTACTACCAGATTAAAATGATTGACAACTTGTGGCACCAGAAATAGTCTAGTAGAACTAAATCCGAAAGTGAAAGTTTATACAAGTTTTGTATCTGTCGTGTTATATTAAATTTTTCTAAATTGCAAATGTGTACAAGTTACTTCCGCACCATATTTAATTTTATCAATTTCCATCAGTGCAACACCAACGTGTTGTCTTTAGACTGTCAGTATAAATAATGATTTGGTGGTTTTTAAATTGTTGTTACTAGTTATAAAAGCTCAAGATATTCAGCTAAACAGAATGAAGAAGTTGCTGCCAGTCCTCCATATTTTAATATGTTGTGCAAAAGCTATAGCTTAAGTTAAATTATCCACATGATCAGTTTCTATTTTTATCACATTCAAAGTAAGCAGCAAAATCGAACCAGAATGTGAAGTTTTAACTTGCAACAATTTTCGAACGTATTTCGATGGTCTGTATAAAAATGATGATGTGGTTTGTACTTTTGATTAAAGATAAAAAGGTAAACCTGGCTGTGCAGACAGATCTCGGTCTACATTAGTCACATAAGGCATTTCTCGAGGTCAAAAATAGAAACCATAATAAGACTTTATACATTTTACCTTCGTTGGCATGGAAAACATCACGACTTGACAGAGGGTTGTCCATCCACAATCATGGTTCTTTATTGAATGTCATCTTTACCACTGTTAACAGCATCTAAATGAAATAATCAGTTCTACATAAGTTAAGAAAACTGATAATGATGTAAATCGGTGTTACTAGTTATAAACGCACATGCTATACGGCTAAACAGAATGAAGAAGTTGCTGCCAGTCGTCCATAGGTGAGTATATACACGTTTATGACAAAGCAATAGCTTAATAATAAGCAAACTAACTCAGTATCCTCATAATTAGTTTCTGTTTTTAAAACATTTAAAATAAGCAGCAAAATCAAACTAGAATGTGCAGTTTTCAATTGCAACCGTGTATTTTTAAACGAATTTCGATGGCAGATCTTGGTCAACATAAGTAAACACTAAAAACTAGATAAAGACTTTATACATCTTACCTTCGCTGATATGGCTGACATCGCTACTTGACCGAAGGGTGTCCTACCACCATCCTGGATCTTGATCTGTACCATTTTTTCAATGTTGACAGCCTCTAAATAACGTATCAGTTTTTACATATTTTATGTTATGGAAACTGATGTAAAACGTTGTTACTAGTTATAAAAGCACACGCTACACAGATAAACATAATGAAGAAATTGCTGCCAGTCGTCCATTGGTGATGCCAAAACTATATCTTGAGTAACTTAAAAAGAACAAAACTTTTTAATTATCCTCATGATAATCTTGGATCTTGATTAAAAGGTCATCTTTACCACTGTTCACAATGTTGACAGCATCTAAATGAAACCGATGATATAAATCGGTGTTACAAGTTATAAAAGCACAAGCTTTACAGCTAAACAGAATACAAAATGTATTAAATGATAGTGCCTCTAGCTGGGAGCGAACACGCACCGTCACGGCGACAGCGCCTAGCCCTGCAATTCCTGCGGCGCAACCAATTGAGCTAACCGGTACAACCCCAAAAAAGGTTGTTCGGATAGCCCTGATATACCTAACAATCACTGCAGACATCGGTAACGGGTTATTTTACTGATAACAGTAAGGCTGCCAGTCTTCCTTAAATGGATAAATCTATGTTTGTTCCAAAGCAAAAGCTTGAATAAAAACCTAAAGTAATAAAAATTATACATCTTACCCCAATTGGCATGGTTAGACATCACTACATGACCGAGGGTGTCCTTCCACAATATCTGGATCTTGATTAGTCGTCTTTACCTCTTTCCACAATGTTGACAGGGCAATCTTGGATACTGATTGGTCGCCTTGCCCAATTTCCACAAGGTTGTCAGGGCGGGGTCCATCAACAATCTTGGATCATGATTGGTCGTCTTTACCACTTTCCATAATGTTGACAGCCTCTAAAATAATACGTTTTACATATTTTATTTCATGAAAACTGATGTAAATCGTTCTTAAAAATTATAAAAGAACATGCTATACAGCCAAACAGAATAAAGAAATTGCTGCCAGTCCTCCATAACAAAAAAGTGGTTTATGCCAAAGCAATAGCTTTGATTATTACAAATAAACAAACTAACCATCTTACCTTCATTGGCATTGTTAGATATCATTACTTGGCCGAGGGTTGTCCATCCACAATCTTGGACCTTGATTGGTCGTCTTTACAACTTTCTACAATGTTGACATGGCGGGGTCCATCCACAAACTTGGATCTTGATTGAAGGTCTGTACGATGTTCTGACAATGACAATATATGACCATTTTTACCGCTTTTCGCAATGTCGACAACCTCTAAATAAAATAATCAGCTTTACATATTTTGTTAAGAAAACTGTTGTAAATCATTGTTTGAAAAAGATTGAAAAGAGTGATCAAGGTACAGCTAAAACATCAAAAAACGACTACCCAATATAGTTTCCATATTTCCGGTCTGACAGCATTTCTGCATTCTGTATCTAATGACAACTACAGGGAGCATACCATATAACTGAAATGAAAGAGCAAATAAAAAATATTGTGAAAACAAATCCTAAACCAAGAAATAAGGAACCAACAAGCGGACTGAGCCTTTTCTTCTTGTGTCTGCTGCAGTTACCTGAAAACAACATCTCTGTATCTATTTCAGCTGTTATCTGAAAGACACTTTAAAATCCATTCAGTGTTTAAATGGTATTATTTTAAAAATGCAACAAAAGAATAATACTTCCTTTTAAAGTTTGGCTATGGCCCTTTATCTGTATCTGTTGCAGCTGTTTTCTGAAAAACACTAACAAACTGGACAATGTTTAAAACAATGCAAACAAAGACATGGGAACAATAAAAAAGAACAGAACAAATAAAAATGGTTTCCCCCAGCATAAAA
The DNA here is from genome assembly GCA_038501625.1 of Corbicula japonica. Taxonomy (NCBI): domain Eukaryota; kingdom Metazoa; phylum Mollusca; class Bivalvia; order Venerida; family Cyrenidae; genus Corbicula; species Corbicula japonica. The sequence continues at coordinate 294,010 of JAZAYU010000335.1, read as the reverse complement.
AGTTAAAAAAATACTTTTCTTTTAAAGTTTGACTGCGCCTCTTCTTTCTCTATATGTTGCCGCTGGTATCTAAATAACTCGAAAAACTGAACAGTGTTTAATAAAAAAAATGCAATCATGCAATAGGAAAAATAAAATAAACAACAAATAAACAAAACTGAACACTTTTCAATTGAAATTAAAATAAAAAAAATATGTAAACAAAGATATCAAAACAATGAAAAAAAGAAAAAAACAATGAAAGATGCGTTTCCCCCTATAGAAAAGTTTTAAAGAACAACAGAAAAATACTTTCCTTTTCGGCGCATCTTCTTTCTGTTGCAGCTGGAATCTGAAAAACACTAAAAGACTGAACTTTGTTAAAATAAAATTAATCTAAAACAACATTTACAAAGATATGAGAACAATGAAAAAAGTAGAAAACAAATAAATATGCGTTTCCTGTTGTAGGTGTTATCTGAAAGAAATTAACGAAACTGAACACTGTTCAAATAAAAATAGATTAAAAAAAACAACATGTAAACAAAGATGTCAAAACAATGAAAAAAGGAGAAAACAAAGAAAGATGCGTTGCAAGAACAAGAGAAAAATACTTTCCTTTTCTGCGCCCTTTTTTTCTGTATCTGTTGCAGCTGGTATCAGAAAAACACTAAAAGACTGAACTTTGTTAAAATAAAATAAAATTAATCTAATAACAACTTTTACAAAGATATGGAAACAATGAATAAAAAAGTACAAAACAAATAAAGATGCGTCCCCCCATAGAAAAGTTTTAAAGAACAAAAGTAAATTCTTTCCTGACCATTTCTACCTGATTCTGTTGCAGCAGTTATCTGAAAAAAATTAACAACGCTGAACAATGTATAAATGAAATTCAGTTTTACATAAGCCTGTTAACAAAGATGTCAAAACAATGAAAAAAGAGTAGAAAACAAACAAAGATGCGTTTAACCCCATAGAAAAGTTTTAAAGAACAAAAGAAAATACTTTCCTTAGCATTTCCTACCTCTATGTGTTGCAGCTGTTATCTGGAAAAAGAAACATTAACAAAACTGAAAACTGTTCAAATGAAATTTAAAAAAAAACATGTAAACAAAGATGTAAAAACATTGAAAGTATAAAACAAAGAAGGATATGCCCCCACACACAAAAAAAAGTTTTAAAGAACAAAAGAAAATACTTTCCCAGGCGTTTCATACCTGTATCTGTTGCAGGTGTTATCTGAAAGAAATTAACAAAACTGAACACTGTTCAAATAAAAATAAATAGAAAAACAACAACATGTAAACAAAGATGTCAAAATGAAAAAAGGAGAAAACAAAGAAAGATGCGTTTCAAGAACAAGAGAAAAATACTTTCCTTTTCTGCGCCTCTTTTTTCTGTATCTGTTGCAGCTGGTATCTGAAAAACACTAAAAGACTGAACTGAGTTAAAATTAAATTTATCTGAAAAACAATGTTTACAAAGATATTGGAACAATGAAAACAAAGTAGAAAACAAATAAAGATGCGTTTCCCCCATAGAAACGTTTTCAAGAACAAAAGAAAATACTATCCTGATCATTTCCTAACTGTATCTGTTGCAGCTGTTATCTGGAAAAAAACATTAACAAAGCTGAGCGGTGTTTAAATGAAATTTAATTTAAAAAAAGCCTGTAAACAAAGATATCAAAACAACGAAAAAGAGTAGAAAACAAACAAAGATGCGTTTAACCACATAGAAAAGTTTTAAAGAACAAAAAAACGTTCCTAAGCATTTCCTACCTCTATCTGTTGCAGCTGTTATCTGAAAAAAGAAACATTAACAAAACTGAAAACTGTTCAAATGAAATAAAAAAACATGTGAACAAAGACGTAAAAACAATGAAAGAAAAGTATAAAACAAAGGATATGCCCCCCACATAAAAAGTTTAAGGACAAGAGAAAAATACATTCCTTTTCTGCGCCTCTTTCTTCTGTATCTGTTGCAGCTGGTATCTGAAAAACACTAAAAGACTGAACTGTGCTAATATGAAATTTATCTAGAAAACAATGTTTTTGGAACGATGAAAGCAAAGAAGAAAACAAATAAAGATGCGTTTCCCCCAATAAACGTTTTAAAGAACTAAAGAAAATACTTTCCTGATCATTTCCTACCTGTATCTGTTGCAGCTGTTATCTGGAAAAAAACATAAACAAAGCTGAGCAGTGTTTAAATGAAATTCAATTTAAAAAAAAACCTGTAAACAGATATCAAAACAATGAAAAAAGAGTAGAAAACAAACAAAGATGCGTTTGCCTTCCAGAGTAAAGTTTTAAAGAACAAAAGAAAATACTGTCCTAGGCATTTCCTACCTCTATCTGTTGCAGCTGTTATCTGAAAAAAAGAAACATTAACAAAACTGAAAACTGTTCAAATGAAATAGAAAACACGTAAACAAAGATGTGAAAACAATGAAAGAAGAGTAGAAAACAAAGAAAGATGCGTCCCCCCCCCCCGCCCCCCAATAGAACGGTTTTAAAGAACAAGAGAAAAACACTTTCCTTTTCTGCGCCTCTGTTGCAGCTGGTATCTGAAAAACACTCAAAGACTGAACTGTGTTAAAATGAAATTTATACATAAGCAATATTTACAAAGATATGGAAACAATGAAAAATGTAGAAAACAAATAAAGATGCCTTTCCCCCATAGAAAAGTTTTAAAGAACAAAAGAAAATACTTTCCTGACCATTTCCTACCTTTATCTGTTGCAGCTGTTATCTGAAAACAAAAACATTAACAAAACTGAACACTGTTCAAATGAAATTTAATTTTAAAAAATTATTTTAAACACAGATGTCAAAACAATGAAAATAAGTAGAAAACAATGAAAGATGCGTTTCCCCCTATAGAAAAGTTTTAAAGAACAACAGAAAAATACTTTCCTTTTCGGCGCATCTTCTTTCTGTTGCAGCTGGAATCTGAAAAACACTAAAAGACTGAACTTTGTTAAAATAAAATTAATCTAAAACAACATTTACAAAGATATGAGAACAATGAAAAAGCTGAAAACAAATAAATATGCGTTTCCTCCCATAGAAATTTTTTTTAGAACAAACGAAAATACATTCCCAGGCATTTCATACCTGTATCTGTTGCAGGTGTTATCTGAAAGAAATTAACGAAACTGAACACTGTTCAAATAAAAATAAATTTAAAAAACAACATGTAAATAAAGATGTCAAAACAATGAAAAAAGGAGAAAACAAAGAAAGATGCGTTGCAAGAACAAGAGAAAAATACTTTCCTTTTCTGCGCCCTTTTTCTGTATCTGTTGCAGCTGGTATCAGAAAAACACTAAAAGACTGAACTTTGTTAAAATAAAATAAAATTAATCTAATAACAACTTTTACAAAGATATGGAAACAATGAATAAAAAGTACAAAACAAATAAAGATGCGTCCCCCCATAGAAAAGTTTTAAAGAACAAAAGTAAATTCTTTCCTGACCATTTCCTACCTGTATCTGTTGCAGCTGTTATCTGGAAAAAAACATAAACAAAGCTGGGCAGTATTTAAATGAAATTCAATTTAAAAAAAACTGTAAACAGATATCAAAACAATGAAAAAAGAGTAGAAAACAAACAAAGATGCGTTTGCCTTCCAGAGTAAAGTTTTAAAGAACAAAAGAAAATACTGTCCTAGGCATTTCCTACCTCTATCTGTTGCAGCTGTTATCTGAAAAAAAGAAACATTAACAAAACTGAAAACTGTTCAAATGAAATTTAAAAAACAACAACATGTAAACAAAGATGTAAAAACAATGAAAGAAAAGTAGAAAACAAAGAAGGATTTGACCCCCACACATTAAAAAGGTTTAAAGAACAAAAGAAAATACTTTCCCAGGCGTTTCATACCTGTATCTGTTGCAGATGATTTCTGAAAGAACTTATCGAAACTGAACACTGTTCAAATAAAGATAAACTTAGAAAAAAACAACATGTAAACAAAATATGTCAAAACAATGAAAAAAGGAGAAAACAAAGAAAGATGCGTTTCAAGAACAAGAGAAAAATACTTTCCTTTTATGTGCTTCTTCTTTCTGTGTCTGTTGCAGCTGGTATCTGAAAAGCACTAAAAGACTGAACTTTGTTAAAATAAAATTAATCTACTAACAACTTTTACAAAGATATGGAAACAATGAAAAAAGTAGAACAAATAAAGATGCGTTTCCCCCAATAGAAAAGTTTTAAAGAACTAAAGAAAATACTTTCCTGACCATTTTACTTACCGTGTTTGGTGTTGGTTGTTTGGTGTTTGGTGTTTGGTGTTAGGGTGTTTGGGTATTGGGTGTTTGGTGTTTGGGTGTTTGGGTGTTAGGGTGTTGGGTGTTTAATGTTGGGTGTTTGGGAGTTTGGGTGTTGGGGGTTTGGTGTTTGGGTGCTGGGTTGTTTGGGTGTTTGGTTGTTTGGTTGTTTGGTGTTTGGTGTTAGGGTGTTTGGGTATTGGGTGTTGGGTGTTTGGTGTTTGGGTGTTTGGTGTTTGGGTGTTGGGTGTTTAATGTTGGGTGTTTGGGAGTTTGGGTGTTGGGGATTTGATGTTTGGGTGTTGGGGTGTTTGGTGTTTGGTGTTGGGTGTTGGGGTGTTTGGTGTTTGGGTGTTGGGTGTTTGGTGTTTGGGTGTTGGGTGTTTTGGTGTTGGGTATTGAGTGTTTGGTGTTTGGGTGTTGGGTGTTTTGTGTTTGGGTGTTGGGTGTTGGGTGTTTTGGTGTTGGGTATTGGTTGTTTGGTGTTGGGTGTTGTGTTTGGGTGTTGTGTGTTGGGTAATTGGTGTTGGGTGTTTGGGTGTTTGGGTGTTGGGTGTTTTGTGTTTTGGTGTTTGGGTGTTTGGTGTTTGGGTATTTGTTGTTTGGGTGTTTGGTGTTTGGGTGTTTGGTGTTTGGTTGTTGGATGTTTGGTGTTTTGGTGTTGGGTGATTAGGTTTTGGGTGTTTGGTGTTGGGTGTTGGGGGTTTGGTGTTTGGGTGTTGGGGGTTTGGTGTTTGCGTGTTTGGTGTTTGCGTGTTGGGTGTTTGGGTGTTGGGTGTTTGGTGTTTGGGTGTTGGGTATTGGGTGTTTGGGTGTTGGGTGTTTGGTGTTTGGTGTTTGGGTGTTTGGTGTTGGGTGTTGTGTTTGGGTGTTGTGTGTTGGGTGTTTGGTATAGGGTGTTGGGTGTTTGGTGTTGTGTGTTGGGTGTTCGGTGTTTGGGTGTTGGGTGTTGGGTGTTTGGTGTTTGGGTGTTGGCTGTTGGGTGTTTGGGTGTTGGGTGAAGGGTGTTTGGTGTTTGGGTGTTGGGTGTTGGTTGTTCGGGTGTAAGGTGTTTGGGTGTTGGATTTTTGGGTGTTGGATGTTTGGTGTTTGGGTGTTCGGTGTTTGGGTGTTGGGTGTTTGGTGTTTGGGTTTTGGGTGTTTTGTGTTTGTGTCTTTGGTGTTTGGGTGTTTGGGTGTTGGGTGTTTGGTGTTGTGTGTTAGGTGTTTCGTGTTTGGGTGTTGGGTGTTCGGTGTTTGGGTGTTGGGTGTTGGGTGTTTTGGAGTTGGGTGTTGGGTGTTTGGGTGTTTGGTGTTTTGGTGTTGGGTGTTGGTTGTTCGGGTGTTAGGTGTTTGGGTGTTGGATATTTGGGTGTGGATGTTTGGTGTTTGGGTGTTGGGTGTTTGGGTGTTGGGTGTTTGGTGTTTGCGTGTTGGGTGTTTTGTGTTTGTGTCTTTGGTGTTTGGGTGTTTGGGTGTTGGGTGTTTGGTGTTTGGTGTTTAGGTGTTGTGTTTGGGGGTTGGATGTTTGGCTGTTGTGTTTGGGTGTTTGGTGTTTGGTGTTGGGTGTTGTGTTTGGGTGTTGGGTGTTTGGTGTTGTGTGTTGGGTGTTTGGTTGTTGGTTGTTTGGTGTTGGGTGTTTGGTGTTTGGGTGTTGGGTGTTTGGTGTTTGGTATTGGGTGTTTTGTGTTGGGTGTTGGGTGTTGTGTGTTGGGTGTTGAGTGTTGTGTGTTTTGTGTTTGGTGTTTGGGTATTGGGTAATGGTTGTTCGGTGCTTGGGTTTTGGGTGTTTGGTGTTTTGTGCTGGGTGTTGGGTGTTTGGTGTTTGGGTGTTGCGTGTTTGGTTTTTGGTGTTTGGATGTTGGGTGCTGGGGTGTTTGGGTGTTTGGTTGTTTGGTTGTTTGGTGTTGGTTGTTTGGTGTTAGGGTGTTTGGGTATTGGGTGTTTGGTGTTTGGGTGTTTGGTGTTTGGGTGTTGGGTGTTTAATGTTGGGTGTTTGGGAGTTTGGGTGTTAGGGGTTTGATGTTTGGGTGTTGGGGTGTTTGGGTGTTTGGTTCTTTGGTTGTTTGGTGTTTTGGTGATTGGGTGTTTGGTGTTTGGTGTTGGGTGTTGGGGTGTTTGGTGTTTGGCTGTTGGGTGTTTGGTGTTTGGTGTTCGGGTGTTGGGTGTTTTGGTGTTGGGTATTGAGTGTTTGGTGTTTGGGTGTTGGGTGTTTTGTGTTTGGGTGTTGGGTGATCGGTGTTTTGGTGTTGGGTATTGGGTGTTTGATGTTGGGTGTTGTGTTTGGGTGTTGTGTGTTGGGTAATTGGTGTTGGGTGTTTGGGTGTTGGGTGTTGGGTGTTTGGGTTTTGGGTGTTTTGTGTTTTGGTGTTTGGGTGTTTGGTGTTTGGGTATTTGTTGTTTGGGTGTTTGGTGTTTGGGTGTTGGGTGTTTGGTGTTTGGTTGTTGGATGTTTGGTGTTTGGATGTTGGGTGTTTGGTGTTTTGGTGTTGGGTGTTGGGGGTTTGGTGTTTGGGTGTTTGGTGTTTGCGTGTTGGGTGTTTGGGTGTTGGGTGGTTGGTGTTTGGGTGTTGGGTATTGGGTGTTTGGGTGTTGGGTGTTTGGGTGTTTGGTGTTGGGTGTTGTGTTTGGGTGTTGTTTGTTGGGTGTTTGGTATAGGGTGTTGGGTGTTTGGTGTTGTTTGTTGGGTGTTCGGTGTTTGGGTGTTCGATGTTGGGTGTTTGGTGTTTGGCTGTTGGCTGTTGGGTGTTTGGGTGTTGGGTGTTTGGGTGTTTGGGAGTTGGGTGTTGGGTGTTTGGTGTTTGGGTGTTGGGTGTTTGGGTGTTGGGTGTTTGGTGTTTGGGGTTTGGGTGTTGGGTGTTTTGTGTTTGTGTATTTGGTGTTTGGGTGTTGGGTGTTTGGTGTTGTGTGTTAGGTGTTTCGTGTTTGGGTGTTGGGTGTTTGGGTGTTGGGCGTTGGGTGTTTGGGAGTTGGGTGTTGGGTGTTGGGTGTTGGGTGTTTGGGTGTTTGGGTGTTGGATGTTTGGTGTTTGGGTGTTGGTTGCTGGGTGTTGTGTTTTGGGTGTTTGGTGTTTGGGTGTTTGGGTGTTGGGTGTTTGGGTGTTGGATGTTTGGTGTTTGGTGTTTGGTGTTAGGTGTTGGGTGTTGTGTGTTGTGTGGTGGGTGTTGGGTGTTTGGGTGTTTTTGGGTTGGGTGTTTGCTGTCAGGTGTTTGGGTGTTTGGGTGTTTGGTGTTTGGTATTGGTGTTGGGTGTTGTGTGTTGGGAGTTTGGTGTTCGGGTGTTTTGTGTTTGGTATTTGGTGTTGGGTATTTCGTGTTGGGTGTTGTTTGTTGGGTGTTTGGTGTTGGGTGTTGTGTGTTCGGTGTTTGGTGTTGGGTGTTGTGTATTGGGTGTTTGGTGTTGGGCGTTGGGTGTTGTGTGTTGTGTGTTGTCTGTTTGGTGTTTGGGTGTTGGGTGTTTGGTGTTGGGTGTTGGGTGTTGGGTGTTGGTTGTTTGGTATTTGGTGTTGGGTGTTGGGTGTTTGGTGTTGTGTGTTCGGAATTGGGTGTTGTGTGCTTGGTATTTGGTGTTGGGTGTTGTGTGTTGGGTGTTGTGTGTTGGGTGTTTGGTGTTTGGATGTTAGGTGTTTGGTTGTTTGGGTGTTGGGTGTTTGATGTTTGGGTTTTGGGTGTTTGGTGTTGGGTGTTGGGTGTTTGGTGTTGTGTGTTGGGTGATGGGTGTTAGGTGTTTGGGTGTTGCGTGTTTGTTGTTTGGGTGTTGGGTGTTTGGTGTTGTGTGTTCGGTGTTCGGTGTTGGGTGTTGTGTGCTGGGTGTTTGGGGTTGGGTGTTGTGTGTTGGGTGTTGTGTGTGGGGTGTTTAGTGTAGGGTGTTTTGTGTTGGTTGTTGTATGTTTGGTGTTGTGTGTTGGGTGTTGTGTGTTGGGTGTCGGGTGTTGGGTGTTGCGTGTTGGGTGTTGGTGTCTGGGTGTTGTGTGTTGGGTTTCGGGTGTTGGGTGTTTGGTGTTTGGGTGTTGGGTGTTGGGTGTTTGCTGTTGGGTGTTGTGTGTTGGGTGTTTGGTGTTTGGATGTTAGGTGTTTGGGTGTTTGGGTGTTGGGTGTTTGATGTTTGGGTTTTGGGTGTTTGGTGTTGGGTGTTGGGTGTTTGGTGTTGTGTGTTGGGTGATGGGTGTTAGGTGTTTGGGTGTTGCGTGTTTGTTGTTTGGGTGTTGGGTGTTTGGTGTTGTGTGTTCGGTGTTCGGTGTTGGGTGTTGTGTGCTGGGTGTTTGGGGTTGGGTGTTGTGTGTTGGGTGTTGTGTGTGGGGTGTTTAGTGTAGGGTGTTTTGTGTTGGTTGTTGTATGTTTGGTGTTGTGTGTTGGGTGTTGTGTGTTGGGTGTCGGGTGTTGGGTGTTGCGTGTTGGGTGTTGGTGTCTGGGTGTTGTGTGTTGTTTTTCGGGTGTTGGGTGTTTGGTGTTTGGGTGTTGGGTGTTGGGTGTTTGCTGTTGGGTGTTGTGTGTTGGGTGTCGGGTGTCTGGTGTTGGGTGTTGGGTGTTTGGTGCTTGGTGTTTGGGTGTTTGGGTGTTTGGTGTTTGAGTGTTGGATGTTCGGTGTTTGGGTGTTGGGTGGTTGGTGTTTGGGTGTTGGGTGTTGGTGTTTATTTGTTGGGTGTTGGGTTTTTGATGTTTGGGTTTTGAGTGTTGTGAGCAAGGTGTTTGTTGCTGGGTGTTGGGTGTTTGTTGTCTCTGTGTTCGGTGTTAGGTGTTTGGGTTTTGGGTGTTTGGTGTTTTGTGTTGGGTGTTTGATGTTTGGGTGTTGGATGTTTAGTGTTTGGGTGTTGAAAGTTTGGTGTTTGGGTGTTGGGTGTTTGGTTTTTGGGTGTTGGGTGATGGGTTTTTGGTGTTTGGGTGTTAGATGTTGGGTGTTGGGTGTTTGGGTGTTTGGTGTTTGGGTGTTGGGTGTTGTGTGTTTGGGTGTTTGAGTGTTGGGTGTTTGGGTGTTGGGTGACGGGTGTTTGGGTGTTTGGTGTTGGGTGTTAAGTGTTTGGTGTTTTGTGTTGGGTGTTGGGTGTTTGGTGTTTGGGTGTTTGGTGTTTGGTGTTGGGTGTTTGGTGTTGGGTGTTTGGCTGTTTGGTGTTTGGGTGTTTAGTGTTTGGTGTTTGGGTGTTGGGTGTTTGGTATTTGGTGTCAGGGTAATTTTTGTTCGGTGTTTGGGGTTTGGGTGTTTGGTGTTTGGGTGTTGAGTAATTGGTGTTTGTTGTTTGGGTGTTTGGTGTTGGGTGTTTGCTGTCTGGGTGTTGGGTGATGGGTGTTTGGTGTTTGGGGGTTAGGCGTTGGGTGTCTGGTGTTTGGGTGTTGGGTGCTTGGGTGTTGGGTGTTAGGTGTTTCGGTGTTTGGGTGTTGGGTGTTTGGGTGTTTGGTGTTTTGTTTTGTGTGTTGGGTGTTCTGTGTTGGGTGTTTGGTATTGGGTGTTTGGGTGTTGTGTGTTAGTTGTTTGGGTGTTGCGTGTTTGTTGTTCGGGTGTTTGGTGTTTGCGGGTTTGTTTCTGGTGTTTGGGTGTTGGGTGTTTGGTGTTTGGGTGTTGGGTGTTTGGGTGTTTGGGTGTTTGGGTGTTTCGGTGTTGGGTGTTTGGTGTGTGTTGGGTGTTGTGTGTTGGGTGTTAGCGGGTTTGTTTTTGGTGTTTGGGTGTTTGGTGTTTGGTGTTTGGGTGTTTAATGTTTGGTGTTTGCGTGTTGTGTGTTTGGTGTTTGGTGTCTGGGTTTTGGGTGTTTGGTGTTGAGTGTTGGGTTTTTGGTGTTGTGTGTTGGGTGTAAGGTGTTAGGTGTTTGGGTGTTTGTTGTTTGGGTGTTGGGTGTTGGGTGTTTGCGGTTTTGTGTTTGGTGTTTGGGTGTTGGGTGTTTGTTGTTTGGGTGTTGGGTGTTATGTGTTTGATGTTTGCGAGTTTGTGTTTGGTGTTTGGGTGTTGGATGTTGGGTGTTTGGTGTTTGGGTTTTGGGTGTTTGGTGTTGGATGTTTGTGTTTGGGTGTTGGGTGTTTGTTGTTGGGTGTTTGGTGTTGGCTGGTTTCTGTTTGGTGTTTGGTGTTGGGATATGGGTGTTTGGTGTTTGGGTGTTGGGTGTTTGGGTGTTGTATGTAGTGCGTTGGGTGTTGGGTGCTGTGTGTTAGGTGTTTGCGGGTTTGTGTTTGTGTTGGTGTTGGGTGTTGTGTGTTGGGAGTTTGGTGTTCGGGTGTTTTGTGTTTGGTGTTTGGTTGTTGGGTGTTTGGTGTTTGTGTAGGTTGTTGTGTGTTGGGTGTTTGGTGTTGTGTGTTGTGTGTTGGGTGTTTGGTGTTGGGCGTTGGGTGTTGTGTGTTGTGTGTTGTCTGTTAAGTGTTTGGGTGTTGGGTGTTTGGTTTTCGGGTGATGGGTTTTTGTGTTGTTTGTTGAGTGTTTGGTGTTGGGTGTTTAGTGTTTAGTGTTGGGTGTTGGGTTTTGTGCGTTTGGATGTTTGGGTGTTTGGTGTTTGGTGTTGGGTGTTGGTTGTTGTGTGTTGGGTGTTGTGTGTTGGGTGTTAGGTGTTTGGGTGTTGGGTGTTTGTTGTTTGGGTGTTGGGTGTTTGGTGTTTGCGGGTTTGTGATTGGTGTTTGGGTGTTGGGTGTTTTTTGTTTGTGTGTTGGGTTTAGGGTTAGGGTTGGGTGTTTGGGTGTTGGGTGTTGGGCGTTTGGGTGTTGGGTGTTTGGGTGCTTGGTGTTTGGTGTTTGGGTGTTGGGTGTTTGGTGTTTGGTGTTTGAGTGTTGGGTGTTGGGTGTTTGGTGTCTTGGTATTGGGTGTTTGGTGTTGAGTGTTGGGTTTTTTGTGTTGTGTGTTGGGTGTTAGGTGTTAGGTGTTTAGGTGTTGGGTGTTTGTTGTTTGGGTGTTGGGTGTTTGGGTGTTTGGTGTTTTGTTTTGGTGTTTTGTTTCGGTGTAGGTTGTTGTGTGTTGGGTGTTTGGTGTTGGGTGTTGGGTGTTGTGTGTTGTGTGTTGTCTCTTTGGTGTTTGGGTGTTGGGTGTTTGGTGTTCGGGTGTTGGGTGTTGGTGTTGTTTGTTGAGTGTTTGGTGTTGGGTGTTTTGTGTTGTGTGTTGGGTGTTGGGTTTTGTGCGTTTGGATGTTTGGGTGTTTGGTAATTGGTGTTGGGTGTTGGTTGTTGTGTGTTGGGTGTTTGGTGTTGGGTGTTGGGTGTTGTGTGTTGGGTGTTAGGTGTTTGGGTGTTGGGTGTTTGGTGTTTGGGTGTTTGGTGTCTGCGGCTTTGTGTTTGGTGTTTGGGTGTTTGGTGTCTGCGGCTTTGTGTTTGTGTTGGTGTTGGGTGTTGTGTGTTGGGAGTTTGGTGTTCGGGTGTTTTGTGTTTGGTGTTTGGTTGTTGGGTGTTTGGTGTTTGTGTAGGTTGTTGTGTGTTGGGTGTTTGGTGTTGTGTGTTGTGTGTTGGGTGTTTGGTGTTGGGCGTTGGGTGTTGTGTGTTGTGTGTTGTCTGTTAAGTGTTTGGGTGTTGGGTGTTTGGTTTTCGGGTGATGGGTTTTTGTGTTGTTTGTTGAGTGTTTGGTGTTGGGTGTTTAGTGTTTAGTGTTGGGTGTTGGGTTTTGTGCGTTTGGATGTTTGGGTGTTTGGTGTTTGGTGTTGGGTGTTGGTTGTTGTGTGTTGGGTGTTGTGTGTTGGGTGTTAGGTGTTTGGGTGTTGGGTGTTTGTTGTTTGGGTGTTGGGTGTTTGGTGTTTGCGGGTTTGTGATTGGTGTTTGGGTGTTGGGTGTTTTTTGTTTGTGTGTTGGGTTTAGGGTTAGGGTTGGGTGTTTGGGTGTTGGGTGTTGGGCGTTTGGGTGTTGGGTGTTTGGGTGCTTGGTGTTTGGTGTTTGGGTGTTGGGTGTTTGGTGTTTGGTGTTTGAGTGTTGGGTGTTGGGTGTTTGGTGTCTTGGTATTGGGTGTTTGGTGTTGAGTGTTGGGTTTTTTGTGTTGTGTGTTGGGTGTTAGGTGTTAGGTGTTTAGGTGTTGGGTGTTTGTTGTTTGGGTGTTGGGTGTTTGGGTGTTTGGTGTTTTGTTTTGGTGTTTTGTTTCGGTGTAGGTTGTTGTGTGTTGGGTGTTTGGTGTTGGGTGTTGGGTGTTGTGTGTTGTGTGTTGTCTCTTTGGTGTTTGGGTGTTGGGTGTTTGGTGTTCGGGTGTTGGGTGTTGGTGTTGTTTGTTGAGTGTTTGGTGTTGGGTGTTTTGTGTTGTGTGTTGGGTGTTGGGTTTTGTGCGTTTGGATGTTTGGGTGTTTGGTAATTGGTGTTGGGTGTTGGTTGTTGTGTGTTGGGTGTTTGGTGTTGGGTGTTGGGTGTTGTGTGTTGGGTGTTAGGTGTTTGGGTGTTGGGTGTTTGGTGTTTGGGTGTTTGGTGTCTGCGGCTTTGTGTTTGGTGTTTGGGTGTTGGGTGTTGGGTGTTTCGGTGTTTGGGTGTTGGGTGTTTGGGTGTTTGTTGTTTTGTTTTGGTGTTTTGTTTTGGTGTAGGTTGTTGTGTGTTGGGTGTTTGGTGTTGGGTGTTGGGTGTTGTGTGTTGTGTGTTGTCTCTTTTGTGTTTGGGTGTTGGGTGTTTGGTGTTCGGGTGTTGGGTGTTGGTGTTGTTTGTTGAGTGTTTGGTGTTGGGTGTTTTGTGTTGTGTGTTGGGTGTTGGGTTTTGTGCGTTTGGATGTTTGGGTGTTTGGTAATTGGTGTTGGGTGTTGGTTGTTGTGTGTTGGGTGTTTGGTGTTGGGTGTTGGGTGTTGTGTGTTGGGTGTTAGGTGTTTGGGTGTTGGGTGTTTGGTGTTTGGGTGTTGGGTGTTTGGTGTTTGCGGGTTTGTGTTTGGTGTTTGGGTGTTGGGTGTTGGGTGTTTCGGTGTTTGGGTGTTGGGTGTTTGGGTGTTTGGTGTTTTGTTTTGGTGTTTTGTTTTGGTGTTGGGTGTTTTGTGTGTGTTGTGTGTTGGGTGTTAGCGGGTTTGTTTTTGGTGTTTGGGTGTTTGGTGTTTGGTGTTTGGGTGTTTTGTGTTTGCGTGTTTGGTGTTTGGGTCTTGGGTGTTTGGTATTTGGTGTCAGGGTAATTTTTGTTCGGTGTTTGGGGTTTGGGTGTTTGGTGTTTGGGTGTTGAGTATTTGATGTTTGGTGTTTGGGTGTTGGGTGTTGGGTGTTTTGTGTCTGGGTGTTGGGTGATGGGTGTTTGGTGTTTCGGGGTTAGGCGTTGGGTGTCTGCTGTTTGGGTGTTGGGTGTTTGGGTGTTGGGTGTTGGGTGTTTCGGTGTTTGGGTGTTGGGTGTTTGGGTGTTTGGTGTTTTGTTTTGGTGTTGGGTGTTTTGTGTGTGTTGTGTGTTGTGTGTTGGGTGTTAGCGGGTTTGTTTTTGGTGTTTGGGTGTTTGGTGTTTGGTGTTTAGGTGTTTGGTGTTTGAGTGTTGGCTGTTGGGTGTTTGGTGTCTTGGTTTTGGGTGTTTGGTGTTGAGTGTTGGGTTTTTTGTGTTGTGTGTTGGGTGTTAGGTGTTAGGTGTTTAGGTGTTGGGTGTTTGTTGTTTGGGTGTTGGGTTTTTGGTGTTTGCGGTTTTGTGTTTGGTGTTTGGGTGTTGGGTGTTTGTTGTTTGGGTGTTGGGTGTTATGTGTTTGATGTTTGCGAGTTTGTGTTTGGTGTTTGGGTGTTGGATGTTGGGTGTTTGGGTTTTGGGTGTTTGGTGTTGGATGTTTGTGTTTGGGTGTTGGGTGTTTGGTGTTGGGTGTTTGGTGTTGGCTTGTTTCTGTTTGGTGTTTGTTGTTGGGATATGGGAGTTTGGTGTTTGGGTGTTGGTTGTTTGGTGTTTGGGTGTTGCATGTAGTGCGTTGGGTGTTGTGTGTTGTGTGTTAGATGTTTGCGGGTTTGTGTTTGGTGTTGGGTGTTGGGTGTTTGGTGTTGGGTGTTGTGTGTTGGGAGTTTGGTTTTTGTGTTTGGTGTTTGGTTGTTGGGTGTTTGGTGTAGGTTGTTATGTGTTGGGTGTTTGGTGTTTGGTGTGGTGTGTTGTGTGTTTGGTGTTGGGCGTTGGGTGTTGTGTGTTGTGTGTTGTCTGTTTGGTGTTTGGGTGTTGGGTGTTTGGTGTTCGGGTGTTGGTGTTGTTTGTTGGGTGTTTGGTGTTGGGTGTTGTGTGTTGGGTGTTGGGTTTTTGCATTTGGGTGTTTGGTGTTGGGTGTTGTGTTTTGGGTGTTTGGTGTTGGGTGTTGTGTGTTGGGTGTTAGGTGTTTGGGTGTTGGGTGTTTGTTGTTTGGGTGTTGGGTGTTTGGTGTTTGCGGATTTGTGTTTGGTGTTTGGGTGTTGGGTGTTTTTTGTTTGTGTGTTGGGTTTAGGGTTAGGGTTGGGTGTTTGGGTGTTGGGTGTTGAGTGTTTGGGTGTTGGGTGTTTGGTGTTTGGGTGTTTTGTGTTTGGGTGTTTGGTGTTTGGTGTTTGGGTGTTGGGTGTTTGGGTGTTGGGTGTTTGGTTTTTGGTGTCAGGGTAATTTTGTTCGGTGTTTGGGGTTTGGGTGTTTGGTGTTTGGGTGTTGAGTATATGGTATTTGGTGTTTGGGTGTTTAGGTGTTGGGTTTTTTGTGTCTGGGTGTTGGGTGGTTGGTGTTTGGTGTTTCGGGGTTAGGCGTTGGTTGTCTGGTGTTTGGGTGTTGGGTGCTTGGGTGTTGGATGTTGGGTGTTTCGGTGTTTGGGTGTTGGGTGTTTGGGTGTTTTGTTTTGGGTGTTGGGTGTTGTGTGTTGGGTGATTGGTGTTGTGTGTTGGGTGTTAGTTGTTTGGGTGTTGGGTGTTTGGTGTTTGCGGGTTTGTTTTTGGTGTTTGGGTGTTGGGTGTTTGGGTGTTGGGTGTTTGGGTGTTGGATGTTTGGGTGTTTTGGTGTTGGGTGTTGGGTGTTTGGTGTGTGTTATTTGTTGTGTGTTGGGTGTTTGCGGGTTTGTGTTTTGTGTTTGGGTGTTTGGTGTTTGGTGTTTGGGTGTTTGGTGTTTGAGTGTTGGGTGTTTGGGTGTTGGGTGTTTGGTGTCTGGGTGTTTGGTGTTCGGTGTTTGGGTATTGGATGTTTGGTGTTTTGTATTGTGTGTTTGGTGTTTGGGTGTTGGAAGTTTGGTGTTTGGGTGTTGAGTGTTTGGTGTTTGGTTGTTGGGTGTTTGGTGTTTTGGTGTTGGGTGATGGGTGTTAGGTGTTTGGATGTTAGGTGTTTTGTGTTGGGTGTTGTGTTTGGGTGTTGGGTGTTTGCTGTTAGGTGTTTGGGTGTTGGGTGTTGGGTGTTTGGTGTTGGGTGTTTGGTGTTTGGTGTTGTGTGTCTTGTGTTGGGTGTTTGGTGTTTGGGTTTTGGGTGTTTGGTGTTGGGTTGTTGCGTGATTGGTGTTATGTGTTTGGTGTTGTGTGTTGTGTGTTCGGTGTTTGGTGTTTGGGTTTTGGGTGTTTGGTGTTTGGTTGTTGGTTGATTGGTGGTTGGTGTTTGGGTGTTGGGTGTTTGGTGTTTGGGTGTTGGGTGTTTGGGAGTTTGGGTGTTAGGTGTTTGGGTGTTTGGGGATTGGGTGTTTGGGTGTAGGGTGTTGGTTGTTAGGTTTTTGGGTGTTGGGTGTTGGGTGTTTGCGTGTTAGGTGTTTGCGGGTATGTACTTGGTGTTTGGTGTTGGGTGTTGGGTGTTTGGTGTTTGGGTGTTGTGTGTAGTGTGTTGGTTGTTTGGTGTTTGGGTGTTGTGTGTAGTGTGTTGGGGGTTTGGTGTTTGGGTGTTTGGTGTTTGGTGTTTGGTGTTGGGTGTTTGGTGTTGGGTGTTGTGTGTTGTATGTTGGGTGTTTGGTGTTGGGTGTTGGGTGTTTGGGTGTTTGGGTGTTGGATGTTTGGTGTTTGGGTGTTGGGTTTGGTGTGTTTTGTGTTGGGTGTTTGGGGGTTTGGGGGTTGGGTGTTTGGGTGTTGGGTGTTGGGTGTTAGGAGTTTGGGTGTTGATTGTTTGGTGTTTGGGTGTTGGGTGTTGGATATTTGGTGTTTGGGTGTTGGGTGTTTGGGTGTTGGGTGTTTGGGTGCTGGGTGATTGGTGTTTGGGTGTTGGGTGTTTGGTGTTTGGGTGTTGGGTGTTTGGTGTTTGGTGTTTGGGTGTTGGGTGTTGGGTGTTGGGTGTTTGGTGTTTGTTGTTTGGGTGTTGGGTGTTTGGTGCTTGGTTGTTGGGTGTTTGCTGTTTGGTGTAGGTTGTTGTGTGTTGGGTGTTTGGTGTTTGCCGGTATGTGTTTGGTGTTTGGGTGTTGTATGTTTGGGTGTTGGATGTTGGGTGGTAGGTGTTTGGTGTTTGGTGTTACGGTGTTTGGTGTTTGAGTGTTGGGTGTTTGGTTGTTGGGTGTTTGGTGTTTGGTGTCTGGGTGTTTGGTGTTCGGTGTTTGGGTATTGGGTGTTGGGTGTTTGGTGTTGGGTGTTTGGTGTTGGCTTGTTTCTGTTTGGTGTTTGTTGTTGGGATATGGGAGTTTGGTGTTTGGGTGTTGGTTGTTTGGTGTTTGGGTGTTGCATGTAGTGCGTTGGGTGTTGTGTGTTGTGTGTTAGATGTTTGCGGGTTTGTGTTTGGTGTTGGGTGTTGGGTGTTTGGTGTTGGGTGTTGTGTGTTGGGAGTTTGGTTTTTGTGTTTGGTGTTTGGTTGTTGGGTGTTTGGTGTAGGTTGTTATGTGTTGGGTGTTTGGTGTTTGGTGTGGTGTGTTGGGTGTTTGGTGTTGGGCGTTGGGTGTTGTGTGTTGTGTGTTGTCTGTTTGGTGTTTGGGTGTTGGGTGTTTGGTGTTCGGGTGTTGGTGTTGTTTGTTGGGTGTTTGGTGTTGGGTGTTTTGTGTTGTGTGTTGGGTGTTGGGTTTTTGCATTTGGGTGTTTGGTGTTTGGTGTTGGGTGTTGTGTTTTGGGTGTTTGGTGTTGGGTGTTGTGTGTTGGGTGTTAGGTGTTTGGGTGTTGGGTGTTTGTTGTTTGGGTGTTGGGTGTTTGGTGTTTGCGGATTTGTGTTTGGTGTTTGGGTGTTGGGTGTTTTTTGTTTGTGTGTTGGGTTTAGGGTTAGGGTTGGGTGTTTGGGTGTTGGGTGTTGAGTGTTTGGGTGTTGGGTGTTTGGTGTTTGGGTGTTTTGTGTTTGGGTGTTTGGTGTTTGGTGTTTGGGTGTTGGGTGTTTGGGTGTTGGGTGTTTGGTTTTTGGTGTCAGGGTAATTTTGTTCGGTGTTTGGGGTTTGGGTGTTTGGTGTTTGGGTGTTGAGTATATGGTATTTGGTGTTTGGGTGTTTAGGTGTTGGGTTTTTTGTGTCTGGGTGTTGGGTGGTTGGTGTTTGGTGTTTCGGGGTTAGGCGTTGGTTGTCTGGTGTTTGGGTGTTGGGTGCTTGGGTGTTGGATGTTGGGTGTTTCGGTGTTTGGGTGTTGGGTGTTTGGGTGTTTTGTTTTGGGTGTTGGGTGTTGTGTGTTGGGTGATTGGTGTTGGGTGTTTGGGTGTTGTGTGTTGGGTGTTAGTTGTTTGGGTGTTGGGTGTTTGGTGTTTGCGGGTTAGTTTTTGGTGTTTGGGTGTTGGGTGTTTGGGTGTTGGATGTTTGGGTGTTTTGGTGTTGGGTGTTGGGTGTTTGGTGTGTGTTATTTGTTGTGTGTTGGGTGTTTGCGGGTTTGTGTTTTGTGTTTGGGTGTTTGGTGTTTGGTGTTTGGGTGTTTGGTGTTTGAGTGTTGGGTGTTTGGGTGTTGGGTGTTTGGTGTCTGGGTGTTTGGTGTTCGGTGTTTGGGTATTGGATGTTTGGTGTTTTGTATTGTGTGTTTGGTGTTTGGGTGTTGGAAGTTTGGTGTTTGGGTGTTGAGTGTTTGGTGTTTGGTTGTTGGGTGTTTGGTGTTTTGGTGTTGGGTGATGGGTGTTAGGTGTTTGGATGTTAGGTGTTTTGTGTTGGGTGTTGTGTTTGGGTGTTGGGTGTTTGCTGTTAGGTGTTTGGGTGTTGGGTGTTGGGTGTTTGGTGTTGGGTGTTTGGTGTTTGGTGTTGTGTGTCTTGTGTTGGGTGTTTGGTGTTTGGGTTTTGGGTGTTTGGTGTTGGGTTGTTGCGTGATTGGTGTTATGTGTTTGGTGTTGTGTGTTGTGTGTTCGGTGTTTGGTGTTTGGGTTTTGGGTGTTTGGTGTTTGGTTGTTGGTTGATTGGTGGTTGGTGTTTGGGTGTTGGGTGTTTGGTGTTTGGGTGTTGGGTGTTTGGGAGTTTGGGTGTTAGGTGTTTGGGTGTTTGGGGATTGGGTGTTTGGGTGTAGGGTGTTGGTTGTTAGGTTTTTGGGTGTTGGGTGTTGGGTGTTTGCGTGTTAGGTGTTTGCGGGTATGTACTTGGTGTTTGGTGTTGGGTGTTGGGTGTTTGGTGTTTGGGTGTTGTGTGTAGTGTGTTGGTTGTTTGGTGTTTGGGTGTTGTGTGTAGTGTGTTGGGTGTTTGGTGTTTGGGTGTTTGGTGTTTGGTGTTTGGTGTTGGGTGTTTGGTGTTGGGTGTTGTGTGTTGTATGTTGGGTGTTTGGTGTTGGGTGTTGGGTGTTTGGGTGTTTGGGTGTTGGATGTTTGGTGTTTGGGTGTTGGGTTTGGTGTGTTTTGTGTTGGGTGTTTGGGGGTTTGGGGGTTGGGTGTTTGGGTGTTGGGTGTTGGGTGTTAGGAGTTTGGGTGTTGATTGTTTGGTGTTTGGGTGTTGGGTGTTGGATATTTGGTGTTTGGGTGTTGGGTGTTTGGGTGTTGGGTGTTTGGGTGCTGGGTGATTGGTGTTTGGGTGTTGGGTGTTTGGTGTTTGGGTGTTGGGTGTTTGGTGTTTGGTGTTTGGGTGTTGGGTGTTGGGTGTTGGGTGTTTGGTGTTTGTTGTTTGGGTGTTGGGTGTTTGGTGCTTGGTTGTTGGGTGTTTGCTGTTTGGTGTAGGTTGTTGTGTGTTGGGTGTTTGGTGTTTGCCGGTATGTGTTTGGTGTTTGGGTGTTGTATGTTTGGGTGTTGGATGTTGGGTGGTTGGTGTTTGGTGTTTGGTGTTACGGTGTTTGGTGTTTGAGTGTTGGGTGTTTGGTTGTTGGGTGTTTGGTGTTTGGTGTCTGGGTGTTTGGTGTTCGGTGTTTGGGTATTGGGTGTTTGGTGTTTTGTATTGGGTGTTTGGTGTTTGGGTGTTGGGTGTTTGGTGTTTGGGTGTTGGATGTTGGGTGTTTGGTGTTGGGTGTTTGGTGTTTGCCGGAATGTGTTTGGTGTTTGGGTGTTGTATGTTTGGGTGTTGGATGGTTGGTGTTTGGTGTTTGGTGTTTGGGTGTTTGGTGTTTGAGTGTTGGGTTTTTGGGTGTTGTGTGTTTGGTGTTTGGTGTCTGGGTGTTTGGTGTTCGGTGTTGGGTGTTAGGTGTTTGGCGTTTGGGGCTTGAGTGTTTGGTGTTAGGTGTTTTGGGTGTTTGGGTGTTGGGTGTTTTTGTGTTTTGGTGTTGGGTGTTTGGGTGTTGGGTGTTTGCGGGTTTGTTTGGTGTTTGGGGTGTGGGTGTTTGGGTGTTGGGTTTTGGGTGTTTGGTGTTGGGTGTTTGGTGTTGGGTGTTTGGGTGTTGTTTGTTTGGGTGTTGTGTGTTTGGTGTTTGGGTATTTGGTGTTTGGTGTTTGGGTGTTGGGTATTGGGAGTTTGTTGTTTGGGTGTTGGGTGTTAGGTGTTGGGTGTTAGGTGTTGGGCGTTTGGGTGTTTCATGTTTGGGTTTTGGGTGTTTGGGTGTTGGGTGTTTTTGTGTTTGGGTGTTGGGTGTTTGGTGTTTGGGTGTTGGTTGTTTGGGTGTTTGGTGTTTTGTTTTTGGGTTTTGGGCGTTTGGTGTTTGCGGGTTTGTGTTTTGTGTTTGCTGTTAGGGTGTTGTATGTTTGGGTGTTGGGTGTTTTGTGGTAGGTGTTTGGTGTTGGGTGTTTGGTGTTTGGGTATTGGGTGTTTGGTGTTTAATGTTTGGGTGTTAGGGAATTTGTTGTTTGGGTGTTAAGAGTTTGGTGTTTGGGGGTTGGGTGTTTGGTGTTTGGGTGTTTGGGTGTTAGGTGTTTGGTGTTTGGGTGTTGGGTGTTGGTTGTTTGGGTGTTTGGTGTTTTGTGTTTGGGTGTTGGGTGTTGGGTGTTTGGTGTTTGTGGGTTTGTGTTTAGTGTTTGGGTGTGGGGTGTTTTGGTGTTTGGTGTTTTGGTGTGGGGTGTTTGGTGGTTGGTGTTGGGTGTTTGGTGTTTGGGTGTTGGATGTATGGGTGTTGGCTGTTTGCTGTTTTGGTGTTTGGTATTGGGTGTTTGGCGTTTGGGTGTTTGGTGTTTGGGTGTTGGGTGTTTTGGTGTTCGGATGCTGGTTGTTTGGTGTTTGGGTGTTGGGTGTAGGGTGTTTTCGGATTTGTTTGGTGTTTGGGGGGTTGGTGTTTGGGTGGTTGGTTTTGGGTGTTTGGGTGTTGGGTGTTGGGTGTTTGGGTGTTTGGGTGTTGTGTGTTTTGGGTGTTTGGGTTTTGGGTTTTGATGTTTGGTGTTTGGTGTTTGGGTGTTGGGTGTTGGGTGTTTGGTGTTTGCGGGTTTGTGTTTGGTGTTTGGGTGTTGGGTGTTTGGTGTTTGGTGTTTGCTTTTTGGGTGTTTCGGTGTTGGGTGTTTGGGTGTTCGGTGTAGGATGTTGGGTGTTTGGGTATTTGGTGTTTGGGAGTTGGGCGTTGGGTGTTTGGTGTTGGTGTGATCTTTTTTTGGTGTTTTGGTGTTGGTGTCGGTGTTTGGTGTTGATGTTGGTGTTGGGTGTTGGTGCTGGTGTTTGAGTGTTTGGTGTTTGGTGTTGGTGTTGGTGTTTGGGTGTTGGTGTTGGTGTTTGGGTGTTTGGGTATTTGGTGTTTGGTGTTGGTGTTTGTGTGTTTAGGCGTTGGGTGTTTGGTGTTGGGTGTTTGGTGTTGAAGTTTGGATGTTTGGTTTTTGTTGTTTGGTGTTTGGGTGTTGGGTGTTTTGGTGTTTGGGTGTTGGGTGTTTGGGATTTGGTGTTGGTGTTTGATGTTTGGGTGTTGGGTGTTGGTGTTTGGGTGTTGGGTGTTTGGTGTTTGGGTGTTGGGTGTTTGGTTTTTGGTGTTGGTGTTTGGTGTTTGGGTGTTGGTGTTGTTGGTGTTGGTGTTGTTGGTGATGGTAATGGTTTTGTTGTTGGTGGTGAGGTTGTTGTTGGTGGTGTTGTTGTTGGTGGTGGTGTTGTTCTTGGTGGTGTTGTTGTTGTTGGTTGGTGGTGTTGTTGTTGGTGGTGGTGTTGTTGGTGGTGGTGGTGTTGTTGGTGGTGGTGTTGTTGTTATTGTTGTTGGTGGTCGGGGTGGTGGGTGGGGGCTGGTGTGGTGTGGTGTGGTGTGATGTGGTATGACCACTCATCATTCCAGGATGCTGCTATTGTTCCTTCACTGCACACGAGGGTTCTCAGGATTCTCGAACAACTCTTCTTCTTCGCCGGTGTTGTGCTGTTATAATTGCAAATATCAATAACCTTTTAAGATTCGTGCAAGATGTTTATACAGAAACTGGGAGCACAGAAGACCAAACGTCAACTTTTTCGAAACCAGACTCGCGTAAATTTGAGCCTCAGATTTTACAAAAAAAAGGAGTAAAAGGACTAAATCGATAAGAAAACTACATTAAGCAACGACCTAAGCATCAATAATTCCTAATCCTAGATTAAAAATATATATTTAAACTATTTTAAATGGTCAAAACGAGCCCAAACATTAACTGAAAATCTTATCTAGCAACTTGCACTTTGAACTACTTTCGTGGACTAATTTTCCTTTCCCGCTGCAGGAAAAACACTGACAACAGTTCAGATCATAGGACAATTCTAACCAATAGGATTTATCTATTTTAACAACACATGATGTTCGTGTGATCAAACTTTTTTCTGTATATATAATTCTATAAAAGAATAAGGCAAACAACCACTTTTTGGTACATATGAGACGCAGAAAACTGTACAATTCGGCTCTTCTTTACCTCTACTGCATATCAGGAAGATCAAACTATCTAAACCAATCGAAACACTTATAAGTAACTTACGTCATTCCAGGATGATGCCCTCGTTCCTCCACTGCACATCAGGATTGTTAAACCATTCTTCTTCTTCTCCTTTTTTTCATCTTTTTCTTTTATTATTATGGCTATCATTCATTTTCTGAAACACATACATTTCAATTACTCGACGGTGTTGTGCTGTTTTAACTGCAAATACAAATTACCATTTAAGACTCATTCAAGATGCTTATACAGAAACTGGGAGCGCGTATACTGAAAGTGAAATTGTTTGAAACCAGACTCGGGGAAACGTGCGACTTGGAATCGAAAACAAAGATGGACTGAAATCGATTCTAAACTGATTTGATAAAGCAATTACCTTAGCATCAATAAATCCTCAACCTAGTTGAAGAATAATACAACTATTTAAATGGTCAAAACGTGACCAAACACTGACTGAAAATCTTATCTGGAATTTTGAATTTGGAACTACTTTCGCGGACTAATTATCCTTTACCGCTGCAGAAAAAGAGACAGCAGCTCAGGGCACATGACATTTCTAACAAATAGGATCCGGCTATTTAACATCACGTGATGAACATGTGATCAAACCTCTTCTTCTGTATATAAAATTCAATAAAAAATAAGGCATAAACCCACGTTTCTTTTAGCTACATATAAGACGCAAAAAGTATCATTTTGAAACAATCAGAACATTTATATGTTGCTTACGTCTTTCCAGGATGCTGCTCGTTTTCCTCTACTGCACATAAGGATTCTTTAACTCTTTTTTTTCTTTTCTTTCTTTCCTCTTCTCTTCTATAATAAAGGCGAACATTCGTTTTCAGATACACATACATTCACTAAGTCGCCGGTGTTGTGCTGTTATAAATGCAAATATCAATAACCTTTTTAAAATTCATGCAAGATATTTATACAGAAACTGGGAGTACACAAGACTAAATGTCAACTTTTCCGAAACCAGACTCGCGTAAATGTGCGCCTCAGAATTTACAAAAAAAATTAAAGGACTAAAAGGATTCTAAACTAAATCGATATGAAAACTACATTAAGCAATGACCTAAGCATCAATAATTCCTAATCCTAGATTAAAATATATATTTAAACTATTTTAAATGGTCAAAATGAGCCCAAACATTAACTGAAAATCTTATCTAGCAACTTGCACTTTGAACTACTTTCGTGGACTAATTTTCCTTTCCCGCTGCAGGAAAAACACTGACAACAGTTCAGATCATAGGACAATTCTAACCAATAGGATTTATCTATTTAACAACGCATGATGTTCATGTGATCAAACTTTTTTCTGTATATATAATTCTATAAAAGAATAAGGCAAACAACCATTTTTGGTACATATGAGACGCAGAAAACTGTACAATTCGGCTCTTCTTTACCTCTACTGCATATCAGGAAGATCAAACTATCTAAACCAATCGAAACACTTATAAGTAACTTACGTCTTTCCAGGATGATGGCATTGTTCCTCCACTGCACATCAGGATTGTTAAACCATTCTTCTTCTCCTCCTTTTTTCATCTTTTTCTTTTATTATTATGGCTATCATTCATTTTCTGAAACACATACATTTTACTAACTTGACGGTGTTGTGCTGTTTTAATTGCAAATACCAATTACCTTTCAAGACTCATGCAAGATGTTTATACAGAAACTGGGAGCGCGTAGACTGAAATCAAATTTTTTGAAACCAGATTTGCGAAAACGTGCGACTTGGAATCGAAAAGAAAGATGGACTGAAATCGATTCTAAACTGATTTGAAACACATAAGTAGCTTACGTCTTTCCAGGTCGCTGCTCTTGTTCCTCCACTGCACCTAAGGATTCTCAAACTACTCTTCTTTTTTCTTCTATAATAATGTTTAACTGATACTCAATTACACTTCACCCTCGCCGGTGCTGTGCTGTGATAACTGCAAATAACAATCACCATTTAAGACTTAGCGCGCAGACTAACAGTTTTTACTTTAAAAAAAACAGACAGGCGAAATAGGTGAATCGGAATTTAACAATAGAAAAACCCCGACTAAAACGATTCTTAAGTGATTCGATAAGACTACTACATTAAGCAATTACCTTTGCATTAATTAATTAATCCTAATACCAGTAAAAAATAAAAATAAAATAAAGATTGAAATGGTCAAAACGTGACAAATACTAAAAATCTTATCAAGCTGCTTGCACGTGGAACTAGTCTCCTATCCGTTTCAGTACAATTAGAACAGCTTAGGTCATATAACCTATCTAACCAATAGGATTTACCTTTTTAACATCAGGTGATCGACACATGGAACTACTACTACTTTCGCGGACTAATTTTCCTATTCCGCTACAGTACAATTCTAACAGCTCGGATCATATGACCTATATATCACGTTTTTGATACATATGAGATGCAGAATTGTGTAAAATTTCACTCTGCTTCACCCCTACTGCACATCAGAAAGCTCAAACTATCTGAAATAATCGAAACACTTATAAGTAGCTTACGTCTTTCCAAGATGCTGCTCTTGTTCCTCCACTGCATATCAGGAATCTCAAACTATTCTTTTTCTTTTTTTCTTCTATTATAATGGTTAACTGGTACTCATACACTTCACTATCTCGCCGGTGCTGTGCTGCGATAACTGTAAATAACAATCACCAATTAACCATTTAAGAGTCATGCAATATGTAAATACAGAAACTAGTAGCGCGCAAACTTTACAGTATCATCTTTTTGAAACCAGACAGGCGAAAAATGTGACTCGGAATTTAACAACAGAATCCCTGACTGACACGATTTTAAACCGATTCGATAAGAATAATACATTAAGCAATTACCTTTGCACCAATAAATCATAATCGCAGTAAAAAAAAATAAAAAGATTAAAATGGTCAAAACATGACGAAACTAACTGAAAAATCTTATCTTGCTGCTAGCACATGGAACTACTTCCGCGGAATAATTTTCCTATCCCGCTGTAGTACAATTAGCACAGCTCAGGTCATATGATCTATCTAACCAAAAGGATTAAGCTTTTTAACATCACGTGATCGATACACGTGGTCAAAATTCTAATTCTAAATATAAAATTGTTTAAAAAATAAGGTTGAAAATCACATTTATGATTCATATGAGATATGCATGATATGATATGCAGAAAACTGTAAAGTTCGGCTCTGCCCCACTTCTTCTGCACATCTGGAAGCTCAAACTATCTAAAACAATCGAAACTCTTATAAGTAGCTTACGTCTTTCCAGGATGCTGCTTTTGTTCCTCCACTGCAAATCAGGATTCTCAAACTATTCTCCTGTTTTTTCCTTCTTTTATTATAATGGCTAACATTCATTTTCAGATATATTATGGTTATGCGTGGTTTAGTAAAAGAGAAAGGTGTTATGGCTCCCAGGCAACCCAGTCCACCCAGGAGTGACCTAACATCGTGCAAAAAAGTAAAATCCTAACACGTTAAAAAACCTTAAAGCCATAGTATACTATAACATGTATATGGTTTCGAGCATACGAGAGACTTTGTATGGTTAAGAATAAAAGCATGATATTTATGGAGCAGTTCATGCAGCCAGCGCTAATTCCTATATTATTAGAAAAACAAAAACAAAAGACATTTACATTAATTGAAAATAAATAATAAAAACGGAAAAAGACATTAAGCTATTATTTGGGCAAAGCTGTTACTGTTATTTAAGTCATGATTAAGGTAATTCAATCTTTCACACAATACACTTTTGCTGATGTGGTGCGAAAATAAAATAATTGTTGTTGTTTTATTTAATTTTTCAAAAAAAAATGTCATTATATTGTCATAAACAGATGTATATTGATAATTACAGGAGACTATTGTTGGAAAAAAAAGAATTTTGTCAGAAAAGTCATAAAATGTGGTACCTGCTAAGTTGTCTAATCCGGGTGTCAAAACAAAGCACTTTCCGCTCAAATAAATCCAAAATAATTAATTACAGTATCCAGTTCAATGTTACATCTAGGACCAACCAGTTTTTCTTGTTCAAAATAATTTGAAAATATTGCTCTTATAAATCAAAATCCAAACAGGTCACTCACCCATGCAAAAAGCATGCAAATCATGCCCACATGTGTTTACCTATAGAACAATTTAATCTCTACATGTATAACACTGATAATTTTGAAAAACAATATAAAACACAGCTCATCACCATTAAAATTGTATGGTGTGCACGAATGAATTACCTTAAGCTGACAAATGACACGCCAAAACATGTAACAAATATAACCCGTGCATCAGGTAATCAGGTGATACATATGGTGTATAACGGGGCAATAATATATACAGGTAAAAATATAATCGTTTGCATATTTACTTAAATCACATCAAAACTTAGTATCGCTATGAAAGGAAACAATCTAATGAAAGTGCACTTACCTAAAAGTATTAAAATGTCCAGAAAAATAAATAATTTCCAATGACAAAAACACAGCAGCTATCTTGTTTGAAATTTTTAAAAATGCAGTGATTGGGTGTTTGTTATCACGTGCAAAGACGAATGCGATCGTATCCCTTCGGCTATATTCAAAATAGAGAGGTATGTTTGGGAGTATGGAACGTCACAACGGTATAAGGTGTTCAATATGGGATAAATAAAAACAAACGAAGAAATTCACTTTTAGATATCTTCATTTAACCCTACGATATGTAATTCAGTTTTAACTCTTAACAAAATTCCTAATTTCGGAACAAACAATTTTATATTTAAACTCAACAGTTAATGTTAGCATTTTCCCCAATGTTTCCGCACAGCCGAAGGAAGACAGCAGGTGTACAGTAACAGGCCATAACAATAATATGTATTCATAGAAATATTGCTATTATATAAACAGTCACCCAAAGATCTACTTTGTCATCAATTCTATATGTTTACATAGACAGAACATAAACAGACCACGAAAACGCGAAAACACGATACGAGGGCGCGACACAACGACGCGAGATCGCGAAACACCGATGTGAGAACGCGAAAGAAAGATGCGAAGACGCTATATTAATAACACTCCCTCCTATCGTACTTTCTCGACCATGCAACGTGTTTTCGCGATTTCGCATCGTTGTTTCGCTATTTCGCATCGTTGTTACGCGACCTCGCATGGTGTTTTCGCGATTTTGTGGTCTCGCCTAGCCCAAGAGGTCGATCGAAACAATAAATTCCCAAAAGGAACACCGTTAAATGTATTAGAACTGCCGATGCTGACGTAATATTGTCTGCAAATGTATTGATTATCCACTGTAAATCGACTATATACTGACTAAAATTCCTGATTCCGTATTATTCCCGTCATCTTTATAATTCAACTCCATGTGCTCTGGTCCCACGATTATAAATTGAGAACGAAAACCATTCTCATATCTCATAATTGGTCAGTTCTTAGACTGTGCTCAATTTCAGCCTAAGACCTATTTATATAAATATATATATATATAGGTCTTTGTTTCAGCCAATAAGAATGCTTAGATCAGACACTTGTTTCCAAGCTCAGTATCAAACCTTGGTGCCCGGTCACAGTTTACATGTTCACTTATTTAGTGTGCTTGTCGAGTGTTGGGTACGTTGGATAATTCACCAAGGCAACATAATTGTATTTTACTTTTAATACTAAGTGCTATTTGGACATCCCTAGAACTTATTATTCACCAACCGGTCAGCTCCTCCCAGCTATATCTAAAAACAATGGGACCATATTAACGACCAAGATCTTGCCAAAATCTCAAGGTTCATTTATGCGCATGGTTTATTGCTGTTGCTGAAGAAATCCTTAGACAAAGATGTATAATGACAAAGATATAAAATATTCTGAGACATTTGTCTCATTCCTAGAAAATAAAACTGCTTTTAAATTTCACGCAGCATGGACTGTGTGTAATTAATTACATTTAGATATCTAATTTTGTATTAATTTAGGAATGGAATGAGAAACCTATGACATTTACACGAAAAACACTTTCAGACTTCAACATTTCTACCAGGTATCAATTTTACCGAAAATAACTAATTGTGTCCACGTGACTTACATATGTAAACTTTACGAGATATTAGGAAAAGTGTGTTTGACCTTCAATTTTCTGGTCGCTTCCTGGTCGTGTAAACGGATGACAATCACTGATTTATCTTTTATTAGTTGAACGCTTTTTACAAAGTACACAGCATTGTCTTGTCAGTAACATTGCACTCACGTGGGAATTTATAATTATGTTTTGTATCGCTTAGTTTTTGTGAATTTATGTAAATAGATTCTTAAGGAATTGTAAGGTCTAGCTTGTTGTCTTTACTATTCTAACCTGTCTTACTGTATGCAAAATCAAGATACATTAGTAACATTCATTTGTGCAAAGTTTCATTGAACGGCATTTTGCCATTATTGAGATTTTGATAATTTTCTTTTTATCGATGAACATGACTGGGGGGAGTGTGGCAAGCCCTTAATTCATTATGTTGCGCTCAACCCGGGACCTAGACGGCGTGGGCAATAATATGCATTTCTATTACTGTCCATGAACTGATTCAATCAAACCGAGCCTGCAATATTTTTATATGTCGTGTTCGGTTGCTGTTTACACTATCTGTTCATTAAACACATCAAAACTTTTATTGTCGGTCATCCTAATGACCGACATATTAGGTTGTAATAAGTTAAATAACTCAGTATTCCTCCGTGGTCCATTCGAATGAAGTCCGTTTTAATATATGCCATTTTTTTCTCTTCATCTGGGGGCCTCTTAACCGTTAGAAATCGACCTGTTTGTGACTTGTTTGCAGGAATAACATCTCAGGAAAATAAATGAAAGCAATTTCATGCCTATATCTCGTTTGGTAGAGGGGTACTAGTTCCGGAAGAGCGGATGTATATTTTTGGCACCGTATTTGCGATACCGCGTTTAAAATAGGGTCTGTTCGGTTAGAGATCAGTAATTTTCTTACAAGTAAGTTAACCCTCCATTTGCTGTGTGTTTTTGAATAGATGAAATGTAGATCTTCACAGTCATATATGGTTGTCTAGAAATTAAGATGATAGAAATCATGTTAAATGTGCATTAAATATTGGGAATTTAACATTGAGGTCTATGGGAATTGGATTTACTTTGTTCAACCTATTATAATCGACCAAACTTTAGATCTTTAGCCTGAACACCGGTTAACAGTGATATCACATACCCGACGGAACGCATAGTTTAAGGGCGCAGGGGACAGTTTCCGAGGCTTCCGCCAGAGTCTGGGACCCCGTGCAAGCTTACATTGACCGAAAATAAAAACTTTGCACAGATAAAATTGTGTTGTTGTACTTTCTGTTTTGCAGGGGTCTAGCTTTTTACAAACCACAACCAACTGTTCCACAGAACCAGTCATTTGATCTACACAGGCATTTAAAGTCACCCCAAGTCCTGATTTTCCAATGCAAATTTGGCCGAAATTCTACATATTTGAGAACCTGCAAAATATTTCCTGCAATGACTTTTCAAATAAAACCCCTTTCATGCTAATATTTTATGTGTCCCTAATCTCCCAAGCAGCTGGAAAGTGTCTCCCATCCGTCTCGATTTTTCAGCATTTGACATTGAAATACCTCACCCCCAAATTATTCTCAAATTCAGCTTGGCCGAATGCGTTTTCATCCGGCAACTGTTCAAATCAGAACATACAAAGCTAGCATCCATGCATTTGAGCCACTGTGATCAGATTTCACATTTCATATACTATACAATATTATAAAAGAATATGCCATCTTTAATTCAAACAATGATTTTAATGCATTTTATTCACGGCTACCCCAAATACTTAGAAAATCGACCGGGACCAAAGTGCGAAACCATCCCCTGCCCCTTTAGACTATGCCACCTGTTTACGCATGCAATAAGATAGTGTAGAGGCTGATGTTTGATTGCTTCATATATAGAGAAGATGTTTACCGGAAAAGATTTCAATGTTTATAATCTTGTAACTTAAATACTGAATTTAATTGTCTTTTAAAAGTTGATGAAACAATATTTTAAAATTGTAGTTAAGGCTTATCAGAAATAAAGCTGATCTATAACGACATAATAAAGTATGTAATTACGTATGTTGTATTTTCTACAGCGCATAGAAATAATGTTATGCGTCTTTATTTAGAAAGTCACGTGATGCAAACCTTTATAGCAAAGTTTTTAGTTGCTCATAAGTTGAACTGATCCTGTATTCGAATCAAACAGCTGTTCAGGATGATGCCATATATGAAATAGATTGGTTAAGTTATCTTGATTGTGTTCGTCAAAAGCAAGACAACGTTTATGTTTATCTTAGAGACTGACGAATATCCGACTTTGGCGGGAAATGCTGTCTGTCAACAAAAGTTTATAAAAAGCTAGTCGATCATTAGCATAACCTTTAACAAAAAAAAACATGGCACTGAAGTTAAAACTTTAAGCCGCTTTGAAATAAAAGCGCTTAAATTTTATTTCATGTCATACAAAAAACGTTTACTTATATATGTAGGACTCAGATCATGAGTGGGTCCGTTATCGTGGGCCGATTCCCAAATCGTGGGCCGATTGCAAAATTTTCATTTATTCAGAATATAAGACCGATCAAAACTAAAAACACTCTTAATGGGGTGACTAGTTTTTAGCTCTCGAGTTATTTCGTATATGCTGGTATTTGCCTTTTTTCTAACGCTTCTTTTTCTCGCATTATGTTGGAACATTTGGTGGTTTTATACAGAAAAAAGCTCGTGTACTGCTTTTCCGACAGTGACCGCCATAAATATTTAGATCACACTTTGAGATCAGCGAAAAAAAATTGTTGCTAGCGAGCGTACTGAAACTTAGCGAGTTGATTACTTTTGGCGAACAATTAGAAATAAAGAAATCAAAAGTAAAATTCTTTAATAATGGAAAATACATTATGTATTTTGTATTGAGTTAAACGTATGTCAAACAAAAGTAAGAAAGCAGATTTACCGAAATCAGCTTGAAGACTTATGAATTTGTGATTGAAAAGGAAAATTGAACGTGTTTAAAACATGTGCGTACTTTTTAATATTTCTGGTATATGAAACCAATGTTTTGCTGTTAATTTAATGTGGGTGCATATAAAAAGATTTTGTTGATGTATCAAATAGTTCTGGAAAGTTAAAAATGCCAGGTTTGATTTTTTGTTGAGTATATTTGATTTCTTTATTGAAGTAACGGAGAAATTGAATATGAATTCATTTCTTTATAAAAATGTCACACAGTGCTTAGCTCACCATTTAAAGGGTGTTCAACGAGCTGTTCAACGGCAACCTCGGTCCAGCTTTATAACTTCAACTATGTTCAGTCATACACTGATTAGTTTAAGTCTTCCGCTTGATTCATTGTGTTATATTTTTTTGTGGAATATTTATTTATAAAACCAAACTTAAGAATAGCATCAATACTGTTCTCATTGATAACATGTACCTACAGGAGCATATAAAGATGAAAAATTTTCGAAAATGTAAATGTGTGGTGCCGTCGTGGGTGTTTTTAAAAATGTGCGTCAACTTACCAAAATCTCTATGTTTTATGCTAGATTGTTTTGATTTGATATCTTGATATCTGTCATTAAAATAAGTGTCGTCTGCGTCGTAGGGGGGGGGGGGGGGGGGGCCTCAAAATGACTGTATTTTCAATGCATACATTTGACATTCTTTCAGTTTGAAAATCTTACGTAAAATTTAGAGCAACTTTAAACAACAAATTATTACACTTGATTTGATTTTATTGCTTAATGTTATAATTTGCTTATTGATGAATTCTGATGTAGTTCTTATATAATTACTAGAACCTTAAACTGCAATTTAAGCAAAGGTATGATTGTTGATGTGAAACAAAAACTTTTACAAAACTATAATTTTAATACTTTTAATTTTACCAACATTATTATAGTGCTTCAGTATGAACGCGCAATGGAAAGGTTTTATTGTGTCGTTAAAATTACGGGGATAGGGGTAAAGGAGTACGTCATAACGCAAAAACGACCCCCCTTTTTTATTTGTCAAACATTTTCAAAATCAGATTTTTCGCAATTCCGAAACAAACGACGAAATTTTAGTAAAACTCTACGTCATTTTTCAGGTCGAAACGGCGCTTTTCGGCGACGTCACGCGTAAATCTTGGGTGAAAACTCATGAAAGTTACATCAGTGGAAAGAGAATTTAATTCTGTACAGTATTATTAAAACAGAAAACGGAACATTAGAAGGATATTAAAGATACAGCAGAAAACATTCAATTACGGTTCTTTTGACGTCATGCCCTAAAACTGCCGTTAGTAGTCATCTTTGAAGATCTGTATCTTTGAGACAAAATAAAATATTTTTTAAAGATATTCTGTTCCTTATCGGAAATATGATCGATTAACTGCATGCAAATTTTCATTAAATACTCGAAAGTTGAAAAATCGGTGCATTCCACCTTAAACAGACGTCGCGTCGGCATCGGTTTCCCGCTCTTTAGACGTTGTATTTTGACGCCAATTTGGACGTCATTCGAAATCGGCCGATTTGAGATGTTTACGGCCCACGATCTGCGATCGGCCCGCGATTTGGAAATCGGCCCACGATTTGGGACCGGCCCACGATCTGAGTCCTACATATTATCCGAAGTTAAGGCAGCTATAAAGTGCAGAAAAGAAAATTGACTCTTTTGTTTAGGTTTACACTGCCTGAACTCCAATATTATAAAACTTTAGGCCGCTAGGCCGCCAAGTTCACAGATCTTAGCAATTTTTGATTATTCAAATAATAATATCTGACACCTATCTTTATTTCATAAATGTTATTTGTAAAGAAGATTTGTTTATTGTTGAAATGTTTCAGGCGAATGACTTTTGGATTATAAATCTTTTCTTTTTATATTTTTAATTAAGGTAACCATTGTGTTGATAACATGATAATTCTGTCAAAACATGAAATTTATGAAATTAGGTTTATTAACCAATAGGGTCTCTTTAGAGACCAGCACATACATATAATGAACACATAAAGATTCTAAGATAGACATGAACAATTTCAAATTATGTGCATGCGGAATCTCGTGTGTGACAAATTCTTTCGATTTTTTTTGTTAATTTTATAATGACTTGGACACTGTTACTTTCTAGACAAAAAGAAAATACAATTTATACAAGAAGACACGTTTAATTGTTTATTCTCTTACTTAGCTTAGCCTGTGACTAACATGCGATTGTGATGTGACGAAGAATTTAGCTTCGAAACAGTTGGTATGCAATTTTGTTTCTAAAATACTTAAATTGCTCATGTCGTTTTATCAATATATACTCAGCCAAAAAAGAAAGTACCCATCCTATATATCTCTATAGATTATAGAAATAAGCATATATTGTGACTTGTTTTTAAATTTGTATTAAAGAACAATTTCTTTCTGACAAACTGTAAAAAAATGAACTTGATGCGATGTTTCTTTCATTGAAAAATATTGCTTAGAATGGCATAGGGGTTGATTTCAAAAATGACACTTTTTCAATATGACTGGGTTCACAAAAAGAAAGGCTTAATTTCATTTTTAATGAGGTTTAAGCACCAAAAAAATGCAGATACAGTGTCAATATCTCATGTGTCCACCATTTTGTCCAATGCACGTTGTGATTCGGCGGTGCATGCTGTTAACGTAACGCTGTATGAAAGGCGCAGGCAAGTTGTTCCATTCAACCTGTAAGGCTGCTTCCAAGTCGTTTACAGTGTTGATTGCGTGATTGGTTCGAAAACGACGCCCTAGCTCGTCCCAGATGTGTTCTATGGGATTCAGATCGGGGCTATTTGCAGGCCAGTCTAAGACGTCGACGTTATGGGCCGCCAAATATCGCCGAGTTACTGCAGCCGTATGGGGACGGGCGTTATCGTGCATAAGAGTGGCGTTGGGACCATGGCGTTGAAGGAAAGGGATAGCCTCTACTGCAAGAATATCATTGATGTAGGCCTGAGCATTGATATTTCCGTTTATCACAATAAGGCGAGTCTTGTTTCCATCCATTATTCCGCCCCAGACTAATACCGACCCCCCACCAAAGCGGTCCCTCTCAATGACGCACGCGTCGGCAAAACGCTCCCCCCGACGGCGGTAAACTCTCTCACGACCGTCGGCATGACTGATGTTAAATCGAGATTCGTCTGAAAATAACACCAATCTCCAGTCATTACGCCGCCAGCGCAAGTGACGGCGGCACCAGTCGCGCCTTGCGGCCCGATGGCGTCGGGTGAGAATTTGGCCGAAATACGGCCGGTATGCTCGAATCGGTTGGACATTCTGTCGCAACCGATTCCTGACAGTCTGTGGGTGAATACCCTGCTGTCTCCCAGTTGCTGTTGCAGGTAGACGTCGGTTGCGGAGATGCTGTATGATGATATACCGATCGTCGGCAGCAGTCGTCACACGTGGCCGACCACTCCGAGGACGGTCGCGGACGTTTCCCGTGGCCCGGAACCGTCTCCGCAAACGCTCTATTGTCTTCCGTGTACAACCAAACAGCCGGGATACTTCAACTACTGACCTTCCTGCGTTCAGCATCCCAATAGCTTGGTTACGTTGATCATTATTTAATCTTGGCATTTTGTTAGACTTGATTTTGCGTGATTTTATTCATTGTGACTGATAACCGGTCAATCAGTGCAGTCAGGTACTTCGACCGGATATCGACCTGTGCCGCACGAGGCGCACGTGCAAAATCACTAATCCGAATCTCCCACCGAAGGGCATGGATTTCTACTGATAAAATTTAGGTCAACAGGTGCTCAATCGATTACATGTACATTGCATATGATTCATATTTGTGATAAAACTATATTATATGATATATTAAGGTTTTATAAGTGGGTACTTTCTTTTTTGGCTGAGTATATGTTTAAATTAACATCTATTTGTGTAAAGTGTTAGAATTCGAAATTAACAATCAAATGTCTGCATTCACAAAACCATTGTAAATGCTTCTTATAGCTGAATAAAGTAAATATGTTATACATGTATAACAATATGAACTCAGGCCACATAATACTTCAAGAAATTAAGTTGTTTGAAACTGATTTACTGATATTTAAAAAATTAGTGAAAATTTACATGTGGCCGCAGGAGCCGCAGTCGCGGACCTAATATTTCGACAAGTCGGTTGGCGCTTATATTACATTACAGTTCAACCTACTTTCTCAGCCAATCAAAAGTCTTCATTTCATTCAAGCAGTCGCGGACCTAATATTTCGACAAGTCGGTTGGCGCTTATATTACATTACAGTTCAACCTACTTTGTCAGCCAATCAAAAGTCTTCATTTCATTCAAATCCAAGAAATTGAATGGCATAATTTGGGTTTCCCATTACTTCCTGTTAAATCTGACCAATTTAATGATTAAATCTGGCAGATTTGTTGTGTCAGATTTCCTTCAGTTTAATACACTCAGTAATAAGAACTAAGATTTCTAAGATTTGAATGAAAAGCTTTAAAAAGTTATATTTTGTGTTTCAAAAATATCACTGAAAATAATTAATTAATATTTTGTTACACAATTTCAAGTTATTAGCACAGATTCATAATTTTCAAACACACACTTTCAAACATCCGTAACAAACTTTGTCCAAATCGGTTTTATTTTAACAAGTGTTTTTACTGAAATTGAAATCATGTGTCATCCATGCCTAGCTCACATAGCTAGTGAAAAGATACAAATAAAGAGTTCCCAGTGAAACTAATACTCTAAAAATTATAATAATTCATATCTCAATTACCCGCATGTTTTAGAATACGATGAAATTAAGCAGGTTTTAAATAAGTTTAATGTTAGGTTAATGTTGTATATAATTTCTTTTTACAAGAAAGTACTTTCAATATTAATCATAAGAAAGCATTAACAAATAATTCTAAACATCCGTTTCAATGTAGTATTATGATTTACACAAATCTTATGTGCTTACTGCTTACTGTTGAGTTGCACTTAATTCTGCAGTTTATGACAAATCTAAGAACGTGTTTAAGAAACATGCATCATCTGTTAAACTGAAATCCATGTTTACACAATATAAAATGAAGCCTGAGTGAGCTTTGAATTTCTTGTCAGGGTAGGGTTGGGAATTCAACAGTGGTTTTTTTGTTTTGAATCACAAAGCCTGCAGACAGGACACTGATCCATTGATTACAGTGCTGTACAAATTAGAAAAAAAAGATCCAAAACAGGATGAGTTTCCTGAGAATCAATAGATCTTTTCTAACATCTTGTTGATAATGGCAAATTAATGGGTCAGTTGAACTGTAAGAAGGTTATAGTTCAGAATTAGAAAACTTAACATTAAATTCTACCTCACTTCGTTCGGTCGAATTTAATTTGTTAATTTTTCAAATTCTGAACTATAACCTATACGTAAAATTGTGTCAAGATGTTCGTTTTATTCACATGAAAATCTTTATAGGCTTAGCTTATTCACAGTCATAATATGTCCACGTCCAGAAAACAGTGATGTTTCATCGCATCACACTAAACCTAACATTTGTGGGGCGTTAAATACCGCCTGGCGACATGGACTCGATTGTAAAATTAAAGATCTGAAAATTGTAAGGCGGGACTATAACGTAGCACACAAGTATTGGTATGTCAATCACGCTCGTGTATTGGAAAATAGCGTTTTCGTTTTGTTAGCCGTTCTGTTATTGGCTAGAAAAATTACATGCAATGGGTAAAAAATAATATAGGTGCAACTACAATTTTTATAGGTGCACCTTTACTTTTTATAGGTGCACCTATACGCCTTTCCAATAAACAGTTTCGCAGTCCTGTATGGTATACCATTTGGGTCAAAAGTTAGTGTTCAGGTGCACCTATATTTCAAATAAAGGTACTTCAAACAACTTTATAGGTGCACCTTTACTTTTTATTGGTGCACCTATATTTATAGGTGCACCTATACATTGAAATGGAGGTGCACCTATATTTATAGGTGCACCTATACCTTGAAATGGAGGTGCACTTATATTTATAGGTGCAACTATACCTTGAAGTTGAGGTGCACCTATAAGTATAGGTGCACCTGTAAATTTATAGATGCACCTACAACAAATGAAGAGATTTTCCATCAACCAATAAGATTGTCCGTTTCAAACGATAATTTAAAGTTTTCGTAAGGCACTTAGGCTAAGCTACTTCGTTAGGAATCAACAATATTTATACACCTCTGCAATTAGATATAATTTTTTTAGTTTATAAAAAATAGTTTTATGATTTATGATTTTCGTAAAAAACAGTTCTACACATTCAATGAAGCCAGACTTTTATTCAATCTAGATAATAGAGATTTTTTTGGAATATTACAAGATAATAAAAAGTATTCCACCAAATTATGTTAGAACGTTAGACCAAACAATTTTAACGGGTTCAAAAAAAAATTACATCCTGGATAAACTAAAGACATCTAAAACACCAAACAAATTATTTTACGATATCTTACTTAGAAAAAGAAAAACTGAACCAGTGAAATCTGAAAATAAATGGGAAACAATCTTACAAAATAAAAATATTAAGTGGGAAAAAGTTTATTCAAACACATTTATATCAAGTATTGATACCATATTCAGAAATTTTCAATATAAATACCTAAGAAGGATAATACCCACAAATAAATATCTTTATACATGTCATCCATGTATCTCACAATCATGTGACTTTTGCAACAGCCAGGTTGAAACAATTGAGCATCTATTTTGGAACTGTCCACATAGCCAACATTTATGGTCACAACTACAGTCATTTTTAAACACAAAAGGATTATCTATATCCTTTAACTTGGAGAATATTAGTTTAGGTATTGCGAATAAAACAATTAAAGACAGCAGCATTAACTATATTATAATAGCATGCAAATATTACATCTTCAAAATGAAAATTAAGAAAAGTATTCCAAATTTCGAACACTTTAATTCCTTTTTAGATTCTAGAATAGACGTTGAGAAAGAAGTAGCTTTCTTTAACAACAAACTTGAAAGACACCAAGTAAAATGGTCCTTCTATAAATAAAATATATATCGCCTCTTGTACATTGGAAATGACCAACCAAATTATCCTTTTTATTTTTAATTATCTTATTGTTTTTTTTTAATTCTTTCTCATTGAAATACTTGATTTTGACCTTTTTTATTTTCCTGAAATAGTGACTTCACACTTAAAAAAACGTTGCAAGCAATGTCAATTTTCTTCATATTTATTATGACATTATATTTTTGAAAACAACAACTACTTACACGAATGTTAATTATTATTCGAAAGTATTAATTTGTGTATGTTTAACAATGCATAATATGTCATGCAAGCGATTGTGAATAAAAGGGGTTACCC
This sequence comes from Corbicula japonica, assembly GCA_038501625.1. Taxonomy (NCBI): domain Eukaryota; kingdom Metazoa; phylum Mollusca; class Bivalvia; order Venerida; family Cyrenidae; genus Corbicula; species Corbicula japonica. The sequence continues at coordinate 255,499 of JAZAYU010000335.1, read as the reverse complement.
GAAAGGGGCCTCAAAAAAAATTTCAAAAAGAATCGTATAAATTTATTTATAAGACTTTCTTAAAGTTTATAAAGCCCTAATTTCTGAGAAATTTGGTATTTGAATAATGCTTCATTTGCAGGTAAAAACCTTTAACCCTTTAATGCATATATACACTTAAATTGCATGGGTGAACTGTGTAGATCCAGATCAGACGACAGATCTTTGCCGTCTGATAAGGATATAGTCGGCTTTTCAGACTAATTACATTATTTCTGATAAAGACAGAAAAATGCAGATCCAGATTAGACAGTATGGATGTGCCAGATGACCTGGATCTACACATTATTTCAAATTGAATTGTAGGAATTTATTAGACTTTCTTAGAGGTTTATAAATACAAAATTTCTGAGAAAACAACCACAACAAAATAATGTTAAAACAATGTCAAATGTCTTTTTAGATTTAAAAATTTAAAACAATGGTACTATTATTGGACGCAAAAATACCATAAGGACCATATATTTATTGCATATATAATTAATTTTATTTTTACTTTTTTTCCGATAATTTTTATTTATTTTTATTTTAACAATCAAAATTAATCTAGTGATACAAGAATATTCAGAAATTTACTCAGGAATGCCATGTACATGTATCATCAACACCAACTCTACAGCATGGTTACTGATAAAGCTTGTTAAATAAACATTCGCCTTTTTCGAATTTATGCAATTAGAGAAGGTTAATAGGGCCATGCGGTCAAATTAAGGCATTTGCTAAAATATGGAGTGGAGTGTTGGAGTGGAGTGTTGGAGTGGAGTCTTGAGTGAAGTTTGGAGTCAGATTCTGGAGTGACTTTGGAGTCGAAAATTGGAGTGAGATTTTGGAGTCAAATTTTGGAGTTGAATTTTGGACTCATCTTATAAAATTGTTGAAGTATATGATAACTTGAGCGTTAATTATTTTATCTGGTATGGAGGTTAGATTAGAGTTCTATTATCTTTGTACAGAGTCTGGAAATAATTTTTGTATAGAAAACCGGCTGTTGAGACTTTGGAACTGATCTAAAACAAGTTATTTGTAGAGAACTCGAGACGAGTAAATCAGTACCACCATTCAGGAGTATCAAACTATTTTAATGTTCTGTAGTAATTTTCTTGTTTACATTTACTTGTGAATTAATGTTTTGGGGCACCTACTTGATTGTGAAATAAAATTATAATATGTGCTTGAAGGCTGTAAATTTAATAACAGATATTTTCGGAAAAATTATTAATTCCAAGACAGTGCCTTAAGATTCCACGAGAAAGCCATTTATACAGTTTTGTTCTCATAAAAAATAAAAATTTACTTTCTTGTACCAAAAATTTACAGTCTAGATCGAAATCTTAAACACACAAACATTGTGCAAAAATTTATATTTAATAAGGACAACCTAATAAAAGTAATGGAATCAACAATGACTCTTGAAATTTTGTAATTACAAATATTTAAAATTTGACTCCAATTTTTGACTCCAAAATTTGACTCCAATTTTCGACTCCAAAATTTGACTCCAATTTTTGACTCCAAAGTCACTCCAAAATCTGACTCCAAACTGCATTCCAGACTCCCCTCCACAACTCCACTCCAACACTCCACTCCATATTTTAGCAAATGCCTCAAATTAAGGTCATTTCAGACAGTTGTGTAGTAGTTAAAAAGTGGAAATTAATAGTGCTGCATGATTACGGAAAAACGATTACCAGTAGTCCAGTATACGTAATAAGAACTGTTAAGAGGCTTAAACTGTTTGCAGAGCCAGATTAAATAAACTGATATTTATCATTCTGAAGAATCTCAATTTGTCTATAAACAAACATTATATGCCCATGAATTATGTTTGTGTTGATTGGCAGAGATCCCATGGATGTACTTGAAAAAAAATCAAACAATACCAATCTGTTACAGGAGAGTTTCATAATACTAGTTCAGTTAAGAGATCGTACTTTACATAGCAAACGCAAGTGATTCCAGATGAAGATGGGACGTTACAGGTCAGCGTACACTATTGCGTTTCCTATATGTTCTATATAGAGTCGTGGGAGTCTAGTTGATTTATTTACTCTTAGACAATATCAGGCATAGTCTTCTGATGAAGTTTGAATATAAATCTACATAGAAACATAGATTCCATACCACCATTTTCTGCCTAAAATTTCACTTTGAAAACTACCACCCTTGCCTATTGACTTAATTTACTTGTCGCTAACCTGTTTATAGGCATTATTTTAAAAGTATTTTTTTTCTTATCCAAAATGTTTTGGATAATGTTTTTGGGTTCCTACAGCTGCAGAAATACACGATTTCTGTTTTTAGAAGGAGTGTTATGTTTTCTTTAGCTATATTGGCCAATCAGCTAATGTATCTATAGAGTCTTACGGGTTTCCCCTAACTTTTTTTAACCAACCGGGAAGCAGCTTTTATTTAGTGTACACTGATCTTGCAGTCCGTAATCACATATTTGCAGGGGTCTTAAGATTCCACTTGATAATATGGAAATGTTAACTTTTTACTTGTACAGTGAAACCCCAATATTAAGACCACCAAAGGGACTGGGAAAATGTGGTCTTATAAGTGGGGTGGTCTAAATATAGGGGTAGAAAATCATGAGTGCAAAACTGTAAAATGGAACACCAGAATAGTGGTCTTATTAGAGAGGTGGTCTTATTAGAGAGGTGGTCTTAATGAGGGGTTTTACTGTATTTGGTATTTACATTTCACATAGGTCTACAACCCTTTAGTGCATTCAAGAGATATTCATTATTATTATACTGCAAAGAAATTTCCTTGAATCTGATTGGATAATTTGCCGCTGATGTATATCCGTATTTACGGATCGGCCGTAGATATGAACTGCACGTGCCTTAATTTCCCCGTCTGGCCTCCCACCTTTTGTTGTCGTCCGCCATTTTGTTTTGAATTTCCGTAAAAATGCATAATTTGAAGCCGATCTTCTAAATTATAAAACGGTATGCTTAGGAATTACTAAAATTGTTACAGAAAATATTTATGTTATGTTTTTAACGTTGAAAACGATCAGATTATTCTCAAATTTTGTGAATAAAAATCAAATGGATAGTCCATTCAATTTCTATAGAAGTGACGTCATGCAGGTAAATTAATGACGTCAGACATGTAATTATTGAGGTTCTCAGAGGGGAATTAAGCCGTTCGGCATTAAATAAGCGAAATAATCGAAAAATCGATGTTTTCTTATTAATTTTGTCTGAAAAAGTCTTTGCAGTATAATAAAACAATTATTTGGTTCCTTGAAAGGATATGTGAGGATATATTGCCGGTCTGGGTGTCATATTATCCCTCGCCTGCGGCTCGGGTAATATGACACCCAGACCGGCAATATATCCTCACATTCCCTGTCAAAAAACCAAATAACTATATAATATCTTTGTATCAGTTGGATGGAAACGGGCATTTACGTAAGGAAGAATTACGACAGGTCATCACTAATGAATTTTCACATGTATGTTGCCATACATTGTTGTTTTAGATTATTATCTCGTAGATAAAAGATTTCCAACGAAATTATAAAATAAGGATCAAGTATTAAAAATTTGTCACAAATGTAACATAATAAGGAACCACATATTATTAATCCAATCATAATAGAACTGATCTTATGACACTAATTGTTTTGAAGACAATCATGTTGTAATTCTTTTTATTCTGAACTCAGACTTCTTACACATGAATCCATGGATTAACGACACCTTTTACTAGAATCCACTGAACTTGTGCTGCTCTAGCGTGTAACTTTATACGAGAATTATGTCATAATGTCCCCTAGCTAATAGATCACCAACACATACCACACATTATTTTTTGTTCCCACTATTTATACACTCTCTTACACTATCGGCTCATTACATTCACCTGGGAGCCGTTTTATCAACGCTGTACGACATATCGTAGCCGAATTTTTCTCTTTGGACTGTCGTAGACGTTATTTTGCGTTTTATCAAAAAATGTCGTAGCAAATATATCGTAGAATTTGTCGTAGACCTACGACAGGGTACTGCCTGTCGAAGCAGCATACGACATCGCTCAAAATGGCGCTACTCTACTGTGTAGATCGTCCAAATCCACGAATTCCTAGGTTATTTCGTGAGAGAGTGGGCATAGACCATCCACGGGATTCCGAAGTGGTATCAAGATATCGGCTAGACCGCCCTGCTATTGCTGAGCTAACTGCCATGCTAGAAAATGATCTTTCAAAACCGACACGACGATCGGCTGCTATTCAGCCTGATGTTCAGGTTTAATTTTTATTTAAATTTCAGATTTCCTTAGTAAATATAGACTAGCGATATATTTACTGCTCCAGTCATTTGTTTCTTGAGTCGACCGGTCTGACAGATCTCACGGGCTGAGCGATTTCACGCTACACCGGTTTACCGGTGTTTAAATTTATACACGACCTTGACATCATAAAACAACAACAACAACTGGTCAATGTTTGTGAAATATCATTTGCGAGAAATGTCCGTTTTCACCTCACCGTTAACAGTAAATCCATGAAATAAATTTATATATTGGAAAAGCAATGTATGGATCGGAATTTCCTGATTATAAATTACGAAGGGATTCGTTTTGGTGCAACCCGGATAGATTCAGGGTCAAGAAGGCCCAAAACCAAGACGGCCCGGTCCCAGACGGCCCACTTGGTGTGTCAAGACGGCCTAATGTGGTGGGTCAAGAAGGCCCACTTCGGTGAGTCAAGAAGGCCCAATAGCTTTTTAATAGGTGGATGTATACATAATATGATACATTATACGTGTTTGTTGTTTTCAAATTGGTATGCAATTTTTAGTTAGATAGATAACTTTATTTCCTCCACGTGGGAGAGCATATAAACAAAACAAACGAAATAATTTATTATATTTTGTGTTTATTTTAACAATGATGTCTGTTGTAATATGATGATTATGTTTAATGCTATACCTTTATGTTAAACCCCTGTGCTTATATTCATACATGCTTAAACCGCACAGTCATTTCTACTCTCACAATCGCACAGTTAACATCAGCCTACCACAACGCCAAACTGTATTTTTAAAAAGTATTTTTTCTTTGTATTTGTTAAAATAATTTACAAATATTTGTTGGAAACCTTTTAGTTTAGTAAATATGATAGTGAAAAGTTCAAAGCTTTTTTCAGAAAAATTTGAACTCATTGGAACAAAAATTTTAAAAGTTAAAAAAATCTTTATTAATATACTTTAACCCTTGGTGATTTTTCAAAATTCAATATATTACTTATCTTTTTTGAATACAATTTTGAACAAAACATAATTCTAAATTTTACCCCCTTTGTCACGCTTTGTCTTCATTATTTTGAAACCCACCCAATTGTCAAATTCTGTAACTATCGGTAATGAATTGATTGAAACATTGTATAATCTTGTTTGTTTATTATTACAATAAATAAACATTGTTTTGAAATAATTTCTTTTCATTTCAATTTAATATTGTCCCCTAATCTGCACTGAAGTTGCATATGCCAATAATGTTTTTCGCACCTTTTTAAACATGTCACCACCTTCTTCCGGGCAAACTTGCTAGTGAGAATGAAGTGGCAATTAGTGACAATAAACAATAACACGGTCGGGTTCAAATTTGTATCCTAACGTATTATTCATTAAAAATATTTTAGGAAAGATACAATACAATACAAACATATAGAATGGTACAGTAGCATTGAAACTACACTTAAATACACAACACTTGTACTCATTTCTTTTTTCAAACTTACAGATTATATCACAGTTTGCAACCAAAAAAGACACTTCAGAAGACACCGATTGCAAATAAGAATATAAATGATAAAATTACATCAATTTAGTTTTAAAAATCAATTTACCCTGTAATTGTCCGCTAATTGTTGTGTCTTTCAAAGAAACTTTAGAGGAGTTGCCACAATAAAAAAATCGCAGTTTTTTTTTATAAACTGCAATTGCAGTTAAGAAAAATATGTGATAAAAACACTTTATTTTTGAAGTTAAACTTACCCTTTAAATGTCCGCTAATTACAGTGTCGATCCAGGAAAGTTTACACGAGTCGGCATAATCATCAATTTGTTAATCGAAAAAAGGTGTGATAAATAAAGGAAATCTTCATTTTATAATTTATTATCAACAAATTAATTAATTTAACAATAATTGTTATAAAAGAAAGAGCGGGCCTTCTTGACAGCTCTGATCCCTCAAATTATCGTCCTATTACGCTATTAAGTTGTTTAGGTAAACTGTTCACCTTAATACTAAATTCAAGACTACAGAATTACACAATCGATCGTGATTTGATAAATGAATATCAAGCAGGCTTTAGAAAAGGATTTTCGACAGTTGACAATATTTTTGTTTTGCACTCTCTTATAGATCTTTTAAGAAACCGAAAGAAAACCCTTTTCTGTGCGTATGTCGATCTAAAAAGTGCATTCGATACTGTTTGGAGGGCTGGATTATGGCACAAACTCTATTCAAACGATATAAACGGTAAATTTTTGAATGTAGTTAAAAATATTTACGAAAACGCAAAATCGTGTATTAATGTTAATGGTGTAAAATCAGAATTTTTTAATTGCTCAATAGGAGTACGCCAAGGTGAAAATCTCTCACCTTTACTTTTTTCTCTCTACTTAAATGACTTGCATGAATTTTTCAACACTTCAGGTACCGTTAATGGCATAACGTGCTCCACTCATGAGTTTGACAACGATATAATTAGATTTATGAAATTATTTATTCTCTTATACGCCGATGATACAGTAATACTAGCAGACTCGGCAAGTGACCTACAATCCGCATTAAATGTCTATGAACAATTTTGTGATTTTTGGAAACTTACCTTAAATACGTCCAAAACCAAAATTATGGTGTTCTCTCGAGCACGAAATATCCATTATGATTTTAAATAAAAAACCAGACTCTCGAAATAGTAAATGAATATAAATATCTCGGTATAATGTGTAACAGAAACGGTTCCTTTAGCAATGCAAAAAAACACATAGCAAATCAAGCAACTAAAGCAATGTACGCCCTTCTACGTAAATCAAAAACTATGTCACTACCAATCGATCTCCAAATAGAACTTTTTAATAAAACTGTTAAACCAATATTATTGTACGGTTGCGAAGTATGGGGTTACGGAAACAATAGTATCTTAGAAAGAGTTCAATTGAAATTCTTAAAATATTTGCTAGGACTTAAATCTACCACCGCTGCATGTATTGTATACGGCGAAACAGGAGTCAAACCCCTCCATATTGATATAGAAACAAGAATTATTTCTTACTGGTCAAAATTATCATTACCGGAAAACGACAAACTTGCTAGCTCTATATATAAATGTGTTCTTAGCAATTTATTACATACCCCAAATCTACCAAGATCAAGATTCAGTTGGTTAAAAAATGTCCAAAACATTTTAATTAAATGTGGTTTAAATAATGTATGGGTTACCAATAATTATCCCAATTCTAAATGGCTAACGGAAACAGTAAAACAAAAGCTTTCTGATTTATTTCTCAATGAATGGTATTCCGATCTTGAACAATCAGGTAAATGCAGAAATTATAAATTATTTAAAACAGAATTTAAATTCGAAAAATATTTGATATATACAAATTCAAAGCAGCTCAAATATATGATAAAATTTAGAACAAGAAACAACAGATTACCCGTCGAAACAGGAAGCTGGAACAACACAGCCCTTCATCTAAGAGTATGTAATCTTTGTCATAGATCTATAGGTGACGAATTCCACTATATATTTGAATGTTCATTTTTCAGTAATAGTAGAAAACGGTACATCAATACAAGGTTTAGTTCAAGACCAAACATACATACATTTAGTTTTTTAATGAATATAAACAATGTAGACACAAATGAATATCAGAAACTGTGCTTGTATAGTATATTTAAAGATAAAACAGTTCAATCGGCGGTTCCTATTTATTTTAAGAATACTGAATCGCCTATGGTTTGTTATAAATACAACAAACCAACTAGAAATACAATTTTTAATTACAATAAAATTACATCGGATTTACAGATCATTGAAAATACACCAAAATCTTGAGATTGTTTAACTTCTAAATATTGCTATAAGCCTGCCGGTCATATTGTTACCGGTGATCTTAATTTAATCAAAGACTCTAGAATTCGTAATTTAATTTCTAAAGGTCCCAAATATAGAATATCATCCAAAATTGACTTTAATGCATGCCGTGCAGAAATTGCCGAGTCTTTGAACTTATTTTGCAATAAATGGTGCAAAAGAGAACATGCCGAGCCTAATGCACTTTCTAACTGGAAAAAGCACATATTCAAAATAATTGACACCCGTATATCATTTTATGAAAGAAACATTGCTTTATTACCACCTCGACCTCGTTTTAACTTTCGTCATTTGAAAAAAGGAATTCAAGACTTTCATAACAGATTTGTTTTAACACCTGCTGATAAGGCTTCTAATAATGTAATTATAGTGTGACGAATACACTATATTAATATTCAAACTGAAGAACTGAACAGCACTAATGCTTATATACTGACTTCTTCATCTGAGAGTGATATTGTTACTGCACACACTCTACAAATTACAAAATTTAGAATCAGTATTGAGCCGAAACAAGACAAAGTACCTACTATGTATTGGTTACCTAAAATGCATAAAACACCGTATAAAGCAAGATTTATTGCTAACTCTAGTTCTTGCACTACTACTAAATTATCTGTGCTCTTAACATCTTGTCTTACAGCTATAAAAGAACACGTAATTAGGTATTGTGATAAGGTTTTTGAAACTTCTGGCAAAAATTTATTTTGGTCGATTAAGAATTCAAATGACGTTTTGAATACGCTTAAATCAAATAATTATCGGGCGTTCTGTTTGTCTACTTACGATTTCTCAACATTATACACTTCGCTCCCTCATAATTTAATAAGAGACAAACTAACCAGTCTCATTGAAAAAACGTTTGCTAGAGAGAATAAAGCCTTCATCGCTTGTAATGAACATAGGGCATTTTTTACAGATGGTTCTTATGATAATTATACCTTATGGACTTGTCAAGACCTTATAGAGTCGCTAACTTTCTTACTAGATAATATTTATGTTAGATTCGGTACCTCTATTTATAAACAAGTAATAGGCATCCCAATGGGTACTAATTGTGCACCCCTTGTTGCTGATCTGTTTTTATACTGTTATGAAAGAGACTTTATGTTATCTCTTTCTACTGAACATCAAGATGATATAATTACAGCTTTTAACAACACCTCGAGGTACCTTGATGATTTATTAAATATAGACAATAACCATTTTCCATTACTTGTTAATAAGATTTATCCTAAAGAACTACAACTTAACAAAGCGAACACTTCAGAAAAGCAAGCAAACTTTCTCGATCTAAATCTGTCCATTGAAAATGGTTATGTCACTACTAAAATTTATGATAAAAGAGATGATTTTAATTTTAATATAGTAAATTTTCCGTTTTTAGACGGCGATGTTCCCCGTGCAACATCTTATGGGGTTTATATCTCACAGCTTGTTCGCTTTTCAAGAGCTTGCAACAATGTTAATGATTTCAATGAACGTAATCTTTGCATTACAGAAAAACTTTTAAAACAAGGTTATCGGTATCACAAATTAAGGAAAACCTTTTGCAAGTTTTATCGCCGATACCCAGATTTAATTCATAAATACAAATGCAGTTTAAAATCACTTTTGCAACAAGGTATTTCACAACCAGTTTTTTATGGAGATTTAATTTATAAACTTAAAAAGATAAAAGGCAGTGTTAATTTCTCCCGGTTATTCGTAAAAACCATCTGTAAATTTAAAAAGAAAGGTTACCAACATGATATTTTACAGCGCTCTGCAGGCCTAGTGATTAACCCTTCTACAGTTGATCATTATGCTTACCTTTTTGATTGCACGACGGTGGCAGGGGTTTAAGAGTTTATGAAGGTTAATGGGGAAATCTTTTCTTAAAAGAACCTAGAAGCTCGATTTGTTTCTTTTATCCCTGTCATCGTGTTCTTGCTGATTTTACTCCAGATGCTCTGGTCTCGGAATGATCATTGAGTACCCGCCCTTTGGCTTTGCAATGCTATTAGCTTCTTATGTTTTTATGTTTGTATGCTTTTGCATACAACATTGTTGAGCTGATGGGTGGGTTGGAGTTATTTCACCAAGACAATTTGTACTTGTCTTGTGATACGAGAACCTGTTGGGGCAAGTGTGAGGTTGGTGCACCCTAGAACCTGGTTTAAACCCCCAGTGGCAATTTGATTTGCCACTGACCGTTCCAAGGCGGTAACCCCTCGGGTTCGCATTTTTGTTTTTTGTTAGTGGCGTCCTTTTTGAAACTGATTATTTTATTAACCATGCTCTCTCCCCCTCTCTTCTTCTTGACTGTGTGGGGAGGCTGTTGTTTTCTGAATGTGGCAATTCCTGATATGCATATTTCACCTTTTTATAATCACAGTAGTTGTGTATGTGCTGTGTGGCGGCCGTAAAACGTCTCCCCGTACTTACATTCAATACTGTTATCTTTTCATCCCTCAGGGACTGCATTTGACATTCACTTTCCACACCCCCTCCCCACTCACTCATTTACTATTATATACCACATTGAAGGTTATATGTTCACCGACTTTCTGTTGCGTTTAAATTGATTTATTATTATACGCTTTCTGGAACCAGAATTGGTCATTTTGGTGTATTTTAGTAATCTTTTTACAGTCCCATCCCTTTGGGATCAGTGATTCAGGACGTTAATATTTATGGACATTGATCTGCGTGCTATTTATAGAATATAATGTTTAGCGCGCTTTACTGTCTATCCACGTATTACGTTGTGACGTCACTTGAGAAATTCAATGCAACCTAAAGTCGCTGGTCATATAATGGTATTCTTTCTACATATTTCATTATGGCGACACAAAAAATATTGAAAATCTATCTTTCTCCAATAAGGCTATCTTCTGCGTCTTCTGTCCAAACACCGCATAAAATTAAATCTTTTAAAAGTCTGCAGCCTTCGGTTCGTTTATCACGTATTAATTTATCTTCGGCTAGCTCTATCAATATGACAGGTCTGCAGAGGGCTCACTGTACTAATTTATTTAAAAACAATTTAAAAATTACTCTTTCACCTTTAAAATCTCCTATTCTTCGAAAGTATAATATTTCTACAACAAATAATTTGAATGACGGAAGACGCAGACCTTATCCTTCTATTTTCAAGTGCAATTCTAAGAGGTGCAGATGCTGTGATTATTTGAATTGTAATTCTATTATTAAATCCACAGTTAACGGCAGAACTTTCTCAGTTAACATTAATAATGATATAGACTGACGAACTGATAATATTGTTTACGTTTTAACTTGAAATTCTAATAACTGTGGTATTCAATATGTGGGACAAACAGGTCGCCCTTTAAAAACACGTTTTGGACAACATTGTTCTAAAATTCGAAACAACAGTAAATTTAAAACATTTTTATACCAACACTTTAAGCATTCAGGACACCGTTTACAAAATATTTCCGTTCAACCAGTAGAAAAACTTTCATTTGACAGCACTGCTTCTAGAGCATTTAAAATCAGGGCCAGGCTCGTTTCGGAGCATAAATGGATTAAAAAATTACAAACTCCTTACCCACTTGGTTTAAATGATAATATTTATCAAGAAGGCAACATTTCTAAAAATCCTGATTATGACGTCTTTGAATTACTTGAAATACGTAAAAGAAAATCGAGGTCGCACGAAAGCAGAACTAATGGAAACATAAAAAGAAAATCACGTATTCGTAGTTCTATTCATGACCTACATATTATTTTAAAACAATCTGGCAGACACGCTATGCTATCTAGGTTAGCTTCTCTTTCTATATCAAGTTTGCAGAAACTGGATGAGGAAGCCGACGACATCGTCATTAGAACCCATCCATTTTACGAGGTTGCTAGTCTTATTCAGTGTTATACTCGGCATGTTCTCAGGCCGCATATTGACTTGGAATCTGACCATCAAAGACATTTCCTTAAAATTTCGTTTTTAAATAAAGGAATAGATTTTATTGACCTTCCTAGTATATTTAAAGATAAAACAGTTCAATCGGCGGTTCCTATTTATTTTAAGAATACTGAATCGCCTATGGTTTGTTATAAATACAACAAACCAACTAGAAATACAATTTTTAATTACAATAAAATTACATCGGATTTACAGATCATTGAAAATACACCAAAATCTTGAGATTGTTTAACTTCTAAATATTGCTATAAGCCTGCCGGTCATATTGTTACCGGTGATCTTAATTTAATCAAAGACTCTAGAATTCGTAATTTAATTTCTAAAGGTCCCAAATATAGAATATCATCCAAAATTGACTTTAATGCATGCCGTGCAGAAATTGCCGAGTCTTTGAACTTATTTTGCAATAAATGGTGCAAAAGAGAACATGCCGAGCCTAATGCACTTTCTAACTGGAAAAAGCACATATTCAAAATAATTGACACCCGTATATCATTTTATGAAAGAAACATTGCTTTATTACCACCTCGACCTCGTTTTAACTTTCGTCATTTGAAAAAAGGAATTCAAGACTTTCATAACAGATTTGTTTTAACACCTGCTGATAAGGCTTCTAATAATGTAATTATAGTGTGACGAATACACTATATTAATATTCAAACTGAAGAACTGAACAGCACTAATGCTTATATACTGACTTCTTCATCTGAGAGTGATATTGTTACTGCACACACTCTACAAATTACAAAATTTAGAATCAGTATTGAGCCGAAACAAGACAAAGTACCTACTATGTATTGGTTACCTAAAATGCATAAAACACCGTATAAAGCAAGATTTATTGCTAACTCTAGTTCTTGCACTACTACTAAATTATCTGTGCTCTTAACATCTTGTCTTACAGCTATAAAAGAACACGTAATTAGGTATTGTGATAAGGTTTTTGAAACTTCTGGCAAAAATTTATTTTGGTCGATTAAGAATTCAAATGACGTTTTGAATAAGCTTAAATCAAATAATTATCGGGCGTTCTGTTTGTCTACTTACGATTTCTCAACATTATACACTTCGCTCCCTCATAATTTAATAAGAGACAAACTAACCAGTCTCATTGAAAAAACGTTTGCTAGAGAGAATAAAGCCTTCATCGCTTGTAATGAACATAGGGCATTTTTTACAGATGGTTCTTATGATAATTATACCTTATGGACTTGTCAAGACCTTATAGAGTCGCTAACTTTCTTACTAGATAATATTTATGTTAGATTCGGTACCTCTATTTATAAACAAGTAATAGGCATCCCAATGGGTACTAATTGTGCACCCCTTGTTGCTGATCTGTTTTTATACTGTTATGAAAGAGACTTTATGTTATCTCTTTCTACTGAACATCAAGATGATATAATTACAGCTTTTAACAACACCTCGAGGTACCTTGATGATTTATTAAATATAGACAATAACCATTTTCCATTACTTGTTAATAAGATTTATCCTAAAGAACTACAATTTAACAAAGCGAACACTTCAGAAAAGCAAGCAAACTTTCTCGATCTAAATCTGTCCATTGAAAATGGTTATGTCACTACTAAAATTTATGATAAAAGAGATGATTTTAATTTTAATATAGTAAATTTTCCGTTTTTAGACGGCGATGTTCCCCGTGCAACATCTTATGGGGTTTATATCTCACAGCTTGTTCGCTTTTCAAGAGCTTGCAACAATGTTAATGATTTCAATGAACGTAATCTTTGCATTACAGAAAAACTTTTAAAACAAGGTTATCGGTATCACAAATTAAGGAAAACCTTTTGCAAGTTTTATCGCCGATACCCAGATTTAATTCATAAATACAAATGCAGTTTAAAATCACTTTTGCAACAAGGTATTTCACAACCAGTTTTTTATGGAGATTTAATTTATAAACTTAAAAAGATAAAAGGCAGTGTTAATTTCTCCCGGTTATTCGTAAAAACCATCTGTAAATTTAAAAAGAAAGGTTACCAACATGATATTTTACAGCGCTCTGCAGGCCTAGTGATTAACCCTTCTACAGTTGATCATTATGCTTACCTTTTTGATTGCACGACGGTGGCAGGGGTTTAAGAGTTTATGAAGGTTAATGGGGAAATCTTTTCTTAAAAGAACCTAGAAGCTCGATTTGTTTCTTTTATCCCTGTCATCGTGTTCTTGCTGATTTTACTCCAGATGCTCTGGTCTCGGAATGATCATTGAGTACCCGCCCTTTGGCTTTGCAATGCTATTAGCTTCTTATGTTTTTATGTTTGTATGCTTTTGCATACAACATTGTTGAGCTGATGGGTGGGTTGGAGTTATTTCACCAAGACAATTTGTACTTGTCTTGTGATACGAGAACCTGTTGGGGCAAGTGTGAGGTTGGTGCACCCTAGAACCTGGTTTAAACCCCCAGTGGCAATTTGATTTGCCACTGACCGTTCCAAGGCGGTAACCCCTCGGGTTCTCATTTTTGTTTTTTGTTAGTGGCGTCCTTTTTGAAACTGATTATTTTATTAACCATGCTCTCTCCCCCTCTCTTCTTCTTGACTGTGTGGGGAGGCTGTTGTTCTGAATGTGGCAATTCCTGATATGCATATTTCACCTTTTTGTTAAAGAAATAATACTTAATGCCAGGTAAAATCTAGTGTACTATATTCTTTCCTCTTAGGGTACTCTCTCTTTGATACGTTTCTTTTTTGTTCTTTTTTTTTTTACTGTCATCCTTCTTCAAATAACAAGATAGCTACTTTATTACGTACATTCTCTAAATCATCAATTGATCAGTTATGTTTCATTGTTGTCTCGTTTTTGCTTTGAATATTTTGTTGTACCTCATGCTATCATGTACCATGATCTGAGAGAAATAAATTGTATTGTATTGTATTGTACCGAAGTGGGCCTTCTTGACCCACCACATTGGGCCGTCTTGACTCACAAAGTGGGCCGTCTTGGACCGGGCCGTCTTGGTTTTGGGCCTTCTTGACCCGATACCCCCGGATAGATGGTCCAAGTTGTTCTCCAGCTAGATAAAAACTTAGCATTGTGTGGTTTTTTGTAGATTAGTAGTTATTCATACTAATTTCATACAAAAAATCATGTTGTGTTTAGTTGTAGCAGCAGAAAAAATAAATAACAGAGGTTATATATATGGAGAGAGGTTGTATAGATAGAAAGATCACTAAAAACAACCTGCAGAATTAAAGAAATATTTAGAGTTTAAAACTGGGCAAGTATGACTGTAATTAAAATCATCATGGTTAGCTTTTATCACTTTTTGTTTGTAATTATTACAGGTCAGTTACTGTCACGCTGCTATTGAAAGAGAGAAATATATTACTTTTTAAATTGATATCATAACATTATTAGTCGAAACTGTAAAGTAACTGACAAAGGTTGTAATCATGATGATGTTCATGAAAGCTTACGGAATTATGCTGCTGTGTGTTGCTGGGTTGTATGGCTTTAGTTCAGACATATTCTTAGAGTACAGAATTTTTTTCGCAGTTCAGAGTATAATAACTTGTATTATGCTGCAAAATATGATTTTAATAGTTTCCATTATCAAATACAAAGTTCTGAAATTCATATCATATGTTTTAGGTTTTGGTAGGGCTAAGGTATCTCGCAAAAGGAGATTTTTATTCTGAGGTGGCAGACCTCCATGGCATAAGTAGGAGTAGTGTTTCACTGATCTTGGATGCATTTCTAGAGGCAGTGAACAGCAAGTTAGACAACATAAGGTACTAGTAATGTCTCACTTCTTTATAACTTATAACTCTGCAGTTATTAAAAACTAAAGCTACTGTGCTGCAACAACAGTAACTTTAAATTGTAAATAAACTGTATCAATTGCTGAACACAGATGGATCTTTTGTAAAAGCAAACTGTTTTTGCATGGGTAAATATTATGTGTTGTTAGTTTCTTTCTTGCTTTGATGATCAAACAGCAGGTCTTTTCATCCTTATATAACAGAGGCCGTATACAGGCCTCTTCGCAATCCAAAAATAGTGTTTTTTCCCAACTGTGTCAGTTTTTTCCCAAAATGCTTGGTAAGATGATGAAAAATAGATCAAAATCCTCCGAGGGGAGTATAAATATTAAAATCTGAAAAATTAAGTGCTTTAAAAAATGAAATTTAAATTGAAAATACTTATAAGTATTCAAATTTATAAAGTAGTGCCCATCTTTCAATGAATTTTGATTTCCCAAAACAAACAATTATCACGCTTATAATTCGCAATATATTTTCTGATGAAAAGCCCTGAACAGAATATATAAAAATTAGGTAGAGGAAAATTTTTACAAAATATACTCTTCAGTTTTAAAATACTTTCAGAACATAAACTGGCCATTACTTTGTTTTCATTTAATGTTCTAAATTTAATTACTTATACCAGCGATACTTGTAAGCTTTACTTAACACAATTTTATTTATTGATTCATTCATATCAAAAGATATATATATACAAGATTGATAGATTTTATTTCAGTTTAATGCATGGTTTAAATTACAAATATAAATTAGTTTAGAAATCAATTCACAGTTTGATTAATTTAAGAATTTTTGACATGAATAAGATTCAAATTAACATTACTTTAATTCATTTCCTTTTTTTTTTAAATAGTCTGTTACTTCCAGGTTTCCTAGAGAGAGATTAACCCCTATAAAGCATGGCTTTTTTAGAAAAAGTGGATTGCCCAATGTTGTTGGTGCTGTAGATGGGACATTAATTCCAATACAGGGACCTTCAGAAAATGAAGCCGTCTATGTATGCCGTAAAGGCTATCATGCAATTAATGTACAAGCAGTGGTAGATAGTAATATGAGGTATGTAATTTTTTTCTCAAATTATATTGCCATATTTTCTGTACTTTCTTGTTTGTCTTAAAACTAAGCAGTAAACATTTAAATATCTGAATGTCTATTGGACATCTGTGATATCATTATTTTGAATTTTAAGAAAATAAATAAAGATGATAGATCCTAATCTAGTAACATCTGGCATAACTTGATATGATGTAATTATCAATGTCAGGCTGACATTTTTAGCTTGATTATTTTTAATCTCATCAGGCATATGATGTCATTTGAATTAGTTCGCATTCTGAATACTACTGGCAATTGTAATGGTGTAGAATTTAACTGTTTTGTTTATAATAAAGGTGTATTATAACACAATATTGGTAACATAAATATTTCATAAACAGCGCATTGATTAAAATTGCTAATATTAACAGGTTTTTAGATATTGTGACAAGACAGGCCCGGACGCAGCCCTGTGGCTGAGGGGCTGCAGCCCCCCCCCCCCCCCCAGCCCGGCCGCTTTTGTTTAGTTGGCTTTAAAATCTGCCTGATCAAATGATGTGTATTATAACATTTCACTGGCCAGTTGGCCAGCAATTAATTACCATGGATACATGTAGCTCGGAGGCATATTAACCGCAAGCTACAATTCATGTGCGATTTAAATACAATTTTTCATTGGTTGCTCGCTCAGCCATTGCCCAATAAAAACAGTTGGAACAATAGCGTTCTGAGAGCAGTAAAAGATTGGAAAAGCGTTACAAACACTAGGAGAAATTAGCAGTTTTTGAGGAAATCGATCGCAGAGATTCTTTCATTTTCTTTTGTTTTTCTGCGAATCTACAAATATGTAAGACTGTTTAACTCAATATCTGTCCACAATTTTAAGAGTGAAATGTATTTTTGACCAGATAATGGGAACATTCTGAAAATGAAAAGTTATCAGAGTACACATCATACATTTGGATTTAGTAAAAAACAAAAGTTGGATAATTTATGTTCATCCTCAGTTCGAGACAACTGTTAATTTATTGCGCACTGAATAAGTACAGATATAGTTTAGGTATACTTAAAATTGCACCATTTTAGCACACCACATAAAAAAATCGAATGCGGGAGGGGATACCCCTCCTGCACCCACCCCGTCATCAGCCTCCCCAGGATGTACCAGTCTGGATCCGGGCCTGCAAGATGGCCAGGTTCCCAACAAGATGCCTTCATTTTTGAGAACTGTGGACTAAAGGTATGTATAAAATCAAATACTGTACTGTCATGAGTAGCTGCAGGTACTCTGTACTGTCATGAGAAGCTGCAGGTACTCTGTACAGTCCTGAAAAGCTGCAGGTACTCTGTACTGTGATGAGTAGCTGCAGGAACTCTGTACTGTCATGAGTAGCTGAAAGTACTCTGTACAGTCATGAAAAGCTGCAGGTACACTGTACTGTCATGAGTAGCTGCAAGTATTCTGTACTGTCATCAGTAGCTGCAGGTACTCTGTACTGTCAAGAAGGGCTGCAAGTACTCTGTTCTGTCTTGAGAAGCTGCAGGTACACTGTACTGTCATGAGTAGCTGCAGGTACTCTGTACTGTCAAGAGAAGCTGCAGGTACTCTGTACTGTCATGTGTAGCTGCAAGTACTCTGTACTGTCAAGAGAAGCTGTAGGTACTCTGTACCGTCAAGAGTAACTGCATGTACTCTGTACTGTCATGGGTAGCTGCAGGTACTCTGTACTGTCAAGAGAAGCTGCATGTACTCTGTACTGTCATGAGTAGCTGCAGGTACTCTGTACTGTCATGTGTAGCTGCAGGTACTCAAAAATGTCAAGAGAAGCTGCAGGTACTCTGTACTGTCAAGAGAAGCTGCAAGTACTCTGTTCTGTCATGAGTAGCTGCAGGCACTCTGTACTGTCATGAGTAGCTGCAAGCACTCTGTATAGTCATGAGTAGCTGCAGGTACTCTGTACTGTCAAGAGAAGCTGCAAGTACTCTGTACTGTCATGAGTAGTGGCAGGTACTCTGTACTGTCATGAGTAGCTGCAGGTACTCTGTACTGTCATGAGAACCTGCAGGTACTCTGTACTGTCAAGAGAAGCTGCAGGTACTCTGTACTGTCAAGAGAAGCTGCATGTACTCTGTACTGTCATGTGTAGCTGCAGGTACTCTGTACTGTCATGTGTAGCTGCAGGTACTCTGTACTGTCATGTGTAGCTGCAGGTACTCTGTACTGTCAAGAGAAGCTGCAGGTACACTGTACTGTCATGAGAAGCTGCAGGTACAAAGTCTGATTATTTGGACTTTGCAACAAAGGGACAATATAAATTAACTTCTGGCAAAAGTATAATCGTGATAAATTATTTCTTTTTTTTCTGTTTTATAAATTTCTTTGATTGGTTTCAGACAGTTCTTGAGTCAGATGATTTGGGTTACTTGTTAGGAGACAGTGGCTATCCTCTAAGGAGGTACCTAATAACTCCCATTGCCAATCCAAACACTAGAGCGGAGGAAATGTTTAATGAATGCCACATGAAAGGACGCCTGGTAGTTGAAAAGGCTTTTGGTGTTCTCAAGTCAAGATTCCGGTGAGACATTACATAAATATGTGGCTTGAATTACATCAAATATGATTATGATACAATTAAGTTTTCCCATGCAGAACAGCAAAATGCATCACAAATTGAATCATTGGACAAAATCATGTAGCATACCCTGAAATAAGCAATAAAAAATTGATTAAATCCTAAAGTAACCATATTTCATAATGTTTAATTATTTAATATAATATTGGCCATTGATAAATTTCAGGTGCCTTCACAAGACAGGTGGTGTGCTTCCTTTTAAGCCAACAAAGTGTTGTAAAGTTGCAGAGGCATGTTTTCGTCTACATAACTTCTGTTTAGATAGACAGGTGCCATTACCCGAGACTGTGGAACCAGATGATTCCAATGACAACAGTATTTGCTGTGTTCCTCCTGACAGAACAGGACAACAAAGACGGAGAAGTCTTGTTGAACTTTGTGCCTGACCAGATAATTGGATTGAAAACCCTGTTTCACCCAACCCCCAACTATAAAATGCAGCAGTCTGACATTTTGTCATATTGCTTTATCCTATACTCCCTATGGTGTAAAGCAATTTAATGCTCCTTGCTGATCTACTTCAGGTTTACCGAATACTTAGATTTTCAAACATAGTTGACATACATGCACAATTACCATTGCAATTTTCTAAGCAACTATAACATGCAGTAACCTGATATTTTATATATTTGTATTATATATAAAGGTAAATACTCTGAAAAATTTGACATGTGTAAAATGCAAATTTCATTTTAAAAGTCATATTTCTCAAAGCAGGGGTATCACTATTGAGCATTTGCCCACAGATTTTCTTGTTAATTTTGATATGTCTTTCTATTAATAATAAATTGTTGATGCATAACATTTTCTTTGTGAACATTTGCCACATTCGATAAAGTTGAGAAGAAGCATTCTGAAATGCCAGATTGCTGTAGCTGAATACGCAGTAATGTTTGACTCAGTTGAATTTGTTACCAGTACAGATTATAGCTTCATAAAATATTTGCAGTAATTTCACATGGAAGTTTCTAACTGAACAGAACATCATGCATTTGCTCAAACAGAATGACTGATAGACTTCTTCAAGGTACATGTAATAATGTTCTAGTCAGGTGATGTTTTCTCCTTTAGTTTTCCAATGGTATGATATAAGACCATTCATATCCGAGCAATTTCTAAGAAACGGCCTGTAGGAATTTAAAAAGTCATCACTGAAAGCTTCACTAACATTGGCTCATACAGCATGTTTAACGCCATTTCTATCTGCACTTTTAATCACAATGAAAAACACTATAAGAAACCAAAATTATTACTGATTATGCACATAATTTAAGCAAGGCAACAAGTGACAGTCTGTATAGACTGATTGTCATGGTCCTTTTGATAAAGTTAGATAGAATTACCGGGTAGGTATATTTTGTACCTGTGTCACCTGCACAACTACATATATCATCAATCGGTTCCACCATATCTTGAGTAAAATTGCAACAACAATGAATCTTTAACATAATTTAATTTGAATATTAAATATATTGCAACATTTGTATCAATAAATGTACATTTTAAATAAAGAGATCATATGAGGTTTAGTAACAGAAATAACAATTATAATTTTTCATCAAACTTCAACAATTATAAAAAAACAACAAAAAAACAACAAAAAACAATATCACCCATTCATGTCCTAATCACAAGTACTTTACAAGGAAAATAAAAAAAGAAATTAATTAAACAAAACCCAAATTTCAAGTTAATGTGTCATCTAAAGTCATAATTGCACTATCATCCATAAAAAATGAAAATTCTTTAATGGCTCAAAGTCTCTCTAATTGCAAAATGCAGTGAAATAAAAGTGAGTGTAAGGAACGGCCACTCTGCGAAGGAGATTGCTATTTATACAGCTATAGCAAGAAGTATAAACAAATGACAAAAAGTGGGATAATTGGGCATTGAGTGGTTAAGTGGGTGGGGTTTGAGGTGGGCAGGGATAGTGGGTAGATGGGTGTGGGATCAGGGATTTATGGGCTTGGTTGTGTTAACCCTCAAAAAACCCTACAAGAATAAATTAAGTGTAATCTATTGATTTCTTGACATGGATCAAGAAACTTTTGATCATGTGTGTGTGTTGTTGGTGTCATGAACTCCTGAATCACTCCCCAATTTAAATGAAGCCCAGTTTTAAATATGCTTAAATATGTCCGACTATTCGAATAGTCGAGCGTGCAGTCGTTTCCGACTGGCTCTTGTTTTAATGTCTTGTTGCTGCTGTTAACTATTATTGTGACTGACAAACATGATGATGATGATGATGATGATGATGAGTGTATATTTTTGTCTCTACATGATGATGGTGATGTTGATGATGATGATGATGATGATGATGATGATGTATATTTTTTCAGAGGCAAAGAGATTTTGACGGTGAGTCCGTAGATCCGAAGAAGTAACTGAAATTCCGGAGATTTCGGATAAAGTCCGAATTTGGCAGGCCTGATTTAGTTGAAGAGAAAAATTTGTAACTATATTCCTGCAAGTATTACAATGAAAGTCTTACTTTCAAAATATTTTAGCTGGGGCCATTAAATAAATTTATTTATTAAAAACAAATAATATAGACCCTGCGGTTGCACAAAACACACCAAATACTCTGATAAACGTCACAGCGGTAATTTGCTTAGCACAATATCAGCGTTGTGTGTGCCATGTGGAGGCTGTACAAAGTTTCCACGTACATTCAATCAGTGCTGTTATCAGTTATGTCCTTTGAAGGTCTTTGAGCACTATACTTATTTCATGTCTGAAAAGTACTACATAAATTACTTTGTTTTAATTTTTCGGCCAGTTTATAGATGGTTTATAGATCATGGGTGGTGTCAATATTCAAGCCAATAATTTGGATATCAGTGTTTAATCACCCCAAGGATATATTTGCTTTTTAAATTTTGCCTTTGGCGTTTTCTGTGATGTGCAGGATTTATATTATCTGATCCCTTGTCAAAATTCTATTCTCTTTACTACCATCCATTGTTTTCTCGTTTAGAGCAAACCTATTCGTTTATCTGGGGACCATACGCCGCTGAACATGGAATGGTATTAATCTGAAAATACCGCATTGAAGGTTCCATGTTTACCGCCATATGTTTTACACCATCGTTTGCGATGAATATAAATTGTACTGATTTTGTGTGTGTAAATATTGAGTTGCGCTCAGCCAAGGGCTAGACGGCGTGGGCAGTATTATGCATTTCCATTACTGCCCATGAACAGGCTCAATCAAACCGAGCCTGCATTTTTTTTCATATTGTCGTGTTCGGTGGCTTTCATAGTTTCCTTTTCACTATTGAAAATGTTAACTTATTAAAACTGAATCACGTTTTATCTGAAAAAAAATCGAGATTCTTGAGAATACATTTTTAAACAGAGATATAGATATTTTCGTATCAATGTCTAAATGGCGCGTTATCAACAGCCACTCTTTAAACCATAGTTTGGAATTGTTCAAACCCAATAACAAATAAAATATTTTTGAAAATCTAATATCTAAGCCAGATGCTTTTTCTTATAAAAGCATCTTTTAAATCAATCCTTTATAATGCAATCTAGAAATAAGAAACCCACGAACCCCGGCCAATATTGACCCTGTGGCAATGATATGAACAAAACTTGAAAAAGTCTACTAAACAATGCAGCACACCAAATATCTAAGCTCTATAAGCTCTGATAACATTACCTAAAATCCTCTATATTAGTATATAAATTTGAGAAAATTTGAAACATTAATGTCATCTAAATCCACTCGTGTCTTATTGAATTTAGCAAAAGTTATATACTTCGCAAACCAGAAAAGAGATGAAAACATTCAAAATTAAAATATCTGTAGTTTGTATGTGTGTTTAACTAAAAAAAATACTTTAATTAAAATCTGCCTCTGTAAACGAAAATAATCTATTGCAACTATAAAATGTATGGATTATTGTTTTTCTTCACTGTTGTTTGTCACCTTAAACTTGCATATTTTGTGTTAGGCTATAAGCATTGTAAAATGTTTTATGCTGAATAAACTGTATTATATTGTATTGTATTGTATATAAAATTTAGTGATCCTCGGGATTGAGCCAAGATTGACCAGTGGGTTTGAACATATCTAAGCTTTGGGCCACGTATTTTCTGACAAGAATATTTTTAAAGTTATTCTCAAATTAGCTAATAGTGTGTGACTAATATTGACGATGGGTTAGTATTTTGAACAATGTTTGCAGTCTATAGTGACCCCCGACATTGCCTGCATTGACCCGGGGTCATTATTCGAATAACACTATACTTTCAAGTTTATTGGCAATACTCGACAAATCATGCCTTTGGCCATTTACATTATTACATATTATGGCAAAGACACAAGCATAATTACAAGCATAAAGCATAATTACAAAACAACAACACACAATCACATACAGAATACATACACAATACACACAACATGTTTTACGAAACAGTCAATAATGCAAGGGTATCATAACGGATACGATAAGCATCCCTAAAAAATTTACATATTTTAAGAATAGTACACTTATTTTTTGAAGACATCAGATATCTAAATTTGTTTAATGAAGGCCACGATGTGGCACCAAAATATTTTCTTCTTATTTCAGAATACCTTGTACAACACAACAAGAAATGATACTCTGATTCAATAGTATTCTGGTTACAGTTTACAAATCCTATTTTCCCTATTGATATTGTTATACCGACCTACTTCGATTTCAAGAGAGTGTGAACTTAAACGCATGCAACTTAATTGTTTTCTTAATGAATTGTTATTAATAAATGAAAGATAATCCTCAAATTCAAAATTGGTTTTGAATTGTTTATAATAGTTTAATTTTGGCAGGGAATTTATGGTTTCAGACCATTTTTGTAAAAACTGATCTCTGATTCTTTGTCTAAAAATAGGAAAGTAATTATAATTCACGTTAAAATTTTGCATTAAATGTGAAAATCCCAATCTATTAATATAGTTTTTCATAGAATTTACCCAACTGTTCGGATTTCCGATTTGAAGTTGTTCATTATATATACGTTTTAATGGTGAATCTTCGTTTTTCATTATTTTTAACCAGAACTTAACCGTCCTTTCTTTACAAATAACTGAAAGGGGGAATCTACCAAGTTCACCGTAAACAGCATAATTTGGTTTTTGTTGTTTGACACCGAAAACATGTTTGCAAAATCTATATGAAGCTTATCAATTTCTTGAAAATCATATATTCCGATCACTTCAGAACCATATAGTAAAATTGGTACAACCATGCTATCAAATCGAAAAAGTTTAGTTTTTATATCAAAATCAACTCTATCAAAAAGTAGTAAAAGGTTATGATACGCCTTCAAGGCTTGCTCTGAGAGAGTTTTTACAGCATGCAAAAGGTTACCTGTGTAATAAAACTTAACACCCAAATATACGAAAGAATCGACCATTTCAACCGTTTCACCATTTATGAAATTGTCTTTAAATACTCTATTCCTTTCCCTTCTTTTTTCAAACACACATACCTTTGTTTTATTAACATTTATCTTTAAACCCCATTTTTCTGAATAAACATATAAATTATCAAGTTGAGTTTGTAAACTTTCTTGTCCAGTAGTATATATAAGAATATCATCTGCATAAAGAATCAAATACATAGATAGCAAATTTAAATCATTTTCATTTAAATAATTGAAGTCTATACAGCTTGATATATCATTTACAAATAAAATCAATAAGAGAGGAGATAAGGGCTCACCTTGTTTAACACCCAAAGTTACATAAAAAAAATCTGAAGATTGCATAGCAGAACCTAGCTTTATACAGGCTTTAACATTTTGATATATTTCTTTAATCATATTAATCATCTTACAGCTGACCCCAGATTCAACTAATTTTATCCACAGGGCGTCTCTAATCACGGTATCAAAAGCCCGCTCGTAGTCCACAAAAGTGCACCTTAGTTTGAGCTTATTCGCTAAAACCTTTTGAATAATGCTGTGCAATATGAATATGGCGTCAGCAGTAGAACGATTATCACGAAAACCGTATTGAGCATCATTAAATACATTATTAGTTTCACACCAGTTATTAATTCTATTTCTTAACAATAAAGAGAAAACTTTTGACATAACATTTATAATTGTAATACCTCTATAGTTTCCAGGATTATCGGTGTTTCCTTTTTTGAATATTGGTACAATATAACCTTTACTCCATGCCTCTGGGTATATTCCTGAGTCGTATATGATATTAAACATTTTACACAAATACTGGCTTATAAATTCCTTTGTGTCAATAAATAAGTCCGCTAGATTACCATCAATATCACTACATTTATTTCGTTTTAATTGTTTAATAGTTTTTATTACTTCCTCTATTGTAATAGGTTTATCTTACATATCGATTTGTACAACATTATCTGTTTGATAAAAATAAGATTCAGCATCATACTGCTTGTGGGGTGTATTCGACATATTTTCAAAATATTCTTTAAAATCATTTACATTAATACTATTGTTCGTTACATCCTTTTGATTTCCAAATTTCTTTATATATTTCCAAAACTTTCGAAGCGATTTTCTGCTCATATTTGATAATTTAACTTTTTCTCCGGAATTATATTTATTTTTTGTTCTCCTTTTTAAGTTAACAAAATCTTTCTTTTTTAGTAGGAAATTTTCTTTGTTTTCATGTGCTGGGTTATTTTTATATGTTCGCTTACTTTCTAAAAATATGCGTTTTGCTTCCCTACATTGATTGTCAAACCACGGTGCTTTTTTCTTAACGACTTTTTTATTTGTAGTACAAATTTTACCAAAACAATTAAAGGAAACATCATGTATTATATTTGAGAAAGCATTTATGCAATCATCAATTCTAATTTCGGCAGAGGTAAGTTTTTCTGTCAAATTTTCAAATTCTCCACTTTTTAAATTCAGCAATTCTAAAACTTTTAATGTATCCGACGAGTTCCAAATTATTTTTTCTTTTGTTTGATAATCAATGACAATTGACATGAAATGCATTACTGAACTTGAACCAAGCCGTATTTTACAAGTACTTTAGTTTAAACTTGTGTTTATTGACTTTAAACATAGTTTTTTTTAAATATTTATCATTGCAAGGTTAACACATTTACACATTTCAATAATTTAGGCACATACATTCATAACTATGATTGGAACGAAACACTTCACCTTGTACACTTCATCTCCATAACAATTCTAAATAAGTAATTTAAATGCCATAATAAATTAAAATGACATGAATTTTTCTTATCGAATGTATTCTTAAATAAAAAAATGTTTCCTGTACTGAGATCATATGTAATGATAAATGGCACGAGTTAGAGGAAAACGAGGAAAGACAGAGAATGTTGGTGGATATCAGTTTACAATCTCTCTTTATCTTAAAACGATTGCTAAAGTTAATTGGCTGATAAACAGCATCAAACATTATGAAATTCATAAAATTGTGCGTTGGTGATATATTATCCCAAGTTAAGGCAGCTATAAAATGCAGAAAAGAAAATTGACTCTTTTTTTAGGTTTACACTGCCTGAACTCCAATATTATAAAACTTTAGGCCGCTAGGCAGCCAAGTTCACAGATCTTAGCAGTTTTTGATTATTCAAATAATAATATCTGACACCTATCTTTATTTCATAAATGGTATTTGTAAAGAAGATTTGCTTATTGTTGAAATGTTTCAGGCGAAAGATTTTGGATTATAAATCTTTTCTTATAATATTTTTAATAAAGGTAACCATTGTGTTGATAACATGATAATTCTGTCAAAACATGAAATTTATGAAATTAGGTTTATTAACCAATAGGGTCTCTTTAGTGACCAGCACATACACTCAACAAAAGTTCTAATTGGTCATCAATTGTTTTAAATTGGATACTTTGAAGGGAATTTATTTAAACAAATGTGCTGCTGATTGATAAGTGTTTATGTTTTTTCCTACTTATGAGGGATCCTATTAAAACAAAACAAGAAATTAAGAGCAAATTTCTGTTTGCTTGACCTTTTAATGCAAGAAATGCATTTTAGCAAAATTAAGGATAACTCTCGCTTAACTGTTCCAAAGTCAATTATTACAAGATTAAAGCTTAAGATGAAGACTATTGTTGGCAGATAATCATAAATAAAGAGTGAATTCAATGTCTTTCTAATGAAAAAATACGGACAAAAAGTGACCAATTAGAACTTTTGTTGAGTGTACATATAATGAACATATAAAGATTCTAAGATAGACATGAACAATTACAAATTATGTGCATGCGGAATCTCGTGTGTGACAAATTCTTTCGAATTATTTTGTTAATTTTATAATGACTTGGACACTGTTACTTTCTAGACAAAAAGAAAATACAATTTATACAAGAAGACACGTTTTATTGTTTATTCTCTTACTTAGCTTAACCTGTGACTAACATGCGATTGTGATGTGACGAAGAATTTAGCTTCGAAACAGTTGGTATGCGATTTTGTTTCTCAAATACTTAAATTGCTTATGTCGTTTTACCAATATATGTTTAAATTAACATCTATTTGTGTAAAGTGTTAGAATTCGAAATAAACAATCAAAATGTCTGCATTCACAAAACCATTGAACATGTACTAGCGTTGTACCATTCGCGGTAGAGGAAAGTGCTCCAAATGCTTCTTATAGCTTAATAAAGTATATATGTTATACATGTATAACAATATAAACTCAGGCCACATAATACTTCAAGAAATTAAGTTGTTTGAAACTGATTTACTGATATTTAAAAAATTAGTGAAAATTTACATAAACAATAAGCTGTGGCCGCAGGAGCCGCAGTCGCGGACCTAATATTTCGACAAGTCGGTTGGCGCTTATTTTACATTACAGTTCAACCTACTTTCTCAGCCAATCAAAAGTCTTCATTTCATTCAAATCCAAGAAATTTAATGGCATAATTTGGGTTTCCCATTACTTCCTGTTAAATCTGACCAATTTAATGATTAAATCTGGCAGATTTGTTGTGTCAGATTTCCTTCAGTTTTATACACACAGTTATAAGAACTATACCGCTTAATTTCTGAGATTTGAATGAAAAGCTTTGACGGAACGTCAAATACTGGTGACCATTGACGTTACATGTAAAATTACGTTAAATTCTGTCTTTTTGACGCTATCATTCGCAGCGCAGAAAATGAAATTCATCATGTACACGGACATGGTGAATATTTCGTATGTTAGATACGGGTTTGAAACAAATATTGATGTGACATTTTAAATTAATGACCGATCTATGTTATTCAGCATTGCTGGAAAATACGGGTTTGCATAAGTTTAAAGTCTACAATTATTTTGCGTTTTAGTTTACCACGTCTTTAGTATTCATATAATTTGTATTTTTATTCGGGTACATTCTTTCATCAATCTTCTTTCTGTAGAGATTTCAATTTATTTTCACGGCGATGTTCTTTTTTTCTTTCTATTATTCCATATTTTAATCTTTTCTTTAAATTTATGTGACGTACTAGGCCGTTAATCTATGGGAAAGGAAATAAAAAGTTATATTTTGTGTTTCAAAAATATCACTGAAACAATTAATTAATATTTTGTTACACAATTTCAAGTTATTAGCACAGATACATAATTTTCAAACACACACTTTCAAACATCCAATCAAACTTTGTCCAATTCGGTTTTATTTTAACAAGTGTTTTTACTGAAATTGAAATCATGTGTCATCCATGCATGGCTCAGATGGCTAGTGAAAAGATACAAATAAAGAGTTCCCAGTGAAACTAATACGGTAAAACTTATAATAATTCATATCTCAATTACCCACATGTTTTAGAATACGATGAAATTTAGCATGTTTTAAATAAGTTTAATGTTAATTTAATGTTGTATATAATTTCTTTTTACAAGAAAGTACTTTCAATATTAAACATAAGAAAGCATTAATAAATAATTCTAAACATCCGTTTCAATGTAGTATTATGATTTACACAAATCTTATGTGCTTACTGCTTACTGTTGAGTTGCACTTAATTCTGCAGCTTATGACAAATCTAAGAACGTGTTTAAGAAACATGCATCATCTGTTAAACTGAAATCCATGTTTACACAAAATAAAATGAAGCCTGAGTGAGCTTTGAATTTTCTTGTCAGGGTAGGGTTGGGAATTCAACAGTGGTCTTTTGTTTTGAATCACAAAGCCTGCAGACAGGACACTGATCCATTGATTACAGTGCTATACAAATTAGAAAAAAATGATCCAAAACAGGATGAGTTTCCTGAGAATCAATAGATCTTTTCTAACACCTTGTTGATAATGGCAAATTAATGGGTCAGTTGAACTGTAATTAGGTTATAGTTCAGAATTAGAAAATTTAACATTAAATTCTACCTCACTTCGTTCGGTCGAATTTAATTTGTTAAATTTTCAAATTCTGAACTATATTCTATACGTAAAATCGTGTCAAGATCGTCGTTTTATTCACATGAAAATCTTTATAGGCTTAGCTAATTCACAGTCATACGTCCACGTCCAGGAAACAGTGATGTTTCACCGCATCACACTAAACCTAAAATTTGTGGGGCGTTAAATACCACCTGGCGACATGTATGGCATGCGGTTAGCACTATAATTACTTAAACTATAGGTTAAACTGTTAAACCCATAGTTTAACAGACTTAAACCCAGGGTTTAAGAGTCTTAATCCTATAGTTTCAACTTTTCGAAATTAAAACTATAGTTTAAGACAACAAATTCTTACAACGTTAATGACAGCCCTCCCCGAATAATAGTAAATTATAAAACAATGTGTAAAGATACAGAAGGAATGATTGTATTATATAAGTGACAATAATCACCACAGATTTCATCCACATTAAGATGAAGGATACATAAGAATTGAAAAGAATGGATCCATTTGTGACAGGTGAGTACACCGAGGGACCGTCGGGTAATTAGTTCATTTTATTTTATTAAATTGCAGTTTGCTGAGAATGGTTATTCTGAAAAGATTTAATCTAGTTTGTGAAAAAAATTAAAAACGACGACTATGTTTGATAAATCTTTGGACTGCGCAAAATATTTTCTCATTTTGTTCGTCAGTAAAAATATCATTGCCGTTCAAAATAAGACTAATTGTTATCGGTGCAAAGGGTTGTAATTCCAATATCATGATTCTTCTTTGTTCACAGTATTTGCGACATTGAAGGAAAAAGTGACTTGCATCTTCTAAGTTACCACAATCACATAGTGGATCAACCCGAAGGTGATTTCTATGAAGGTCATCGTGTAAATCACTGCACCGGTTTCTTAGCCGCGCGTGCATAACAGTAGTTCACCCAACAAGAAACGTTTGGGTACGACGGGCGCTTGATTTAAAAATTGGTAATGAAACTGAGTTTCTAATTTCCAAGTCTGGTGATACTTGTCAGCGTTTAAGCTATGTCATTTACATAAACAAGAAAAAGTAGCGGACCAAGGGCGGGGCCTTGAGGAACACCGGCGTTAATGAATTTTACTTGTGATTTAGACTGACCTATAAATACCGACTGACACCTGCTTGTGAGATAATTATTAAGCCAGGTAATAATTTGCCCATCAAAACCGTGTGTTTGAGTTTAAAGATAAGACCCGCGTGCCACACTCGATCAAAGGCTTTAGATATATCACAGAAGACCATACACGAGGACTGTTTATTGTCATATGCTTGGCTTAATTGATGATAGATGTCAATGAGTTGATAAACAGTAGAATGTCCGGGAAGAAAACCTGACTGAAGCGGATAAATAAGATTATTACTATGCAGATGATTATAGATATGTTTAAACATTACCCTTTCCATTACTTTACCAACACAACTAATGAATAATATAGGTCGATAGTTTGAGGGCACATCCCTTTCTCCTTTTTAAAAAAGCGGCATAACCTTTGCGAATTTCCAACTAGTGGGGAATATGCCTTCTTGAAGTGAACGATTAAAAAGATTACATAATGGATAAACAATTGTGGCTCGAGTTTCTTCAAGTAATTTGTGACTAATTTCGTCGGGCCCACACGCTTTGTTGACTATAAGGTTTGACAGTATATCGTTTATTTCAAGTTCTGTTATATCAAAGTTAGGCAAGATATTGTTGGTTTTAATATTCATTAACGGAAATTGAGCATCAGTTGCGTCCACGTTTGTAACTGACACAAAGAAGTCGTTTAAACAGTTGGCTTTTTCTTCGTCGCTACGATAGTATTTAACATTGCCATTGTTATCAGTGATGAGCATAGGGATTTGTTCGGAACTTTTAGAATTTTTGAGGAGCATTTTGACAGTTTTCCTGTAAAATTTTGGATTGTTATTTCTAGAGTCGTTTAAGCAAGTTTCTAAGTTATTATAAAAAGATAATCTTGCGTACTTTTTCGTGTTATTTACT
Source organism: Corbicula japonica (assembly GCA_038501625.1). NCBI lineage: Eukaryota > Metazoa > Mollusca > Bivalvia > Venerida > Cyrenidae > Corbicula > Corbicula japonica. The sequence goes on along the minus strand of JAZAYU010000335.1, from coordinate 223,559 downwards.
TTATTACGTAGTTCGCGATATCTATTCCAGTCAATTAACTGATTTGTAAAAATTGCTTTCCGTTTTTGTCTATCTTTAAGTTTCGCGGCTCTCCTAATATTTGAATCATACCACGGTTTATCTTTAGGGCGAATGGTTACGAAATGTGTCGGTATACAGCGTTTAGCAAGACCTAGAAAAGTTTTCGTGAAAGCGTCACACGCTGTATCTAAGGTGCCATTGTTTATAAATGACCAGTCTGTGTCTTGAATAAGTCTATTTAATTCTGTAAAATTCGCGCGTTTATAGTTCCAGACTCGCCGAGTATATGCAGAAGGTAGCTGATAAACGTAGTTAAAATAAGCATATGTACCAAAGTGATCACTGATGTCCTTAGATGTTTGATAAATACCTGAGTGAAGAAAATCAACGGTATTAGAAATAGCAATTGGATCAATAAGTGTCGCTGTGTTATCGGTTACCCGCGTCGGTGAAGTAATAACATTTGTAAAACCATTCGTAATTAAGATGTCGCGAAATTTATGATTACTAGCACATAGTTGGTCTTCATTAATGTCTCCAATCAAAATTATTTTAGCAGAGGTTTCAAGAGCTTTTTCAAGACTAATGTTAGGACGCTTCCAAAAATCGACTGTGGCACTTGGTTTTCTGTAAATATTGCAAATTAAAAACTGTATTTAGTGAATTAATTATACTATTTCTATTGAAATAAAAGCTTAGGTGCAAACGGATAAAAAACAAGACACATTTATCTTTCAACTGATATATGTTTTTCTTTGTAAAACTTATGATGCGATAGTCTGTTTTGGGGGTGAAGTTAGAATATTTTTTAATTGAAAAAAAGGACCTGATACATATTGCGCTGAATCGAAAATCGTTCCCGGGGTGAACCTTATTTCGCGGTTGAATGGAGACGGTTTAACAATGTGCCATTTCAGCATTTCAATAAAACTGTTTTACTCCAGCTGTAAAATGAAAAAAAGCCAAATCGTAAAAAAACATATGTATAATTTTAGTGGGTTATAGAGATTAGACTTAATGAATGCTTTGTGTTTTATGTTCAATATTATTATTTGTTGTTGTTTGTTTTGCTATAATTTTTTTTGCTTGTGAAAGTCAAGGGGTGTATTTGATAAATTTCGAAAATTTAAAATTATTATTGTTGCTGTTGTAATATTCATAAAAATAGAATTTACATTTTAAGGCACCGAAGCTTAAACGTGTCCAACAAGAAACGAAACAAATTCTGATTTTATTAAAGACGTCTATATGCATTTATCTTTCGGAGGTTGCGTATTTTTGTCCTTAAAAAGTTTAAGATTTCACACCTGATTGAAGTAAAGGCAAACGGAGAATATCTCTCAGGTGTTTTTTGATATCACTGAAAGATTCGAATCCACATTTTTACACGTGTCCACAGTTGCCCACCTGTCATCTGGTAGCTAACACAAATTCGGATTATGGACTCTTCTCAGCGAAAACAATAACAACAACAAATTGTCTTAAGATTTAGCTAAATAATCTAAACAAATGTATAGGACCGAATTTCAGAAAAATTGCGTTACCTTACAAGATAGTTAATTTTAATTCAGTTACAAAGTATCGGTATTGTCGAAATTATTGAGTAAAAACAGTAAATTTACAGATTAAAATCAGCACTAATTCATATAATTATAATATTCTGACTTTAATATGACAGAATTAAATTAATCAGTTATTAACCGCATGCCATAGACATGTACTCGATAGTAAGATTAAAGATCTAAAAATTGTAAGGCGGGACTATAACGTAGCACACAAGTATTGGTATGCCAATCACGCTCATGTATTGGGAAAAAGCGTTTTCGTTTTGTTAGCCGTTCTGTTATTGGCTAGAAAATTTACATGCAATGGGTCAAAAATAATATAGGTGCAACTACAATTTTTATAGGTGCACCTTTACTTTTTATAGGTGCACCTATATTTATAGGTGCCTATACCTTGAAATGGAGGTGCACCTATACTTATAGGTGCACCTATACCTTCAACTGGAGGTGCACCTATATTTATAGGTGCACCTATACCTAGAAATGGAGGTGCACCTATAACTTAAAGATGCACCTATAAAAAGTATAAAAATTGTAGGTGCCACTATATTTAAAATCTTTTGACCCAAATGGTATACCATATCTTTGAATCTATTGATATAACATATTAACTAGAATTTGGTGTTCCACGGAATACGTATAGTCATATAAGATAAAAAAAATTAATTCAAGTTAATTGCAAAACTACACCGCTTGTGTCACCTAAATTGCAGTTGAAGGAGAAAACTAAAATGTGGTAACACCTGAGTTATCATTCTTCACCAATAGTATTAAGTGAATTGGACAAGTACTTTCATTTGAATTGCATTTGAATTACATTGCATTTGGAAGGGGCATCACCCAAAGAATAGTGAAACTGGAGTTATGATTTTTGTTGTAACTGATGTTCTTGTTCTTGAAGATGATATATTACAAGTATGAAGTGAATAGGACAAGTACTTTCAAAGTTAAAGGCAACATTAAGTTTCATGTTAAAGCTGGGGGACTACCGAAAGACGCCGACGACGACGACGTCGCCGGGCAATAGGATCCCAATGTGTCTGCCTGCTATCGCAAGCGACACAAAAACTAAGAAATATTCTTAACAGACATTTAAATGCCTTTCTTCTAGTAAATTGTCCATTGTGGGATGACAATGCTGGATGCTATGTTTGATTTTCCCTCTGCGTTTTAGGGCTTGGGACCTTTTGTAAAGCACATATGACAAGTCATATACATGAAAAACGTCAACACCATCAGGTTTACTTTTTCTGTGCATTTGGTCTTTGTTAAATGTGTATATGACATTGTACATGTTCTTTACAAGCCGCATTAAAAATCTAGAATCCCACGGACGTCACAAGTAATGAGACGTAGGGTAGCACTCCTCAGACCGAAGTCCGAGGTAACATACTGGCTATTGGGTCCGAAGACCTACTAACCTCAGTCGCACCATAACGCGCCCATTGTGTTGCCAGAGGCTCAGGTTTGAAAGGTCAACATTACATCAGTGTGACGGGATTCTAAGTCCACCAGCGGACTCGGATATTTGTAAAGTTCGAACCCAGTTGTATAGTCGGTACTAATCAGCGGAGTCGGAAATAGGATCTATCTTTCTCACTTACTAGACAGAAAAATCTCTATTTTTAGCCGTGTGAGATTTCCTTATCTCGCATGGCCTTATCTAACACTCCGCGTGCTCGCGTACTTTCGTATTATTGCGCACCGTATTAATTGAGCACTTTCATTATTGATTTAGCCAACGTCATGATGCTTATATCTACGTCATTTAAGTTTATTATGTGACGTAATTAAACGAATGTTTACTTTTTCAAACAGAGCAAGCTGTTGATTTTGTTTTATCAGGATTTATTTCAAAAATCATTTGGAAAGTATCCACTCGGAGGTTGCTAAATTCTCAACGCTGGAACTTGGAAGTGTTTATCGTGGTATGAGTCTGAAAATGCTGATTTTTTTAGAGTGTTTCATTCTTATACCGCTGTTGCGAGCTTCGTTAAACATCAGGATCTAAGAAGAAAGTGAATGGAGAATAAAATAGAAAATATACTGCTGTTTAATCGGGATATTTCAACTGGTATGTACAATTCAATTTTTTTGAATTTTGAATTGTGACGAAATCGCGAATAACCTTAAAAATCGCAGATCCGTTTTCAAAGGATAAACCAGCTGTTTTCATTCAATGAAAACACGATTCTTTTCCTTTCTTTTATTTGTAACGATATTGTTGAAGGCCTACATGTTAGGGTTGATGAACGTTGACAGGACTTTGTATTCGTGGCTGATTTACCGTTCCTACTGGAAGTTACGCAAAAGAAATAGTTCTCTAAAATCGCGTTTTTTTTAAATTTTAAAGAACTTTGTTTTAATCTTCAAGAAGTAAGTGAGAAAAATAATCAATCATTGGTATTCGGCGAAGATCGCGGTATCCCAACCCTCGGGCAATGCTTTCCAGACGGAAACTCGGCACAGCCTCGTTTCCGTCTGGAAAGCATTACCCTCGGGTTGAGATACCTTGATCTTCGCCGAATACCAATGATAGATTCTCTTTTTCTCACTTACTAGACAGAAAAATCTCTATTTTTAGCCGTGTGAGATTTCCTTATCTCGCATGGCCTTATCTAACACTCCGCGTGCTCGCGTACTTTCGTATTATTGCGCACCGTATTAATTGAGCACTTTCATTATTGATTTAGCCAACGTCATGATGCTTATAACTACGTCATTTAAGTTTATTATGTGACGTAATTAAACGAATATTTACTTTTTCAAACAGAGCAAGCTGTTGATTTTGTTTTATCAGGATTTATTTCAAAAATCATTTGGAAAGTATCCACTCGGAGGTTGCTAAATTCTCAACGCTGGAACTTGGAAGTGTTTAAAAATCGCAGATCCGTTTTCAAAGGATAAACCAGCTGTTTTCATTCAATGAAAACACGATTCTTTTCCTTTCTATTATTTGTAACGATATTGTTGAAGGCCTACATGTTAGGGTTGATGAACGTTGACAGGACTTTGTATTCGTGGCTGATTTACCGTTCCTACTGGAAGTTACGCAAAAGAAATAGTTCTCTAAAATCGCGTTTTTTTTTAATTTTAAAGAACTTTGTTTAAATCTTCAAGAAGTAAGTGAGAAAAATAATCAATCATTGGTATTCGGCGAAGATCGCGGTATCCCAACCCTCGGGCAATGCTTTCCAGACGGAAACTCGGCACAGCCTCGTTTCCGTCTGGAAAGCATTACCCTCGGGTTGAGATACCTTGATCTTCGCCGAATACCAATGATAGATTCTCTTTATCTATCTCACCAGCGGACTCGGAAGTCAGATATCTAACTATCTATCTCACCAGCGGACTCGAAAGTCGGCTCTATCTATCTATCTCACTAGCGGACTCGGAAATAGGATCTATCCACCTACCTAAATAGGATTGTTTAGTTCGAACCCAGTCGTATAGTCGGTTCTTACCAGCGGACTCGAAAGTCAGCTCTATCTATCTATCTCACAAGCGGACTCGAAAGTCGGCTCTATCTATCTATCTCACTAGCGGACTCGGAAATAGGATCTATCCAACTACCTAAATAGGTTTGTTTAGTTCGAACCCAGTCGTATAGTCGGTTCTCACCATCGGACTCGGAAATAGGATCTACTCTACTCTACTGTAATCTGCTCTACTCTAATCTACACGACTCGACTCTAGTATAGTCTAATCTAATCTAGACTCGAAAATAGGATCCATCCACCTACCGAAATAAACCTACAACAACAAAAAGAAAAAAATACCTTCTAAAGTTTGACTGCGCCTCTTCTTTTTGTATCTTCATCTGTAATCTGAAAAACACAAAAAGTTAGAAAATGAAATTTTACTAAACAATGCAAACAAATAATTTGGAAAAAAAAAAAGAAAAAAATCAATGGAAGACATCAGCAAGAGGTGACTAGACTGATGTTAGGAAAGATATGTGGAAGCTGTTGGCAAGTGGTGAACATCATCTGCCCACCACTTGCTGATGGTTTTCATTTATAAAAAAAAAGAAAAATAATTATCTTTCAAAGTTTGACAGCGCCTCTTCTTTCTGTATCTGTTGCAGCTGGTATCTGAAAAACACTAAAAAGAAAAAAGTTAGAAAATGAAATTTTACTAAACAATGCAAACAAATAATTTGGAAAAAAGAGAAAAAAATCAATGGAAGACATCAGCAAGAGGTGACTAGATTGATGTTAGGAAAGATATGTTGAAGCTGTTGGCAAGTGGTGAACATCATCTGCACACCACTTGCATATGGCTTTCATTTATAAAAAAAGAAAAATACTTATCTTTCAAAGTTTGACTGCGCCTCTTCTTTCTGTATCTGTTGCAGCTGGTATCCGAAAAGCACTAAAAAGAAGAGAGCAGTGTTAGAAATGAAATCAACAAAAAAATACAACAATGCAAACAAAGATATTGGAAAAAATGAAAAAAAAAAGAGAAAAAATCCCCAAGCTTTAAAGTTTGAAGAACATAAAGCCTAATGGTGTTGCAGCCGTTACTGTATTACAGTGTTGCTATGGAGGCCCGATTGCTCAATGAGTATGTGTAATAGAATGTGAGTTTACCAGTGACTGTCAATTTATAACAATTAAACCCCATTGTCACATCTATTTAGAAAAAATAACAGCAATGGAAATGAGCGTTATCTTTACTTGATTAATTTGTTAACAGTAAAGATGAAAAAACAATTTTAGTGCATTTATACATTCTATGCGGTTTAGGTAACAGAAAGGCCTCATAAAAACATGAAACATGTAGCTAGATGTACAGTTATAACTACAGCTGCATGTGGAAAGCGTATACACTCAAAAACAGTCTAATTGGTCACTTTTTGTCCGTATTTTATTATTAGAAAGACATCGAATTCACTTTTTATTTATGATTAAATACCAACGACAGTATTCAATTTAAACTTTAATCTTGTAATAATTGACTTTCGAACAGTTTGGTGAGAGTTATCCTTAATTTTGCTAAAAATGCATTTCTTGCATAAAAAAGTCAAGCAAACAGAGATATGCTCTAAATTTCTTGTTTTGTTTTAATAGGACCCTCATTAGTAGGAAAATCATAAACAGTTATTAATGAACAGCACATTAGTTTTAAAAAAATCCCCTTCAAAGTATCAAATTTTAAAATTACCTCCCTTTCAATTAAAGACTGTTCTAATTTTGACCCTGCGGTGTAAGTAAATGGTATTGGATTCATTTAAGAAAACAATCCATAAAGATTAAAAAGACATTAGAGAATTGATTTCAAGACAAAATAGTTCTTTCCACAACCCCTCTTGACGTAGGGAAGAAAGGAAACTAGCATACATTGTAAACAAATACAATTGATGACCAATTAGAACTTTTGTTGAGTGTATAATTAAACCAGTATAGATTGAATAGGCTGTACCTTTTCCTTTAAAGGTTTGCTATTTAATACCTTATATGGTACATGAATAAATATGTTTCTTTCGGTGGACGACGCACTATCCATCTGTTTGTCTTCTCTGTCGATCTGGAAATAAAATATAGAATGAAGCACAACACAATGTTAACCTTAAAAAGAAAGAACCGGCGACATCAATATACAAGATAAGTTTTTATTTTTCTGAAAAGATAACTTAATGCCGCGGAATGTTAGTTAATTAAGCACCAGAAATGGAAGTAGCTAGCCCTTTATTTATGTGGATTCATAAATGTGCTGGGATGGGGGTCCCAAGAAATGTTATCCGGAAAATTTTGAAGACAAAAAAGAGTCTTCTAACGCGGAAGGGTCCTCGATTTGATATTTAGTAGTGCAGAAACTGCAAGGAACGTTTGATATGAGCATGTAGGCTAGTCAAATACTTATTCTTATTTTTTGCTGAGATTGTTTCAATCTTTCCGTCCAATTATGTGGATTCAGTCTCGTACTCCCATAAAGACCGCTACGCGCCTGCCAGAACGATGTATATAAATGTATGTTGAATCCCAGTCTAGTGGTTTACGATTAGCCTAATATATTAAAAAAATACATTAAATCCGATGAATATCCACTGAAACACATTCCAAAATGCCAGAGATCTAGGCCTAAGATAATAAAACTGAGTGTGGAGGCCAGTCTCAAAATCTCAAGTCATCAGTTTTAGCTTTATAATCTTGGACCCTTTATGTTTGGTAACCAGCCTGAAGGTACATTTCCCGCCTCTTGCCTCACTCAGTCTTTCCGAACTGTGATTGAAGCCAGAATAAAGTTGACAGAGGTGTCAACGGAAAAGTTTAACCTTATGTGATACTTTAAAGAATATACTGAATCTAATTCTGTTATCTTTAAATGTTAGCTGGAAATGTACGAAACCGCCCTGCATTCGAAATTTTGTATAAAAAATAAAGTTCAGTTAAACGTCTTCTCAAAGACTACCTCTGGGACTGGACAAGAGAGGTCTAAATACTGGAGTGGTCTACTTTTCAAGGTGCAAGTTAGTGAAAAAAGGGACATTAAACTAGTTGTTTTATTAACGGGATGGCCTTTAAACTGGGGCGGTCTTTACCAGTGGTTTTATTGTACAATGAAATCAAAACATGTTTGGGACACATTCGGCCCGATGAATCATTGTTGAAGTGACAGCAGCTTTAACAATTTCCTCCATATATACGCATTTTAACGCATGTGCAACCAGTGTTGATCCAGATCAGCCGGCACATTCGTGCCGTCTGATCAGGATCTGCACTGGGTCGCATTTTTTGTGGTCTGAAATTACCTAACGAATCAAAAAGCGAACAGTTAAATTCCTGATCAGACGGCACGGATGTGCCGGCTGATCTGGATCTAAACTGTTCGCCCACGCAATAAAGGAATATCCATGAAGGAAAGGGTTAAAGGCGCAATGGAAACGGGAAAATCTGTTTTTTTGGTCGGCTCTCGTCAGACCGATCCGTAATGGCCAAATTTACATCAGTAAAACCATATATTGGCATGGCTTTAAGTACGAACTATGCATTCTTTCGAAGAAATACAATGTATATGTTCACTTACTATCAGTTGAATGATGGATTTTCGCTTCCTGTAAGCAGCGCAGCCGTTATTTCAGGAATTATATCTTGTAGTGTTCATTGATCTTTGTCGTTTCAAGCGCTTGCAAAACGTCATTGACTTTCCGTCTCTTCCCGTTATCCGAATGAGACACACCTCCACGACCTTCACCTTTTCAAGCGTCTATATGATGTGGCTGAATTTTAGTTCAACCAAAATACGATGATAAATTTATTGCAATCCTGCAAAGTTCACGCAAAAACAACGGTATTGCGGTCTGGTGAGTGAACCAATGCATTGTATTTCTTCGAATGAATGCATAGTTCGTACTTAAAGCCATGCCGATATGTGGTTTTACTGATGTAAATTTGGCCATTACGGATCGGTCTGACGAGAGCCGACCAAAGTATTTCTCGAGTTAGCGATGTGTTTGCTACATCTATTACATCTTTCCCACGAAATATGAGCCATAGTTTGTGACAATTGAGCAGTATTTCAAAGAGTTACAGGGCTCAAAGCAGATAGATATGCATTTTTTCAATAGTGAAGATATCTACCTTGTTAAAATATATATATCAAGAAAAACAATTTTTTCTGTAGAGCTTTTTTTTCTTCAAGGGAGGGTAGTAGTGTGAGGGAAACAGGGTTCGACTGGGTCCAACATGCCGAACACCTCTGGTTATTATGAACCTAATTTTTGCCAAACTTAAATCACCATCTTTATTTTAATATAAATAGTTTTGCCTAAATGTCAATTACAATCCGCTACCTTGAAAGATTGAACGCATTCAACTCTTACAAATACAGGTTGTGCAAGTATGCCCATACTCTGGGGATAAATTACTGTATTCTTCTCCATACAGCTTTTATTACTCAATCAAAAATGATCAGATCGATAATTGTAATATAAAACAGTACAATATGTCACGTTATTCTACTGCATAGAAGTACAACAGGAACAACACTTAAACGAGAGTCGGCCTAGGAGCTCTCGTCTACTCGCTCGGACGAGCTACTAAGACTGCCGCACTAGCATGGCTACTAGAATGCGCACTAAGAATATCGCACTCTGGCTACCACTCTCCGGATAGCAACTGCCTTGCTAGTCCAGTATATATAGGCTGTTTATATAACTATTGTAATAATAAACAATCTGCAACCATAGCGATAACAAGCCGATACATACCCTTTGACCTTCTGACAGGTTCATCGAGTACGATTTGATATCACTGTAGTTGCTTATTATATTAAACAATAAATACAAATCATGGAAAATTTCCTATTATTACAAAAAGAAACTACGAAGGTGTTGCAAAATGATGATTGAGAATAGAATATTGAGAATGTAACTTATATAGGCTCCCGAAACTTTATAATGGCCGATTTATTCTGGCGAGGTTGGTGAATTCGTAAAACAGTAAAAACAGAGCAATATCTTCGGTGAAACCCCATCCGCTCCGCCCCACACGGGTAAACCCCATCCGCTCCGCCCCACACGGGTAAACCCCATCCGCTCCGCCCCACACGGGTAAACCCCATCCGCTCCGCCCCACACGGGTACTATATAGTCATAGAACTTCTTGGAATCAACATACGTACACTTAAAAACTTTTCTAAGTATACACCTTGGTACAGAAACATTACTAGCGTGATAAGTGAGCTAATGCTCTAAACCTTTCTACAAAGAATGCAATTAATACCTACTGATTTATTAGCAAAACATTATTCAAAATAACAGACAACTGACTGCTCACAATCATTTAGAATACTGAAACCCATAGAATACAAATTCACAATATCAGTTAATGACGTGTATGACCACCTTCAGCGGTAAACGGTGAAATCGTGAAAATACTGTTGAATGGGATTTTTTATCGTGTTGGATCAGTTATAATGCTGTGGGCTGGTGTGTCAGTGCACAAGAGGACTGCACCAGTTTTAATCCAAGGGAACTTAAATTATGAAGAATATTAGCGACAAGCCATTGTTCCGTTTGCCCTTCCAAGTCTTCAAGCACATAGGTGCATGCATTTAATGTTATGCATTGTTATTAATATTAACTGCTATTGTGTCGTCGTTCGGCGAACACTAGACAATTTCTTGAGATGAACACCTTCAGAATATTTCCATGGTGCGCTAGAACTCTGGACATTAATCCAATTGAAAAACTGTGGTCTGATCTTAAAAGAGGTGTACGAAACATAATGGACCAACCATGCAATCTTCGCCAACTTGGAAATGCGCTTCTTCATGAATGGTCTTAAGATTCCCCAAAGGAACTGTATTAGCTCAATGAGTTTATTGTGGCTTGCAGTTATACGCCTTGTTGGTGGTCATACTCTTTATTCACTGACGTGAATTTGTATTCTGTGGGTGCCAGTACTTTAAATGATATTAAACAGTCAGTTATTTGTCATTTTAAAAAATGTTTTCCTAATAAATCATTTAGTATTTATTGAATGTTTTTTTGAAAGTTTTAAGCAATAGTTCAATTATCAAACCAATAATGCCCCAGTACGAAGGTTTACATGTATACTTAGAAAAGTTGTTAAGTGAAATATTCATAAAACATTGAAATTCTAAATTGGTCTTTAAAGATCCTTTGTTAACAATAATCTTATACTGAATTGAGCAAATATTGGTTGTGTAATGATTCCTCTTGTACATGTATAGCATCAATAATACTCTGTAGTTAACAAACGGATCCGACTAATGATGTCGTCGGACCCTCCCCCCCCCCTCCCCCTTCCACATTTCTTCCTACAGACGATTGCGTATGCTTCAGACTTGGTTCAGGTAAGTGGTTCCAGTCTGCCTTAATGACATTTTATATTGTAAAAATTACTGTCTATTCCCATTACCCCTACCAACAAATTATACGGAACAGCAGAACGAAGAAACTGCCTTATGTCTAGGTCATACATTCACCGATAAGACGCCGGATTAGCTACGGATACGATCCGGCATCATTCGTTGCAATATGTATTGCTCCGTAAGTAGCCGTAGTCATAATTGTATAAACGTATCACTCTTATTGCCAACTGTCCCCATTCTTACCTTATCCTTGGTAAATATGTAAAAGGCAATTGTCAGACGCCTTTGCATCCCTATTGGATCCTTACCGGCGAGGTGATTCGCGAATGTGTGATTCCCTTGTACGTATAACAACATTCTCATTGTCTGAGGCTTATAAAGCTGAGAAAGGGACGAGACTAAAATCTCAAAGATCTGATTTGCTGAAATGAAGAATTGTCTCCATCTCAGCCAATCAGACGGTTGAGATTTGAGACGTGTCTCCAAACAGAGCTTTATAACCTTCGGTACTGGTCGTGCAAGGCTGAAGAAGAACCATTATACGATCTTTAAAAAACAATAATAACCAATTAATACCTTAATATTAATTATGAGCACTAATGTGTGATCCTGATAACTGCTCGTCTACAAGGCAAACGTAAAAAAAAACAGGAGGTAAATCTTTGGTATCATTAAATAATATCCAAAGATATACTTGCTGCGACGTTGAATGCTGAAACCACCTAATATATAAAACAATGCAAAATAATGAATCAAACACATTTTAAGGAGTTCTATTACACACACATAAGTATCCTGCTTATCGAGCTTAACTGATAACAACAGAGACATTCTTACAGCCGCCACACGGCACATACACGCTTCAGACCCATGATATTGCAATATGTGAACATGGAACGTTCAAAGTGTGCTAAGTATTACAAAAATACGGATCTGATCCCAAGATTATAAAACTGATAATGAAAACCCAGTCTCAAATCTGGCCCCAAGATTATAAAACTGGTTGCCATTTCAGCCAATCAGATGCTTGAGATTTGAGACTGGTTTCGAATCTCAGTTTTATACTTTTCAGCCCAGATCAGCCAACTAGATGCTTGAGATTTGAGACTGGTTTCAAATCTCAATATTTTAATCATCAGCACTGGTTGTATTTGGATAGTGAGCATAAAAAACAGCGTTATTAACTGTTCGTATAAGCAAACTAGAATTTGGTATTCAACGGAATACAAGTGTTACTTCAAGTGAAATATGAAAGGGGTAAAACTAAAAAAATAGTGAAACAAAAGTTATCATTCTTGTTGTCAACGATGGCGTTGTTCATGAAGCTGATAAATTCCAGCTATTAATGTAGTTAGTGATTTGTTGTAGGAGATTTCCTTTCAAAGTTGTAGGCAACATTAAGCATCATGACAAAGTTGGGAGTCTACCGGACGACGACGCCGCCGCCGGAAAATAGGATCCCTATGGGTCTATCTGTTATCACGGGCGACACACAAAAGTATTTACTGATCAATAGTCCCGCGTGAAATGACGTTCTCGGTCCAGGTCATTATCCCATTAGTGGAATAGTAAAATATGCATATCAGGAATGGCCACATTCAGCAGACACAGTCCATACCACCAAAAGGTAGACAGGATATGAGAGAATTTGAGTGGTTAGGGAGGGGTGTGAAAAGTGAATGTTAACAGCAATCCCTGAGGGATGAAAAGATAACAGTATTGATTGAATGTACGGGGAGACGTTTTACGGCCGCCACACAGCACAAACAAAACTACTGTGATTGTAAAAAAGTGAAATATGCGTATCAGGAATGGCCACATCCAGCAGAGGTTGAGTTAGACTACGGAAGGTTTAGGAAGGGTTGTTCCCATTTTCCCAAATTCTTATTATCGCACCTACCTATAAACTATGTACTTTCTTCTCATATGTATTTTCTATACTGTTCAACAAAAATAATTAATAATGTGTTATTTGTTTAAACATTTTATATAGGTACCTATACTTCTTTCTCAGATAGAGAAAAACAAATTTTGATACACAGTAAACTGTTTACAGTGAAATCATTCTATTAAGACCACATTCAGGCCGGATGAATGGTGTCTCTTAATATTATGTTCTTTGTTTCGGGTTGAAAAGCAATGCAATTCTGTAAAAAGGACATCAACATAATCGTCTTATTATTGAGGTGGTCTTAATCTCGTGGAAGGTTTAAAAAGAGGGTTTACTGTTGGATCTCTTTCTGGCAATTTTTAGATTCAAAAGATACATTCCCAATACCATGACCTCAGTTTCTGTATAAAACATTAGCGGTAGGCAAAATGGGAATACTATGGCATGCGGTTAGCACAATAATTACTTAAACTATAGGTTTAACTGTTAAACCCATAGTTTAACAGACTTAAACCCAGGGTTTAAGAGTCTTAATCCTATAGTTTCAACTTTTCGGAATTAAAACTATAGTTTAAGACCTTAAACTATATGTTTAACAGTTAAACCCTATGTTTAACAGTTAAACCCTATGTTTAAGACTCTTAAAACTATAGATTAAACTTTATTTCTCTTAAACATATAGATTAAGGTCTTAAACTATAGGTTTAACTGTTAAACCCGTAGTTTAAGACTTCATTTCACTGTTTTCTCTTAAACCTATAGATTAAGACTTAAAACCATTAGTTTCAACTTTTTTGCTTAATCCCATAGATTAAAGTTTCATTCTTCGTGTTTTTGTCTTAAAACTATATGATTAAGAGATTTAAATTCTTAAACCCGTAGATAGAAGTCTTAAACTATTGGTTTAAGCGCCGTTTGCACATTAATTACTTAAACTATATGTTTATATTCGGACTCCACACACTTTAACCAGCCCTAATGACGTTCAAGACTCGGTGAACTTATCAAACACGAAATTTATTCCTTAAATAATAGCCTTAAACGGCGTAGTGAATAAGACATAATTATTTTTATATAAATTGACCTGTATATACTTATTTTATTTATGGACTAAAACTGGATCTGTAGTTTTGGATTTTGGACAGTATTTCATAGAAAGTTAAAGGAAAGCTAAGATACCCTACCTATCCGAATATGGACAGTTTTGCAGTTTTCTCATTCGTATTCACAAGCAGAAGGAAAGCTTACATGCATTTTATCTTTTTGTTGTTGTTTTATTGTTGTTGTTGTTGTTGTTTTTTTGGTTGGAGACGATGGGACCTACCACCATGAGCAAATAACCATGTAGTAAGCCCTGAATCGGCAGATTTCATCTGGTTGGGCAGTACTGGCTCTTAGTCGCGTCATAAAATATAATATTGACGGATAGATTGGATACACAAAATGATTTGACGTGAATACAAATCATAATTATGCACTGCCGACGTCCGATCAAATATTTTTATAAAGGTTAGCATTCTCAAATATATTTACTGTACACGTCGTGCAAACAGCATAGTCATTTACAATAACGAAATAAAACAACGTTGATGTAATATTATCCTGTTCAACAAACATCAGGGATCGACATAAAAACGCATAGTGACCAAAACACAGGAAGTATACGTGTTAATTTTCTTGCAACACAAAAAATGGATCCATAATCGCGACATTGTTAAATCCCATTTATTAAAATTTCATTTTACGTATTTTTGTCTTAAAACTAAATAATTAAGAAATTTAAATACTTAAACCCGTAGATCGAAGTCTTAAAGTATGGGTTTAAGTGCCATTTGCACATTAATTACTTAAACTATATGTTTAACACTTAAACCCTAGGTTTAACAGCGAACCAATAGAAACTATAGTATTAAGCCGTTTAACCAATGAAATCGCACATGATGTTTCACACGTGATTAGCGTTGTCGATCAGGTAAATTGTCGTCTGCTTACGGTTAAATACTGGAGGTAAACGGCCATTTGCAAAATAATGATTATATGGCGTTGTTGTTAAGACAGAATTATTTTTATTTATAAATTAACATGTATATACTAGATTTCTTTAGGCAATAAAACTGGAACTGTAGTATTTGATTTTGGACAGGATTTCTTAGAAAAATATAGGAAAGCTAAGATACTCTTCGTATCCGAATATGGATAGTTTTGCAGTTTTTTATTCGTATTCAAAGCAGAAGGAAAGGCTATGCGCATTTATCTTTTTTTTTGTGTTTTTTTTTTGGTCGGAGACATTGGGACTCACCATGAGCAAATAACCATGTAGTAAGCCCCGAAGATTTCTTCTGGTTGGGGCAGTACTGGCTCAGTAAGTTTGTCGCGGGATAAAAATATAATATAGATGGATAGACTGGATACACAACATGATTTGACGTGATTATGATATTTCGCTTTTTTGGACCTGAAAAAAATCATACTTATGCACTGCCGACGTCCGATCAAATAAATTTTACCAAGTTAAAAATTCTCTTTGATATTTAACACATCGTGCAAACGTCGTCATTTACAATAAAGAAATTTAATATTATCCTGTTCAACAAACATCAGGGATCGACATAAAACGCGCAGTGTCCAAAACACAGGGAGTATATGTGTTGATCATACTGCAAAATATGTGTTGATCATACTGCAAAAACTACCTCACCGGGTCATCCGATCAACGAATTTTTCGCTTTATAGAACAAAGAAGGCAGTAACATTCATGTGCATAACTTTTCTCCTGCTCATCTCAATTCATAGGTGCAAACAGTTTCATAAAATTTAATCTTTGCTTTATATTTATATATTTATTTCATATAAAATTTCAAATATTGCGATAGTCTGTTTTTAGGCTCCTATATATTCAATTGAAAATCGTTCAAAATCGGCGATCTGTCTGTTTTAAGTGAATAAATCATACTATTTCTATTGAAATAAAAGCTTAGGTGCAAACGGATAAAAAACAAGACAAATTTATCTTTCAACTGATATATGTTTTTCTTTGTAAAACTTATGATGCGATAGTCTGTTTTACGACTTTAATCCAAACAGAAAACGTAACTAAATTAAAAAATCTTAGTAAATTCTGCGCGAAAATAATTACGTACTTCAAACAAACTCAATAAACATCTATGTAGTCATTTTGTTTTAATTAGAAGTTGGAATATATGTTTGCTTATTTAATATTATTAATTCTTTTAAAAATCATAATGTAGCTTTTATTCATTCTATATACTGTTGTACTGTAAATCTGACAGCAAACGTTACGCTTTTGTTATGTTTGTGATTCTGTTGTTTTTCGTTGTATTGTCCATATTAAATAAGATACTTATGTACTATATGACTTTAAGTAATATAAGAAAGGTAAATTTTAACAAACAATTAGTTCGCATCCCCAATTCTATCCTTGCTATCTCGTTTCGAGTAAGGAAGAACTAGTGGGATGGGAACATATTGAATTATGATAGATAGTTTGATTAATTGAATGTTTGACTTGATTGTTTGATTGTGTTTTTTGTATTTTTGTACGTATGTTTGATTAATTGTTTAAGCGAACGATTAATGGATTGATTGATTAATTGATCGGCTATTTGATTTATTGATTGAATGATTGATTGGTTAATTTCATATCTACATGTATTATGTTGTCTATATATATTTATAAGTATGTGTTTATGCCGTCTTCGGTAATAATGATTATTTTGTAATATATTATGTTTAATCTTGTATATAATGCTGATGTTTCTCACATCTAGTGGGACTTTTGCATATGTAAATAAAAAGTTGAAAGTTGAAAGTTTTGTGGGTGAAGTTAGAATATTTTTTTAATTTGAAAAAAGGACCCGATACATATTGCGCTGAATCGAAAATCGTTCCCGGGGTGAACCTTATTTCGCGGTTGAATGGAGAAGGTTTAACAATGTGCCATTTCAGCATTTAAATAAAACTATTTTACTCCAGCTGTAAAATGAAAAAAAAGCCAAATCGTAAAAAAACATATGTATAATTTTAGTGGGTTATAGAGATTAGACCTAATGAATGCTTTGTGTTTTATGTTTTATTATTTGTTGTTGTTTGTTTTGTTAATTTTTTTTGCTGGTGAAAGTCAAGGGGTGTATTTGATAAATTTCGTAAATTTAAAATTATTATTGTTGCTGTTGTAATATTCATAAAAATAGAATTTACATTTTAAGGCACCGAAGCTTACACGTGTCCAACCAGAAACGAAAAAATTCTGATTTTATTAAAGTCGTCTATATGCATTTATCTTTCGGAGGTTGCGTATTTTTGTCCTTAAAAAGTTTAAGATTTCACCCCTGATTGAAGTCAAGGCAAACGAAGAATATCTCTCAGGTGTTTTTTTTTTATCATTGAAAGATTCGAATCCACATTCTTACACGTGTCCACAGTTGCCCACCTGTCATCTGGTAGCTAACACAAATTCGGAATATGGATTCTTCTCAGCGAAAACAACAACAATAACAACAAATTGTCATAAGATTAAGCTAAATAATCTAAACGAATGTATAAGACCGAATTTCAGAGAATTTGCGTTACCTTACAAGATAGTTAATTTTAATTCAGTTACAAAGTACCGGTATTCTCGAAATTATCGAGTCAAAACAGTAAATTTACAGATTCAAATCAGCACTAATTCATATAATTATAATATTCTGACTTTCATATGACGGAATTAAATTAATCAGTTTGAACGCCGTTTTGCATTATTTCTTTAACGGATTTATAAACTTAACAGTCTTTTCATGTTACAACAACTATTTACATTTCTGTATTGTTTTGATTGGTTTTAAAACAAAGAATCTGCGCTTAGGTGTTAACTATACGTTGACTGGTGTTTCATTGCACGATTGTAGTTTAATTGTCGACATCCGGATTAAGTGCCCCATCAAGCAGAAAACAAGTACATTCACTGACCATCCACTTTGATTTGTTTTACCTCTCTGGTAAAAAACAACAACAACATGAGACAGATACAAAACAGAACAAAAGTTATGCACTTTTAATAATAAAGAAGGCATTTTACATTAAGGAAAATGTTATTATTTGAGAATCCATTATCGACTTAAATTGTGGAATTTTTTAGTTGAAATGTTAAAACTGTGGAAATAAAACCGTAAAAAGTCTTACTTAATGATCAACGTAGCATGCTGTATACTCTGCAATTATTTTACTAAATTAATAACATCCGATATTACCTATTTGGATTCCTTTTTGGATTTCTTTTTTTTAAATAATAATTTTGCAAAATCTTGGAGTGTGTATTACCTATATTCTAAACGATATCGCGTATTTACATGCTTTTATTTCCACAGGTTTAATTTATGGTTGATAAACTTTTTATCAAAAGTTTATCAATAAACTTTTGATATTACAGATTAGTTATAGTATTGTTATATGAATAGGGATTTAATAAGTTAAAACCAAACTCAGGAAAAAAAGAGAAACTGCTGGAGTATACTCTTGAGTTTCTTTGAACATAAAAAAGGATCCATAATCGCTTCATCAACTTTGTTTCTCCTTGTCCGTGGCATTCCTTTCAATGCCCTTGCGAGTTTTAAACGAAATTATCCGTGAGGAAAATGTAACATACTCTCTAGACCTGTCAAAGTCAACTTTTACTTAGATAACAAAGCAAAAATATGAATCACTTCCTCTCCAAGACTTTAAAACCTTCGATATGTTATACATACGGCTACTTCCGCTTAAATAACAACAACAACTTCTCACGTGATTACAAACTCGAAACATGATTGGATAACTCTTAAACCATAGGTTTAACAGTTAAACCCGTAGTTTAAAGTCTTAACTATATAGTTAACAGATTTTGAGGATTATTGTGCTTATTAAACTTCAAAGTATATGATTAACTGTTAAACTATGGGTTTAAGAGTTCAATCTATAGGTTTAAAGAAAATTCACTTAAAACTATGTATTTAAGTCTCTTAAAATCATAGTTTAATGTAATTTTGTCGAAAATCTCTTAAACCTATAGATTAAAGTCTTAAACTATAGGATTAACACTTAAACATAGGGTTTAAGCTGATAAACCTGTAGTTTAAGTAACATTCTGCACAATTTTCTCTTAAACCCATAGTTTCAACTCTTAAACTATATGTTTAACAGTTAAACCCTGGGTTTAAGTCTGTTAAACTACGGGTTTAACAGTTAAACCTATAGTTTAAGTAATTATTGTGCTAACCGCATGCCATAGGAATACAACATTCTAGAAGCTCATCAACTTCGGGAAGCATGGCGGAGGAGGTGGCTTGCGGAGGAGACAGGCTTTTTAAAAGAACACACCGTGATTTTTTAGACCGCCTGTGGAATCGAAATCAACAGATCTATAAGCTTGTTCTGGTTGTAATAGGCATAATCATAAATTAACGTCAGTTAGACCGTATATGTCACAAACGTATATGTCACACGTGCGTGACATATTCGGTCGAATTAATCACACCTGTCTTTATTTGTCATATACGTTTGTTCAAATTAGCGATAAATGTCTGACTGTATATATCACACATTTCATACAATGAACCAATTCTAAACATCGTTGCCATTATCTTTGTCCGCAGCAGCAGCAGCTTGCCCTCATTAACGTCAACGAAACATCGCCATCAACATCATCATCACGAGTGATTTTGTATTGTTACGTTTTCGACTTGCAGATATGCAATGCACAGTAAGGGGTCACGTGAACTTTAACAAAAAAAAGTGTTAATAGATGAGAAACTAACATCAAGTTTTTAAGTCAAATTAACAACAACAATCATAACTTTATAACTTTAATAAACAAGAAACCGACATAGCTTTTACAGTTATTTAAAAGAACACCGCATCATTACACGTAACATTTATTTTTTTAAATGTTATTAAACAAGATAGTGACATTATCTAACTTATTAGTTATTTCAAAGAGCATCACACCATTAGACATATATTCTAACTACATCATGTAACTGTTGAAGTCATATAACAGTTTACGGGAAAATAATCTACAAATATAATGTCGCCGTCACAATTTCTCAATCAATCTCTATTCGTGTTGTCGCGATGTTGCATGATTATGGTGACGATTATATTAACAATTCCTGTACTAGGTAAATGTTCATCAATATTTTTAATCACTGGACATCTATTTATTTAAACCCTTTTCATTTCTTCACACATTTTTGGTAAGTGACAAATAACGTTTTGATTAGCCTGGAAATACTTATTCCAACCGAATATGTCACATTTTATGTCCCATATTCGGCTGAAGGGTGTGACGTATTCGATCAAATATATATCACACATGTCACGTATTCGACCGTATATATTACACGTGTAACATATACGGTCTAACAACGGTCTTGTATAAATGACTGGGATGCACAGTAACGCGACAAAAGACGATGGCGCAACATTCCATACCCCCATCAAATACTCTTTACTTACAGATTTTCAAGCACTACATTACATCTCTTTAATTGTCGAATATTAATATTACTAATAAACTATAGTTTTAGCAGCGCCTGTTTTATTATTCCTTACAGAAATTCTCTGCCTTTTTAAGTTGCACATGTTCAGCTTGGTTATGTGTTTTCAAATGCACAAGTACCTGACTGTAGATCGCGTGTTTTATGTTTTATTCGTGCTATAGTTTGATGAAAATGTTTCTCGCGCCGATACTATGCTTTGCATCAAAATATTTCTTGTAGCTAATGTGCTCGGGACAATAAGACCTCATATGCTCTAATACCTTAATTTTATTCTATTCATAATTTTAAAATATTTATAACTTAAATCTGCAATACAAAAACAGACTTTAAGGTCGTTGCTGGTTGTTATACTCGTCACTTATGGTCTGTTATATCCTCCAAATAACAAGGTTTTTTTGTTGAATGCAGGGGTGGGGAAAGCAGGGCGTAGTAACCCCTGCTCCGTACCGAAGCCCACCCAAGGTCATAGCTTATGAAGTTCACACCTATCACATTAAGATGATCATTTTTAAGTCTGATTATACATGTAAGGGTTGCAAAGTTATACTATGAAAACAAAAGTTTTCTTTTTTACATTTTAATGCTGCTTTTGACACCAACGAGTGACCCTGACATTAAAGGCACGGATATTGATATTGTATGCAATATGTGTGAAGATTAGTTGAAATCGTATGTAAAAATATGTTGAGTTTATTTAAACACGTCTTTTGGCAAGTCATATGGGCGTCTGTCTTTAATCAATTCATTGAGTCTACATCTTTTAGTGTGTGTTCTATCCCCTGTATTGGCGAAATCTAGTTGAAATCCATTAAATGAGTTGCTAAGATATGCTCCTGAAACCAGCAGATGTGATGGATAGATGGGCAGATATCCGGACAGGCGGATATCCTGACGGGCAGATAGATAGACAGATTCACAAGACGATCAATAGTATTTGTGCCCTTACTCTCTGGGATCGGGGACATAAAAATTCAATAAAATCAATCAATGTGTACAAAAAACTTTATTAAATATGTAAATTTGTCAAGTAAACAGAAAGCAAAAGCATTGCAAAATCTACAGGAACCAGTCACTGCAGAAATATACAGGTTGATGTCACCTTGACAGTTATAAGATCAGTATTTATCATTTTTAAAAATAAAATTGCCAAAATGGCAAACAGTCATTTCAGATAATGTAAAGTATTATTTTTACTTTAATTCAAAATAAAGTTAATTGGAAAAATGAATATTTTAATTGTTTCCTGATTTCTTTTTCCAGTCAGTTTGTGTTGCAAAAAGCTCTTATTAAAAATAAACAAGTCATTATGTTGTGTTCGACCATGTCAAAATGAGATATTTTTTAATACTGTTTACTGCCTTCTATCGTATCAGCCCTTAGTGTAGGACAGATCAGCTTGAACATCTATGCCATCTGAACTGGATCGACAGTGTTCTTTTCTTCGTAAGAAAAATACCTTAAGCATTAAAAGTGTAAAGTGTGAATCAGATGAGATGGTGGATCTGGGTCAGCACTATTTGCTCACAATATTATAGTTGTATCCATATGTATTGAATTAATGCAAACAATGACATAACAGATATGCTAATGTTCCCAAAACTGTCAGTTCATTTATGACAAAGAAGTCATCCTGATCTGGGTCTACAATGGTAATCCATGGGAGATATGGCATATCAAATGAAATAAATGGTTGAACTTCTACTAAATATGTGGCTGTGACTGACATAATGGGTTAAAAAAAAACTCTTCATTCAATATATACGTCTTACTACGCATTTGCAACCAGTGTAGTTCCATATCAGCCAGTACATCTCCGCCATCTGATCAGGATCTGCACTGTTCCCTTTTTGGACAGAAACCTAATAAATGGAATAGTAAACAGATCCTTATCAGATGGCATGGAAGATAACGCTGATCTGGATCTACACTGTCGGCCCATGCCAGAGATGTGCATATGGTGGAAAGGGTTAAATATGGCTTATAACTAGCATACGACACTGGTAGGTCATCAATTGATGTTAACATACTGAGTAAGAGTCTAAGATAAATGCAACCAACTATTGTAAAATGGTTAATTTTAGACCCTACCAAGTTGTCAGGACTCAAAGCCGGTACCTTGCCGCATCAATGTTTATCCTCGGAAATTCACGGAACATACCGGGATCATAATTATATCAAATGCATGAAGGAATATACCAGCTTTGCAGAATACTTGTTACAGATACTCTTCGAACTGACGCTTTAAACGCTCTGTATACGAATATATAATAAATATTTTCCGGTAAATTAAGAACTCCCTCCGAGAATTATAAACATATATTTACATTATACCACGGCCTTTGCATTTAGTTAGTACAGTGAATGACGAGTGAATAAAATGCAGATCAGGAACAAAGTTATGTCTTTGACCGTGATCTCAGTTTAATATTACATTTCTCGTCAACACGGATTTTTTTTTTCAATGATTATTAACCTTAAGTCTTTTCCCCAACATAAATGATAAACTCAGTTTAATATACGATGCTGAAGAAGATCTGATATTTTGATGACAACATGTCCTGCAAGATTTGATAAAGTTCCGTATCCGTATTTTCTTTATAAAACTTTGATTATGTAATATTGTGAATGCAAAATTGGATGCATTAGGTAATGGCTTGAAACAGAGACGTCAACATGTTGGATTTCCATAAATTAAACGGTAAATAAATGTCGTGGAGTGATTCATTTCATAGACATAACAGTGCATTCCTACCACAATCAAATTTTGACAGTCTATTTCAAATTTTCTTTTCAACCCTACTTGCCGAGGTTCAAAATATTCATTGCTCATCTTATTTCGTTACTTGCTAACGCTGTCTTCATGTTTCTAATTTCAACAATTACACTATATTCTTAAACTTCTGAGTAGAATCTTACAATTTGATATGCCGCTGAATTCAAATACTGGTTCAGTTGCTCCTATGCTCTTAGTGTAATACCGAGGTTTTAAGGAGACTAGAAATTTAACTGTTAAAATATTTTTAAAACCTTACAAAACAAAAGTTGGTTTCAATAATAAAAATATCTAGGTATTGTGTTTATAGTTAAGACTTAATTAGAAAATTGAATACAAATAGTCAAATGCCCACAGAATATAATATTATGTAATTTATATATGAGATGCTGGCGCTGTAAACTTGCAATTATCAATAAAATTTATGTTCAAGTTTTATGTTTGCAATGATCAACTTTTGAGAATCGACAAAATGTGTGCAACTATCTTCTAAAATTCCTACTTGAACTTTAAGTGTAGTGCAGTTCAGCAGATATATTGAAATTAACACGGTATTGCAGCTATAAAAGGAAATGCTACAGAATCTTATTTATAGCGGATTCTAAATGTTCTTTAACAAAGTGGACGCAAGTAATTAATTCTAATTTTCCTGGTCACAGATAAATCCAACACGCATCGAGTCACGTTCCCCGTTTTTCAAAGAATTGCTTAATAATTTAATAAAAACGAGTCAAAGCTGACCACCTACCTTTCCGGGTGAAAATAAACATCTGCAGTACTGTCACCAGATGCTTGCAGAACAAGTTTCTCGCTTCACCAGCGGTAACGGTTGTGCGCGATTTCCCCCCCCCCCCCCCCCCCCCGTGTGTTTATACCCTCATTGTACAACGGATTTACAAACACAAGGAATCACATATTAGATCGTGGTACTTCTAAAATCATCATTAGAGGTATAATTTTTAATAATTACAGTCAAACCTGTCTTAAGCAGCTACCCAGGGGAGTGACAAAAAGTGGATGTTTAAGACAGATGGCTGCTTAAGACAGGTAAAAATTAGAACAAAGTGTCAGTTTAGGACATCTTCAAACTGGCTGTTTAAGACAAGGTCGTTGCTATTCGCAGGTGCCTGCTTAAGACAGGTTTGACTGTATACCTTTTTCATATGCCAGAAACATTTACTGCATTTTGTGCAACTGTATCGTGCGTCCAATTGTTTATCTGTGTGCGTCCATTATATTGTCTATCGTGCATTTTGTTTGTAACATATGCCTATTTTTATGCAGTCATGCCTGAAATGGGAACCTCAATGCAAAGATTTTTAATAATACAATTTTTTTTATGTTTCCAGTATATCAGTATAATTATATTATTATCACGTGTTATTCTGTGTTAGCAATGGTGCTATTACCAGCATTTCAATATTAGCTTTAGGCTTGTACATAAAAGAAGAACCAAAACAAAATAGGCAACTGCACCATCTTCGGGTCCCAAGCCCCGAGTGTGAAGGCAGGAGGGACTATTTTGTTTACATATTAATATTTATGTGGTAGTTTTGGGTTGGAAAGAATGGCCTTGACCAGGACTTGAACCGTAGATCCAGTTTTTCATAGTGATGCTCTGTCAGCTAAGTAGTCTCAATAATTCGACTCAGAGTACAGACCCATTATCATACTGACTTTTTATAGACGTCTGTCCTTTACGTCTCAAGCAGTAAGGATCAAAACTGAGGTGTAAATCGACCCGATTTATATTCCCATTTTTTCACTGCCACTCTAAAATATTAATAAAATAAAAAAGATTCCACAAATAAAACTGTTTAACCTACTATTGTTCATGCCGTTTACATGTAGATTTTAACGTAATAACCAATGAAAGCGTCCCTTTCATAAATCGATACACTACAATAAAGTTTTTTTTCATAATAAACAAACAAGTTTCTGAAAAAGTATCACATATATTGGTTCTAATTGGAATTAGCTTTTAAAGTATGTATTTTTTTAAATATATATAAGGTATAAAAAAACTATCTGAAGCGTCAAAAGTTGCGACAAGGATTCTTATCGCTGGCATATAGACATAGAAGGAAAATTTTCCGCCTCGATTTGAATGCTAACTGGGTTATGCGCAAAGGGCGGACATCGTATATATAGAAAGGCCTTGTTGCGCGCAATTCGTTGGGCTATCAGCTAAGCTACCAAGGCGGCCTGAAGGAAATCTACAAAATTTTAATTTTTGAAGTGTTATAATCAGAGTAAAGACAGTAAAATGCTTTGCTTGTGGCTAAAGTGTAACAACCTTAATAATAGCTTTTTTGTTACAATTTGGTTTATTAAATTGTAGTTCAAGATGTTTCAAGTCATTCAGAAGCAGCAAATTAAAAAGTTTTCTTGAATAAAAGAGTTTTGCACTAGAGCTCGCATTGAGGAAATGCCTTAGTTCATATTAACCATGATGATACCACAGTAATAGAGTAATGTTTATTTTATATATTTAGATAAAATACTATAATTATTTTCCGCTATTTTGCGGCAACGTCACTTCATTCCGTGGTTAACATGTTATTTCCTGGTGCAGTATTAAACTGTTTGATTGGAAAAAGAAATCAGAAAACAAGTTATTAGTACTGAATATTTGATACAGTTTCTACATTATCTTTTAATGTTGTTCATGATTCATTTCTTGTCCTAAACCGAAGGCATACATGTAGTAATATTCGTACTTGACAGCGACGGTGGTTGCCTTGGTGAGCGTATCAATTGACACAGAAGACATAAACAATTGGAAATAAAAGCTTAAACATAAATATTTTAAAACAGCTGTGGTAACAAAGTATTGCGGTTTCTATCGAACCGCACTGCCAAATGTTATGGTGTTTAACATTATTATATTATTGTATTTTATAAACTGGAAGACAGCGGTTATTATGTGGGGTATTCTAAAGAAAGCGTTTATTAAATGGGGTTTTCTGATGACAGCGGTTATTATATGGGATATTCTGAAGAAAGCGGTTATTATATAGGGTATTCTGAAAACAGCGCTTATTATATGGGGTAGTCTTGAGAAACGGTTATTATGTTGGGGATTCTGAAGAAAGCACTTATTATGTGGGGTATTCTGAAGAAAGCGGGTTTTATCTGTGTTATTCTGAAGACAGCGGTTATTATGTGTGGTAGCCTGAAAAAAGCTGTTTTAAGTAGGGTAGTCTTAAGAAAGCGGTTATTATGTGGGGTACTCTAAAGACAGCGGTTATTACATGGGGTATTCTGAAGAAAGCGGTTATAATGTGGGGTAGTCTGAAGAAAGCGGATATTATGTGGGGTATTCTGAAGAAAGCGGTTATAATGTGGGGTAGTCTTAAGAAAGCGGATATTATGTGGGGTATTCTGAAGAAAGCTGTTATTATGTTGGGTATTCTGAAGAAAGCGGTTATTATGTGGGGTATTCAATTGATGCAACTCCGGTACCAGTTCCAGCTCCGCACCCGTTTTCGGAACGGTTCACTGCCAAGCCGGGATATTAGCAGCACTACGATGAACCGACCAAGTCAAATCAAGGACATGAATACTCTCAGCCGTCTTAAGGGGAACCAGGTATAGCTCTAGACAGTCTTTGAAATAAGAAAAAAGTCAAACACGTACATTTGCAGATAAAGACTTCTTCATTTTTTCATTATAAATTGTTTCTTAATTTCAATACAGTACAATTCGGATCATAGCAATTGCTTATAGTTAGTAAGCATTTCGGCAGATAACCACTTACTTCGACAGATTTATTTTATTTTTACAGAAATGACCTGCCAAAGTCAGCGAAAATCAAAGCGAGCATCGTACGGCGACAGATCCGTTTGAACATGGATGTATTAATGCGCCAATATGCGTAACTATACGAGGTTCTGAGGAGACCATGAGATCAGAGGGAAAATGTATGCAGGCTTGGCAAGCACGCCATTTACACTACGGTGTTCCGTTGGGACTATTGTTGTTTTAACCTACGAACACCGTATTCAACGAATCTTGAGGACTTTCATATGAGGCTTCTACGCTAAAATTCGTCCCCTTAAAATAAAAAAAGATACCTGAGTATTTAGTTCGAGAAGATATGCCGATATATGCTCCTCTTTCCCTAAATTATTATATTGGACTTTCAGCTAACCAGAAGAAATTCCGGTTGGAAGCATAACGCTTTCTCCTTTTTTTTTTACTAAAAACATCATTAGTGTAAAAAGATATTTATAAGTGAGCTTGAGTCAGCAAGTCAAACAAATCACGAACCACTTAATACAACTTATATATACTCCAACTGTCATTCATGTAAATGTATTGTTAGATTGACTCATCTGCCTTTCATGAAACTTAAAACACTGTACATAAGATCAGAACAAGTTATTTGAACATATTAGATTTAACGCAACTTGTTAAAACACTGAATATTTATGAAAGTCCAAGCATGCCTATCAAGTTTGACCTGACAATAATTAACCCGTTACCGGCACCTGTAGTCGGGTGTCTCAGTGGAATAATACGGATACTTATCGTTGTCGTAGTCCTCATTCTCGTCCGTCAGAGAAGACGTATAAACCCGAACCTACCACCGATTCACCATCAGGTACGTGTTCGAACCCAAAACACTATTTCAACATCAACCAAAAAGTTAATTGAACGTGGTCATCAAAAGTGAAACATTTGACGAATTCTCAACGTTTGCTGACGGGCCAACTATCATAAAACTAAAACTGGAGACCAGTCTCAAATCTCGAGCATCTGATTGGCTGAATTGGAGTCACCATTTCAGCCAATCAGTTTGATGCTTGAGTTTTGAGACTGGTCTGCAATCTCAGCTTTATGATCTTGAGTAAAGAACAGAACGTGTTCCTGAAGGAGTTTTATTTAATAGATAGACTGGTTGATACTGAAAAGATTCAAACCGAAAAATGTCTGGGTTGTGAATGACAACGAACGCACTTTAATTTTAACAGTGAAACCTCTTTATTAAAACCATCTCTGGGACAAACGTTGTCTTAATAGTTGGGTGGTCTTAATGCTGGGGTAGAAAATAGTACAAAACTGTTCGAAGGAACACTGAAATATGGTCTTGTTATTGAGGTGGTCTTATTTTCGGGATATTACTGTATATCTTATATGTTGATCTTGCAGAATAGATATGTGGACATATGTTGATCTTGCAGTGCTTTATATTATAGATGTACATCGACTACAAGGTGCACAAACGGCCTCCTCTGCCCGCCCCACGGTCTGAGGGCGCGGACAACAATGTTGCACAGACTGACACAATCAAGGTGAATACTTTTACGTACGACTATGCTGATGGAAAGTAAAATAAAAACAAGTAAGCTTTTGTTTTAACATTATTAAATTTTATAAACACCATAAAGTAATACGTTTGCGTATTTTGATATTTAGTTCGCTGTCCGTCTGAAAATGAGCTCGGAATTAAAACCAATGGTTTATTTAAGAACTTATCGCTGACTTATTTGGACGTTGACAGAACGCTTAATATTAATAATAACACTACAAATGACACCGTTTCAAACATTTGTCATAAACTTATAGAAAAATAATTTAAAGCAATATTTTGACAATTAGTATCTCTCTGTCTGTCTCTCGCTTGCTCACTCGCCACTAAAGGTCTCTAAGGACCATCTCATGAATGATCATGTGAGCAGCACACGACACTAGGTCAGTCGTCAATTGATGTTCACAAACTGTGCAAGAGTCTGAGACCTGTGTACTCAACTCGTGTACAATGGTTAATTTTAGACCCTACCAAGTTTTCCGGACTCCAAGCCGGTACCTTGCCATATCAATTATAATTCTCGGCAATAAAGGGATCATACCGGAATCATAAATCAAATGCGTGTAGTAATATACCAGCTATACAGAATACATAATTCAAGCTACCCTTCCCTAACCTACCCAACACTACCCACATCCATGCCCGTATATTGTTTTAAATAATTATAGATTTTAGTGAACTTGACATTGAATTTTATTTACATATAATTCAAACTGACTCAAATGATAAGCGGTTTACAAGAAATCCACAAACATTTAACTCGGCACACAGTTGTATTACACTTGCCGTTAACCAACTTTAGCGCAATGTCAAGACATCGAATGCAGTATTGTGTTTCAATTTGATTATCTTGATACTTCTCGGATTTAAGTCTTGGTAAATTGTTGTTTTAAAATGACAATAACAGTATCTGTGGATTGTGTGCAAATAAATATGCGCAGGCGAAATTTACACAAATGCAAATGTCGAAAATGATCAAGACATTACATAAACCGTGTGTGTACGTCCTCTCTTTCAGGAAAATCAGGACTATGGAGAATTCTCTGATTGTGAGACAGTTACCTCATGAATATCTCGACCTGACAAACTCAGTAGATCCCGGATACTTGACTGTTACTTGATGGTCGGGAACCAGGCCACAAGGTTATAACAATCTCGACAGTTCTTGGATACCCGACAGTAAGTTGATGGTCGGTAACCAGGCCACAGGGTTACTAAAAGATTTGAGCGCACCGTTTTCGAGAAAAATTAGCTTACTTTTAGATTGCGCTCCAATCTTTAAGCGTAAAATGTCGACTTTTCGATGTTTGACGTCGTTTTAAATGTCCGTGAAAGAAACCTTTATTTGAATTTTATAACGAAAACGTAGGCAAATATGTTCTTTTTGCAAAAGATTTTTTAACGCCATTGTTTGCAAAGTTATTCACGTTACAGTGAAACACTAGCGTTTAAAAATAGCTACCGCAAGGTGGCGCGTCTGATTCTAAAGCGCGCGACGTCATTACCAAAATTTGGAAACCAGGCAAACAGGAAAATGATTTTTACGACTTTATGCAAAGTTTCAAGTATCTATTTTAATTTTCATTTTCGACGTCGTTTTTCGGCCATAGGGGCGAACTACCTTAAA
Organism: Corbicula japonica; assembly: GCA_038501625.1. Lineage (NCBI taxonomy): Eukaryota > Metazoa > Mollusca > Bivalvia > Venerida > Cyrenidae > Corbicula > Corbicula japonica. Next base: position 192,993 of record JAZAYU010000335.1, on the reverse strand, counting down.
CTGAGAATGGAGGACCAATCTTAAATCATATGAATGTTATTGGCTAAATTGAAACTTGTCTCCATTTCAGCCAATCAGATGCTTGAGATATGAGACTGGTTCTCAGCAAAGGAGTTAAATATAGTGATCAGAAATGATCACTGATTGAAAAACAAAATGTCTGTGCATAGTGACATGTCTCCAACTTCGTGATCTGAAATTCAAGACACTAACGTTGTGGATTGTTTGGCAGCAAATTAGTTAGTTTGGGACTTGTGCCAGTTCTGTGAATGCATATAATATTATGTTTACTCGCTGAAATGAACATGTTTTTATAAGGATTTATCTCCCTTGGACCATATCCTATCACAACACAGCTAGTAGATAGTTATAAGATATGATGACTTCATTTCTTTTTTTTTAATTTTTCGAATGCCGAAAACATGCCCGTTGCCCACTAGTTAAAGGATCTTAACCAAATATACATAAAAATTAGACAGAGTGATCCGTCTAAGAAGTATAGCTCTGTACCTCACCGAGCAGTCAAACATTGGCGTTCACTCAAAGTATGTACAATTCTTTGTCCGGAGTTCATCGTTGTAACTGATGTATGAATGGCTCATAGCCGAACTTTACAAAAGGGAGTTACGTGAGAAAGATCGCTGCGTTGAACTAAGACCCTATCTCCAACTTGGGCCGTAACAGTCAAAATGGTGAACGAAAATGGTGAAAACAAATGCATTCGTTCACAGAAACAAGCATGGCTAGGGGATTTTATCGAATCATTGGCATGGGTAAAATATTTTCCTTCATGCATTGATTTAAATAACTGCACGTTTTATATCCAAGTATTTTGTCATTTCCTTCTGTTGGCTTGTTTCTTTAACTGCCTTACCAAATCTGTTTTATAGAAAATACTATTATTTACAATATAACTCAAATAAAGCACACAATGTGACAACTAATTGGACAAAGTTTGAACATCAAAATCAGTAATATACTGGTTCTGTACACGTCTTCAACTTTCCTTATCTTCTTAATGTAACAACATAAAGCAAGATTATGAACATCACAAAGTACACACAGTGTTAAACTTATTATTTACAAATTATTGATGTTTTATCCTCCTAATGCGAACAAGCACTGATAGTTCTTGATTGTTCGTAGCTAGAACTGACGTCTAAAGATATATGAAATAACTCTACATCCTTGAACCTGGGCCCAAAATCAAAACCAAATTGTAGACTGGTTTCAAGTCGCCATTTCAGCCAATCAGATGCTTGGAATTTGTGACTGGTCTCCAGTTTTACCGGTAGTTCTATGATCTTGAGCTTTGATGTTGAGCACTCCCCAGTTGACACTGCTTCCACTGTTGTCATCATTTCTCACTCATATCTGATTGTTGCCTATCACTAACATGATCTTTAGAGTCATCCTTAGTTCAAAACATTCTTACTGAATTGTTTTTCATAATCCACAAATTTAAAACCACTGGTTTTTATGTTTAATACGGTCGCATATCGTCTTTAATATGATGATAAAGCAATAATTTGTAACGCATTAATTTTTTCTGTACACATCCGCATCAAATTTGTATGCTGTATCTTTTTTCCTCCGTTTTCTTAAAGCCATCTTAGTATCGTTGCTCGTTGATTTAAGTACGGGCTGAAACAGAAAACACACGCTTAGTTATGTGCACCATGCACCAAGAAATGACAAAACACCTCATCTGATTTCAAACTAAATTAAATGATAAATTTTAACAAATACGCGTGATTCCTAACAAGGAATTTTTCGAATCTATAAAACATTTCACTGATGTATTTATTTTAAAATATTAAAACAACTTCATTTGTTACGAATCTGGGGTAGAATGATTCAAATCCACATGGCCTGGTCTAGAGAGGAAGTAAAGAACTACGTCGAAAGGTGCCAGTACATAATGTTATCTATCTATTACAAGCAAACATACATTTGTAGTCAACCAGGTTTTAATTATAAAATAGTATAATAAGAGATATTTACTATAAACAGCAAAAAAGCGAAGATGGCCTCTTTAGAACAATATCAAGGACCAAAGCGTCAACTGCGCTGATGCTTAATAGCACACATCTTTGTATTCTTATTATGAAGTTATTTCACCACAAAAGAAGAACCCAAGAACTCTTTCAAATTTTGAGCATTAACCCACCAAGGAGCATGTTTCGTTTCCGTCCCCTCATCGTCTTAATTTTTATAATTAATTGTATATAATATCCTTAGTTTTAGTTGTTATTTCTCTCCAAACAATACTTACATTCGGGAAATTTTCCGTATTTGATTTCTTTACGGCCGCACTAACACTTGTCGGTAAATTATTGCCGTAATTGTGGCTGACGTTACTGACGTCTGACGGATAAGTGTATTTGTCGTCACACTTGACGTCAACCGGCGTTAGGTCTAGGTACTCGCAAGGGGTCAGCGGCAGAGGGTCGTTCCCAGATCATCGATTTGAATAATGACCCCTGAAGTAAAGAAACGTTGAATGTCTTTAGTTTAAGTTTGAAAAAAAGGAACCAAACGCTCTGTATACTGGGTCGCGTGTTCACCAAACTTCTAAAAAGCGGTGAATTACACGGTTTAGTACCAGTAAAAATATATATCAAACAGTATTTTACAATGTATACCAACGCCATTTCAAACCTGTGCATATATCAAAATAAGTATAATACTTGTATAATGATATAATCCATGTGAATACTATGCACAGTTTTTAAATGGCGTTAGTATACGTTCGAAAACGATTTTCCTTGGTTGTGTTAAAGGTCAACATGATCTTCCATGATTTCAACGTGACGTTTGCATTTAATTCTTTACGAATAATATTTTTAACATTTTTCTATGTAAGTATTTCCCCATGCACAGTTTTTAAATCGCGAGTATACATAACATGCACTTACTCGACATGTTCAGTTATGAGTGGTTTTGGTATTTTGTCCTTGAAATGCAGAGTTCTCGTGCAAACGGTTTTTCTTTTGTTTTGGTATGTGCTTGGTAATTAGAACACGATTAAGACTTAACTGAGCATGCAAACATTAAAAACTTTCCTTCACTAAACTCTAGGTGGCAACGAGATTTTCCCCCAAAATTCATTTATCCAATTTTTGGAATGTTTGTCTCCCCTTAACCGTTCATCTCAATATATCTACAAGTAGACAAACGGTAACTCTATAAAATCAAGTTTGATCCGTGTCTACATACACCAGATTCTGTTTTTGCACCAAGATTTATTGCAAATGATAATTGTTTGGACTTATGGAGTGGACGTTTTTAATATTTGTTATTGATTCGAAGGTTACACTTTTTGTTCTTAGTGTTTCCAATGACACTACTATGAAACGATACGTGAGGCTACATTAAAAAAATCAAAGCGCTGAAAGCGTTGAAAGACTTTCGCGCCGGAGAATTACATTACGCAGCAGAATGTCAACTCTGGCTAACATCGTTTAATATGTGCACACGATAGAAACTGCATGTCAACTTAAATACTTGCTCACGGCCAGTATGAAAGAGTAGTCAAACATCTGCTATAAAATCCCCACAAAATACACCAGAATGCTGGATTTGGCATATAGATTTTCAAATTTTCCCGGGCCCCCCATGATAAGTTAGGCCTCTTACAAATTAATTTGGGCCTCATAAACGGACTGATTTTCTAGCTTAGTTAAAAATTAACATTGTTAAAAAATAACTCGCTGAGTTGAACCCCCCTTGTTGAAATCCTGGATCCGCCCCTGTCTGCTATTGTAAATGCAAATGTTATGTAGTGTATAAGCTGGCTAAACAATACTAAATCCTGTAGAGTATACTTCTAGTATCAATGAGACATAAGCTATTAATATTAATTAATAGGCGGTGCTACTTAACCTTTGTAGAGAATGTTCATTCACAGTATCATGTTACATCTCCGATGAGTAATTTCCAGCATTTAACAAGCATTGGCCAATGTAAAGATAAGCACAGCCGTTATTTCCTGGTTAGAGATAAAACGAATTCAATTAAGAGAGTAATAAGAGATTGCTAAACTGTTAATTATCTAAAACAAAACAACATCCTGATAAAAAGAGACGTGTTTCTCGCTGACCTGAATACAGTTTAGTCACTGATCACGTGACTGATTTCTTTATAATTGGATTTTTAATATTCCCTTCATTTTTGTTTGAACAACAACATAATATTGTTTTCTTCTTTTCTTTGTCGCACTGTCTGTACAAATGTTCGTCATCGTTCGTAATAAATTTACTTTCTTAATATGCACTACTTTCTGACGCCGCACAACTATGGAACTTGTTAGGCGTAACTAAACTACTCATGCATATTTAGCTGTTTGTTCACTAACGTAGCTGGACGTGATTTCACTCAACATTTGTTTGATGGAGTTTTTGGCATGGACGCTACAAAATTACACGGACACGTACTATAGATCACTATTCTTTCGTGGAATTGTGTGCTTGAATGTGCTTAAAACGTCTGCATTTCATTTCGGCCTGCTCTCGCGGTGACCACAAAACCCCGCTTACTTGAATACGCTCGATGTCGCAGTGATACACCGGAAGTTAAAAACTGCGCGTCGCCGTGTTCTAGACTTCTAGCTTAAGACTTTCGCGCATGCGCGCGAAAGTCTAAAAACTGAAACTGATCAACACTTGCTTTCAAATATCATATAAACGCTTACCTTATCATCTATTACAGACAGGTGCTTGGTAAGTTTGTTATTTCGACGAAGGAGAACTGTAACCACTATCAACACAACAAGCACTATGAAACCGCCGACAGAGGCCGCCACTGGCACCACACAGGCTGAAAGCAAGCACGGTCAACGTTGTCATGTTACTATATAACTATGAGACCGCCGACAGAGACCGCCACTGGCACCAACCAGACTGAAAGCAAACACGGTCAACGTTGTCATGTTACTATATCACTATGAGACCGCCGACAGAGGCCGCCACTGGCACCACCCAGACTGAAAGCAAGCACGGTCAACGTTGTCATGTTACTATATAACTATGAGACCGCCGACAGAGGCCGCCACTGGCACCACCCAGGCTGAAAGCAAGCACGGTCAACGTCGTCATGTTACTATATAACTATGAGACCGCCGACAGAGACCGCCACTGGCACCATCCAGACTGAAAGCAAACACGGTCAACGTGGTCATGTTACTATATCACTATGAGACCGCCGACAGAGGCCGCCACTGGCACCACCCAGACTGAAAGCAAGCACAGTCAACGTTGTCATGTTACTTTATAACTATGAGACCGCCGACAGAGGCCGCCAATGGCACCACCCAGACTGAAAGCAAGCACAGTCAACGTTGTCATGTTAATATATAACTATGAGACCGCCGACAGAGACCGCCACTGGCACCACCCAGACTGAAAGCAAGCACAGTCAACGTTGTCATGTTACTATATAACTATGAGACCGCAGACAGAGGCCGCCACTGGCACCACCCAGGCTGAAAGCAAGCACAGTCAACGTTGTCATGTTACTATATCACTATGAGACCGCCGACAGAGACCGCCACTGGCACCACCCAGACTGAAAGCAAGCAGTCAACGTTGTCATGTTGCTATATAACTATGAGACCGCCGACAGAGACCGCCACTGGTACCACCCAAACTGAAAGTAAACACGATGAACGTTGTCATGTTACTATATAACTATGAGACCGCCGACAGAGACCGCCACTGGCACCACCCAGACTGAAAGCAAGCAGTCAACGTTGTCATGTTACTATATAACTATGAGACCGCCGACAGAGACCGCCACTGGCACGTTACTATATAACTATGAGACCGCCGACAGAGACCGCCACTGGCACGTTACTATATAACTATGAGACCGCCGACAGAGACCGCCACTGGCACCACCCAGACTGAAAGCAAGCACAGTCAACGTTGTCATGTTACTATATAACTATGAGACCGCCGACAGAGACCGCCACTGGCACCACCCACACTGAAAGTAAACACGATGAACGTTGTCATGGTACTATGAACGTGTCAGTGTTTGAAACTTTTTTTCAATTTTCAACATAGGTTACCTTGAATAACTTTCTAATTTTCAAACGACCTGTATTATTCATTACCGATAATTTGAAGTTTTTTGTAGTTGCATTTGTGATGCTATTGTACATTAGCTTCAGTCTTATTGACTTAAACAAGTATTATGAAGAAGACGAGCTTCTACTTATAAACGTTCTCCACTTCATTTGAATTTTACTCCATGTGATATTAATATCGGCTTGGGGAAATAGATCCGTGCGGTCTGATCAGGATATTCACTGTTCACTTTAGACTCATAGGTTATTTCGGACTGAGAAGCGACCCGTGTAGATCCTGATCTGACTACACTTGTTTGCAGGGTGACCAGGAACTAAAATGGTCGCATGAGGGATTTCACGACTAAGCTATTTCTTAAGACATGACCTTTATGTCAATCTAAAGCTCTTGATTGACTAAAAGTAAAACCAGTCTCTAAACTGACCATTCACAAGCTTGAGTTATACAACTGGTTTCCTTGTAGGTTACTTAAGTCAAAAACAAAGTTTTAGGTAAAGTATTCGGAGCTTTTGATTCACCGATGTAAAGACATAGCCTTTCGTTCCATAAAAATACGTTTAAATCACGTAACTATGTTGGTCTCTATTCACAATTTCGATTGTTTCATGCAAACAGTGAAATGTAAAACAAATAACGCAGACAAACCGAAAACTACGGCAATAGTTTTATCTAGGACAATAAAGCGGTGTGTCATATAAACGAGGTCGGGTTTATGTATAAGATAGACACAAGGTGTCTATCCGACTTAGACCACACGACTGCAAAACCCCGAACTTCTCGTGCACAAAGCAATGAATCGCCAAAACTTTACAAGCCGTTACACAAACTTCTTTCATTCACAATTCGTATATAAAAGGAGTCGCATGTTAAACTTAGTTTAAGGACTATGTAATTGTTTAAATAAGAAAACTGTACTGTTGGCACCAATGTATAAAATCTTGAGATATAAAAGGGCATTGTTGAAAAATGTTATAATATTTTATAAATCTCACTGCCAGTAACCTTTAAGCATAGGCATATTAGTGTAACGTGCCTCGAGCGGAAGGCACTCAGACTATTTGTCTCAGCTTAAATATATAATAATTTTTCTCTCAAAAAATGATTTCAACATATGTCTGGGCAATGTTTATTGTTTTGAACAATATAATAAATTTTTCCTGAGCTACTTTGCTCCAAAATGATTATAATGATTTCAGAAATGATTGGGACGAAACAAAATAATCAAGGTTAGAATCAGCTGAACAAATAACAATATTCCCAGGGCAATGAAACACCTGGACAAAATAATTGGTTTCAAACTCTCAGGCACTCACCCTGAAATCTAACATTTCATGCACACTCTCAGCGCACACGCTAAGCAAAAAATATAAGGATCATTCATTCCAAACAATGATGGTTCGAACCAAATATTTTAACACACAATCACACTCTTACAACAACCATATCTGAGCACTTTAAATTTCAAACAGTGCTCAACAAAGTCATGAACAAATAATCAAAACAAACCTCAAGCAAAACGCCTTCAAACATACCCTCAACACTAAAACGCTGCTGAACAATAGTGTCTCAGACTTATGTGTTATCCCGAGGATGCGAGAACCTCTTCGTCAGCAATAGTCTGGGAACACTGTCTAACCTGAAACCTATCCTCAGCACCTATTCTGAAGCTACCTAAGGGACAGAAGTGTCTCAGACGCATGTGTTTCCAGCAATTGTCTGAAGGCACTATCTAGAAACCCTATCCTCAGCACCTACTCTGAAGCTACCTTAGGGACACAAGTGTTTCAGACGCATGTGTTTCCAGCAATTGTCTGAGGACACTATCTAAATACCCTATGCTCAACATCTACTCTGAAGCTACCTTAGGGACACAAGTATTTCAGACGCATGTGTTTCCAGCAATTGTCTGAAGACACTATCTCAAAACCCTATCAACCCTAGCTTCAACCAATACTATTCACATCATACATGTTGAACGAAACAACCCGGTCAATATGCCCTAGTACAATGATGTACTATATTGGACCTATAATGCAGACCAAAATGTTGAATCTCAACGATGTGAATACCTCGACACTCGGCGACAGACTGCCTAGTGTCAATGAACGGCACTTGCTTTTATACCATTTGAAGGAATTCCTCGGACTTAACCGTTCAACAACACTAATTTAACACAAAGTATTAAAATAACCAAAAAGATTTAGCAGTTAGGCTCGGCCCAAGCTAAATCATCAAATAATTTTCCTCACATTACCCACGCCTCCGACTACATGCGTCCCGCATGAACACAATTAAAATCAAAACCACAATAATATAACTTTAAATTCATCATCAGACCTACTTAATTTGGCTCAACATTCAAGTATGTTTCTCATCTTATCCCAGCATCTGAATTTTTAAGATTCTCGGCTACGCTACCTTCACCAGGAAACCTTTTCTTTACACATATTCATCAGCTTCTCACTTTATATCCTTTTCTAATATTAAACAACTTAATAGCCATCTTCTCCTGCTCAGACAATAAACCTCTATCATAAAACGCCACTTTATGTCTGAGAATAATATGTGAGTTCCGAACCCGGACTGAATTTTCGGGGTTAATATTAATCCGTCTTACATATTGAAAATTACTCTCAACCTTGTTCGCCACAAAATTATCACAAACTTCCGACATATTCCCAGATCGCTGTTTAACCATTCTGAGTAAATATACCATAGTTATGATCAATCGTGGTTTGACAATTCCCTTTGATTGTCAGTCGCTTGATCCCACCCTGTATTGTCGACGATCAACACTCCTATACTACCTATATGAAAGAAAGATAATAAACAATAAAGTATAGTTCAACGTTTTTCAACTAAACAACGTCAAAATAATATAAGCGTGGATCAACTACTGGTATTGTAGTCTTGTGGTATCCCACCGCTGGGCGTGGTTTGACAATTGTTTGATTGTCGATCGATTTATCCCACCGCTGCCACCAATTTTTGTAACGTGCCTCGAGCGGAAGGCACTCAGACTATTTGTCTCAGCTTAAATATATAATAATTTTTCTCTCAAAAAATGATTTCAACATATGTCTGGGCAATGTTTATTGTTTTGAACAATATAATAAATTTTTCCTGAGCTACTTTGCTCCAAAATGATTATAATGATTTCAGAAATGATTGGGACGAAACAAAATAATCAAGGTTAGAATCAGCTGAACAAATAACAATATTCCCAGGGCAATGAAACACCTGGACAAAATAATTGGTTTCAAACTCTCAGGCACTCACCCTGAGCAAAATCTGTCTGAAACAAAACAATCTAACGTTTCATGCACACTCTCAGCGCACACGCTAAGCAAAAAAATATAAGGATCATTCATTCCAAACAATGATGGTTCGAACCAAATATTTTAACACACAATCACACTCTTACAACAACCATATCTGAGCACTTTAAATTTCAAACAGGGCTCAACAAAGTCATGAACAAATAATCAAAACAAACCTCAAGCAAAACGCCTTCAAACATACCCTCAACACTAAAACGCTGCTGAACAATAGTGTCTCAGATTTATGTGATATCCCGAAGATGCGAGAACCTCTTCGTCAGCAATAGTCTGGGAACACTGTCTAACCTGAAACCTATCCTCAGCACCTATTCTGAAGCTACCTAAGGGACAGAAGTGTCTCAGACGTATGTGTTTCCAGCAATTGTCTGAAGGCACTATCTAGAAACCCTATCCTCATCACCTACTCTGAAGCTACCTTAGGGACACAAGTGTTTCAGACGCATGTGTTTCCAGCAATTGTCTGAGGACACTATCTAAATACCCTATGCTCAACATCTACTCTGAAGCTACCTTAGGGACACAAGTATTTCAGACGCATGTGTTTCCAGCAATTGTCTGAAGACACTGTCTCAAAACCCTATCAACCCTAGCTTCAACCAATACTATTCACATCATACATGTTGAACGAAACAACCCGGTCAATATGCCATAGTACAATGATGTACTATATTGGACCTATAATGCAGACCAAAATGTTGAATCTCAACGATGTGAATACCTCGACACTCGGCGACAGACTGCCTAGTGTCAATGAACGGCACTTGCTTTTATACCATTTGAAGGAATTCCTCGGACTTTACCGTTCAACAACACTAATTTAACACAAAGTATTAAAATAACCAAAAAGATTTAGCAGTTAGACTCGGCCCAAGCTAAATCATCAAATAATTTTCCTCACATTAGCATTGGTGTTGCACATGACATGTGAATACAGAAATAAATATGCAATTTTCTGTGCAAGTTTTCTTTTTCTCTCACCAATATTTTCTGAAAATAAAAGCATACTTGGAATGCCACGATATTACTGTAGATGCACTGAGACTTATATTTAAATATATTTTTGAAATATCTTATATCCCATAAACGAACCCACTAAACTGCAAGAAAAACTAGGGCGTCCATCTTTGTTTTGACACCCACGAAAATAATCGCGTTCTTGGGTTGTTAATACAACATGACATCCCCAGAAACACAATCCATCATAGAGAACAATGGTTAAAATTTTGTTGCCTACCAATCGATCGTCTTTATCTTTCGTCGATCATTCATAATCTGCCTTAAATTTCAGATGTGTAAATAAAACATTTTCATCAACACAGCTTTGCGGAAGTAAGGGACTAATCACCAATATTTGTGTTAATGCGCGAAACGAACATCATTTAAAATATCGCATTTTTTGGCAAACTTACTGATAACTTATGAATTTCTAATATTAACTATATTTTTTCTGTCAGTCATTTTGATTGTTTAGGTTTTATTTATGTAAGTGTGGAATATTTTGTTGCCACGTGCGAACTATTTTCTCCAGTGTTATTCCCCTTTGACTTCCGTTTTTTGAACGTCCGGTCGTGGAAGTAAAGTGAAAGTAGGAAATAATGCTGTTTTTTTAAACTTTAGGTGAGTTTATTGTTGCAATGACAGTTTGTGTATGTAATAAATGCACATTTCTTCACAATTATTGTGCGATCGTGTACGTCAACATAGTTTATTACCATTTTCTAGTGAGGGTCACCGTTGTTTACATTCTTGGTGTACACAAAAATTACCCACGATTTTTTCGTGATATGAAAGTACGGCGTCCGTGAAAGGACCACGTTTAATACAATTATGCTTCGATTGAGCTCCGTGTTTCCATTTCATGCAATGATCACATACGCTTGTGATTATGTATACTTAATTAAATTATGTCTTGAAGATTACACATTTTAAAATATGATGTTAGTAATTTTTATTATTCATTAAAGTATTTGACAAAAACATCTTTGTAGGCACTATTCATGATATAAAAAAGGACAAGACAATTCACCAAATGAAGTTTACCATGTGCTTTACAAAGGAGAGTACTGTTCATATGAAGTGGAAAATCTTTATTTGACAAAACTTAATCAAGAATCCTATCCCATAATCTGATAATAAGCTTTTAATGTTATGAAATAACTGGAACTTCATAACACTTGTAATTCAAAACCTTGGATATTGTTAAGCTTATAGCAGCATATCAAAAACAAAATCAATGACATGTTATATTTTTACAACATTTAATACTACAGAAATAAGTTTTTCACTATTTGGGCAATAAAATTAATGGTATTTGTAGCACAGTTACTACCTTTTTGTTTTATTATATGAGCATAACCACATGCTACAGCTTGAATATGTTTTTTTTATTTGGATTATCATATATTATTATGCATCTCATCATATAAAATTGAGACAGAACATTATCAGTTATCACACACTTTCAGTATACATTTTACATTTAAATTTCTATCTGTTATGTTTAGTGTACTTTCCATTACCTGTGTCCAGTATTGACACCATACTTTATATTACTTACTGTTTGCACTACTTTCTTGTGTAAAGTTGTCAATGGTGGATTTCTGAATTTTAGTAAACATGGATATTTTAATGGGAGGATTTCAGTCAAGATAAGAATTAACTTAAAAAATTAACTCTTAGTGCATCTGTAAGGAGGTCTGTCTTTGTGCTCTTCATATTTGGAGGAAATAAAGAATATATCTTACTTTCATATTTATTTCTAATTGCTTTTTTGTAGAATATATGAAAACTTGCATGGAAAATAACACTGACTAAAGTCCTTTTTTCCATAAAATAAATAGATTTTGTTCATCTTTTTTCTCAATTCTTTGTAGCACTTACTCTTTTCTTTTATTTTGACATAAGGAAAAGCTCAAATTACTATAAATTACTGGTAATTTTCATTTTTTATTACCAGACTTTTCTTGAAGCCATGATGAGAATTCATGAATAACATAGTCCTTAACGCAACTTGTGATTTAAACGATGTCACTGTAACCCAGCTTCGAATAACTCAATACTTTTTGGAGTCTATACCGAGTAAAAGATTTAACAACGTAGAAGAATTCACTGACGAACAATTGCAACAACGCAGGATTGAAAGAATTCCGGTCAGTCATTTAATGATATTAAAAAACTTGAGTAATTTTAAAGTTAGTGTTATGTTTTGTCATTCATAAAATATCAAGTGTTTGTGTGTTTCAAGAATTAGTTTGCCTTTTCAACAATCAATTTGAAATTTCGTAAGATAACAACAACAACAACAACAACATAAAAAACAACAACAATAATAACAAAATTAAAACTTGAAACTTGTTTATATCAAATACTAGTATTGCAATCTTGTTATCATGTATTAAGGGTCCGCTACACCACCCTTGCAAGTTCATCGATAAAAAAAGAAAATTATCAAAATTTCATTAACGACAAAATGCCTTTCAATGAAACTTTGCACAAATGAATGTTACTTATGTATCTTTATTTTGCATATAACAAGACACGTTAAAACAGTAAGGAAAATAGCGGGATCTCAAAATTCCATAAACATTTTTTTGCAGAAATTCACAAACACTAAACAACACAAAACATCATTTTAAATGCACACATAATGTAATATGATACTGACAACAATATCTTGTGTGCTCGCGACTTACATGTATAAACTATATGAGATATCAGTAAAAGTGTTTGACCTTCAATTTCCTGGTACCTTCCAGGTCACGTAAACGGATGACAAACGCTGATTTCTCTTTTCGTAGTTGAAAGTTCTTTACTAAGTACACATCATTTTGTCAGTATCATTACATTTTATTTGGGAATTAAAAATAATGTTTTGTATTGCTTAGTTTTTGTGAATTCATGCAAATAGAAAATTATGGAATTTTTAGGACTAGCCGTTTTTCTTTACTGTTCTAACTGTTCTTTACATATGTAAAATGAAATATACTAGTAACGATAATTTGGGCAAGGTTTCATTGAACGGCATTTTGCCGTTATTGAGATTTTGATAATTTTCTTTTTTATCGATAAACGTGCAAGAAGGAGTGAAGTGGACCCTTAAAATGTAACCAAATACACTTTGTAAATCTATTTACTTTGTTTGCTTAATCGTCTGATTCGTACTCTTACAATTATCACAAACATGTATCGATAGCTCAGTATGACACTAAGATATCGGCTCTCCACTTGTTAATATGAGAAAATAACCGAGATGCACGTGCTTCACGAACCTTCGTAGACAACGCCAAAGAGTTGTCTACGGGATTTAGACAACTGTAATACTGGCCACTGATCGGTCAGTGGACGGTAGCTGTGGTCTAACTTATAATCGGCACTTAATTTGGACAATGGAACAGTTGTCCTATGAGGTTCATGTAACAAGATTTAACCTGGAACTCCTGAATCTGTCTGAGACAAGGTTGTTCCCAATGTTATCTTGCCTTCTGACGTTGTACCGTCTGTGGTCATTGCTGGCGACCACGTGTTTGGGATGGCAAGATCAACACATTTCAGACAACAGTCCAGTCGGCGTTGTTTAGTTTATATTGAACACTGTTTCTTGTCACAGCTTGATACTTTGTCTCCGAAGCGACAAGCTGAAAATAAGAAAAACTGGACCAAAGATTATACACCTCAGTTTGGAGACCAGTCACAAATATAAAGGATCTGATTGGCTGAAATGGCAACAGGTCGCCTTTCAGCCAATCAGATGCTGGAGATTTGAGACTGGTTTCCAATCTCAGTTTTATGATCTTAGGACATGGATATGTTGCATTCAGGGTGATAGTAGTTGCATCTCGTGATACAGATGGCCTGTTGATTAGCTGAAACTGTCCAATCTGCCACTAGAGCTCTGTTACATCTATGTGGCTCTGGTGTTCTATACAACCAGGGAAGGACACATAATCTTGTAACGCAAAACGCTTATCCAGACATTATACGTAATCGAAATAACCAAGCGCTCAATTTAAATTTGACAGTTCACAGCGCACTGAACAGTTTCATTTATGTATTATATAAAAAAAAGTAATATATGCATATCAGGAAACGCCACACTCACAAAACACAGCCTCCCCACGCAGCGAAAAAGAAGAGAGAGAGAGAGAGAGAGAGAGAGAGAGAGAGAGAGAGAGAGAGAGAGAGATCATGTTTGTTATAAGTATGTCAATTCAAATAGGACGCCACAAACAATTAACGAAAAAGAGAACCTTTTGGGTTTAAACCAGGTTCTATGGTGCATCAACCTCACACTTACCCCAACAGGTTCTCGTATCACAAAACAAGTACAAGTTGTCTTGGTGAAATAACTCCAACCCACCCATCGGCTCAACAATGTTGCATGCAAAAGCACACAAACATATAAAGCATAAGAAGCTAATAGCATTGTAAAGCCAAAGGGCGGATACTTAATGATCTTATCGAGACCAGAGTACCTGGAGTCAAATTAGCAAGAACACGATAACAGGGATAAAAAAATCGAGTTTCTAGGTTCTTTTAAGAAAAAATTTCCCCATAAACCTCCATAAACTCTTAAACCCCCGCCACCGTCGTGCAAAAAAAGAGGTAAGCATAATGTAGATCATACGTAATTGTTCACTTCTTAGAGTATAGCATCGAATAAGCCTCAAAGGGAAATGTTGGTTTTCCAAAGATGGGAACCTCCGGGATGGAAAATCCCTATTTCAAGAACACATTTTTCACTTTGAGTTTTATTCGATACTTTACTTTCAGAAATGAACAGCAGTTCTCAAATTAAAAAGAAAAAACTGTTATTCCTTCACAAAATCCTCAGCTTACCGTCTGGATGTTAAACAAAGGAACTATTCCTTAGGAAATATTTCATGTATCTTCTAGATAGAACTTCAGTTAAGTTGGGATTCATTCCTGATATATATACAATTGTTGAGAAGTATAAACTGCACTTTTTACTCAACAGCTTTGTTCACAATTCCGGACTGCTGCCACATAAAATTGTGTGGAAAAATATTGTAAACAACGTAATAAAAATCAAAGAGTTGTGGGAAAATAAAATATCTAGTGATGATGACTTTACATTTTTTCAAATTCTTCAACCGCTTATAAAACAGGCAGTTGTTTACAAAGTATGTAAGAAAAGTGCGTTTAGGACTATAATGTTAACGATAGCTAGACTTTGGACTCGTACTGTGCACTTACAAAACTCAGAATGTATATATTGCAACATGATTTTTCAAGAGGAACTTGTTCACGTGATCTCTGAGTGTGACAAAACAGCGCAACTGAAGAAAAACTTTAAAAAAAATTGTACTTCAAAGCTTTGGTGAACGTGTAACTAACGAAATATTTCAACTCGATCATCTCCCCTTTGTTCTAAAGCTCATGGGGGCACCATTAGCTCCCCTTTTAGATAATACCACTAACGTACTTCTTTTAGAACACGCCTACAGGTTTATCATGCAATGCGTTCACCAATACCTTGGATAATCATAAATATGTCTAGCCGATAACTGGCAACATTAGCCTAGCTGCGTCTTTATTTCACAGCTAGCTTTATTTATTTTGCTTTACTGATGTTGTTTCATTGTGTTAATCAGTGAGTTTTGTTCATATTTGTAATTTGTAAATACCTGCATATCTCCTAATTTGGAGGAAATAAAGATATTGATTGATTGATTGATTGCCTTGTTCATGAGAAACGACTAATGTTGATTTAGGCAAATCCAACAGTTCAACTATATGTCAATTTTTACACATGTCCGATTTCAAAATTATATGATATTATCATTTTTAAACCAACGATAAACTTGTATGTGTCTTCCTCGGAGACCATCTTGATCAGTCATTTGCTATAAACCAATAATATACCTATATCTAAGTTATATTATTACACCTCACGTGATTAGTTTACTATATAGCGTAATGTGACGTCACAGGGTGATAATCGCTACTGTCACATATGCGACAGCATCATGTCACCCTCGCGTGGATCTAAAAATAAATATCTTGGAAATCCGATTACAAATTAACTTCTACGCATGCGTAATTGACCAAGGGAGATAAACGCATTTTGATCATTATTTGTAGCCGCTTATTGAGCATTATTGATTTTGGACTTCCGGCGCTTGATTTTGTTCCCAAACGAAATTTGGTCATAATCAAGATCTCTAAAAAAACAAATGTTCGGTGTAATAAAATAAATATCACATCCCATTGGGGGAAACAGTACGAAATGTTAACCCTTGAGAAGGTAATGTCAACCTCGGCTAACGCCTCGGTTGACATTACTTCTCTCGGGTTAACATTTCGTACTGTTTCCCCCAATGGGATGTGATATTTATATAATATCGTTGTAAATGATTAATCAAACAAAAACCACATGTTTCATCCATTTTAAAAAAGTGTAATATGCATATCAGGAATGGCGCGTTAGAAATATTGATCGGATAAAGATCGGAGACAGGTCTCAAATCTCAAGCATCTGACTGGCAGCAAATCGGAAGCTTGAGATTTGAGACTGGTCTCCAGTTTCATGTTTATTATCTTGGGCCAGAGTGCTTGAAATAATGACTAAAGCCACAGGACAATGTCGCGGTGATCGGCCTTGTCGCTCAGGGCTGAAGATAATAAAACTCAGATTTGAAACCAGTCTCAAATCTCAAGCATCTCAATGGCTAAAATGGCAACCTGTCGCCATTTCAGCAAATCAGATCTTTGAGATTTGAGACTGGTTTATATTCTCAGTTTTGTAATCTTGTGGACAGTTTGAAAGAAAGTCTGAATGTTGACAACTTGAAGATGCCAAGATAAAAATATAACCTATTAAAACTATAATTTTAACCCGGCTGATAAAAGTTTTGAATAATAATGTTCATGCATCTACTGAAGTAGATATCTATTAAGGAAATTAAGGCAAATATCACAGTCTGTCTGTTTATCAACAGAATTAATTTTTTATTTAACCGGAATTTTATATCCTTTCCACGACCGTGACGTATTTAAACGTGACAAAATATTGACTTCTCAAAAGCCGACCCTGATTTAGTCCTGGAGGACGCCCGAAACGTATTTTAATTAACGTATCAAAAAATCGCGATTCAAAACCCGACCCGGTTTCTTAGTAGGAAACCCGTGGATATTCATTTCTTTTTGTTAAAAAGTCCTGACTTTGGTGGCGATTTCGAAGAACACGGAATCATTTATTAGCATCACAGTTGTCAACTTTATCACCAAATGCACAACCTGAAAAGAAAAGAATTTCCGTTATATATGGCATTATGCTCCCGAGTACAAATGGTTGCTGTTTCAAGCCATATATCACTTACGTGAGGGAGACGTTTAAGCAACTTTTCTTCAAAAATCAAATTAATTCGCTGCACTGCATATATTTCAGCCCTAGAACATTTTAACATTACTACAGTGAAGTCATCAGACGTGATTTTATGGTTAATCTTCATTCGTCATTGCAAAGTAAGAATTTAAAATGATGATGTGTGTTGTTTAGTTTTTGTGTTTAGGTATAAAAAGAGTTGTATGTAACTTTTATGATCTAGCTAGTAACAGGTGAGAAAAGATGTGCAGCTAACAGAGCGAGTGCTTAGATGGTTTACTGGATTCAAACAAGAAAAAAGCAACAAGTTTAACTTAATAGTTTTAAATCACACCAATAAAAAGTTCAGAATTGTTATGCCCTGAAACTGAGTGTGAATTTCTTTGTAAAATTTTGAAAATTGATGATTTTAAATAAATTCTTTATTTGAAAATAAGGAAATAATATAAAATCAAAATAATGCATTGACATAACACATTTTTGAAGCAAAGTTGCATTTTATTTTACAAGTATCTCATTTCTGTTTCACACCATACTGTCTTTAATTTCAATTAATAACTGTGGTTTATATTAACTTTTGACATAGACCCTTACGAAGATTTAAATAGAATAATTTCATAAAAACTTTACTTTTATGTCCATTTTGATGAAAATACAATAAACTTTAATTCCAACATGTATTAAAGTTAACTGGCTTTCCATAGTCATAAATCATTGGCCTAAGATCATAAAACTAAATCTGGGGACCAGTCAGTCTCAAATCTCAAGCATCTGATTGGCTGAAATGGCGTCAAGTCGCCATTTCAGCCAATCAGATGCTTGAGATTTGAGACTGGTCACCAATCTTGTTTTATGGGCTTTGGTCCTGGTTTACTCAAAAGTCTGATAAAAGGCAGATCACTTATACATAGTTTACATGAAACATAGGATCTTGTCAAAGTTTAAAAGGTTTTGAAAAGTAATTACTAAATTCTGATTTTCGCAAACCTTGAGCGATTTGTTGTTCTGCTTTATGACAAAACAAGCACTGCCACATCAGCTGATGAAGCGAAAACAGATCTCCACCAGGAAGGGCAGGTCTATTGATCTCATACCACCAACTTCTGCTGCTCTCTACCAGCATGTCAGAAGAGCATCTTATCAAGCGGGTCACTTCTCCCCAATCCCGTGTTAACTTCACATGTTGAATGGGTTCGGATGAAAGAACCTGTGAATGCATGGGAACCCTATTGGTCAGATCTGCCTCAAGCATAAGTTTCCAGTATGGAATTCCTGAAATGTGGATGTGTCAAAGGCTGAAGAGGAAGATGCAAGTGTGTGAAAGCACAACTAGCATGTACGGCTCTGTGCAAATGCGGGGGTTGGGGATTGTGAACGTGTATGATTAGACTGTGTACTTAAATTAGTCATTTCAGTACTGTACTAGCAATTGATGGTTACAAGGATAAGACCTATTTTGGGATTAAGTTAATAAAAAACTCTTCATATTGAGTAAATACTAGATGGGTGTTCAGTTGAACACTTGTGTCGCCCTCTGGTGATGTCGGAATAAAAATGCAAGTACAAAAAGGGGCATTACTCCAACAAATGTGACCTTGACCTTAAGAATATAGTATCCTCATGAGCGTATTGTCATAGGGAACATATTTTGAAAGTTTGATGAAGAAATATTAATAAATGGCAAAGTTATAGCCAATGTTAAGTTTTCATATAAAGGGGAATAACTCCATCAAGTGTGACCTTGACCTAAGGAATGTGGTATTATCAGGAGCGTGTTGTTAAAAAGAATATAATTTGAAAGTTTGATGATGAAATATTAAGAAATGGCAAAGTTATAGTCAATGTTAAATTTTCGTTAAAAGGGAAATAACTCCATCAAATGTGACCTTGACCTAAAGAATGTGGTATCATCACGAGCGTGTTGTCATAAGGAATATAATTGAAAGTTTCATGAAGAAATATTAAGAACTGGCAAAGTTATTGCCAACGTTAAGTTTTCGGGTCTAAATATAAGTACAAAAAGGGGCATAACTCCATCAAATGTGACCTTGACCTTGAGAATTTGGTATCATCTCGAACGTGTTGTCATAAGCAATATAATTTGAAAGTTTGATGAAGAAATATTAAGCAATGGCAAAGTTATAGCCAACGTTAAGTTTTCGTGACTGACGGACCGACGGACCGACGGACTGACGGACGGACAAAGCGGTCCCTATGTATCGCCATTTCTTCGAAAGGGCGACACAAAAACACTGTATTTATGTTTGACATTCAAATACATTCTTTACTTTGCGTTAAATTACAGAACAAATATGATTACAGCCGGTTAAAATATTTTATTTTTGTAGGTAATTTCTGTAACAAAAAGGCCATTTGCTCCTTAAATATTTGTCTGATGTGCTTACATTTGCTTTTAATGTTTTGAACATCCTTGACAATATAGATTTAGCTTCCAAAATTGTGACTAAACGATGAAAATCATTCAAATAGCAGCATTTTCCAAATTTTTGGCGGCCATCTTGAAAAATTTCTGTAACAAAACGGCCATTTGCTCCTTAAATGTTTGTCTGATGTGCTTACATTTGCTTTTAATGTTTAGAACATCCTTAAAAATATAGGTTTAGACTCCAAAATTGTGAATATACGATGAAAATCCTTTAAATAGCAGCATTTCCCAGAATTTTGGCGGCCATCTTGAAAATATCTGTAACAAAAAGGCCATTTGCTCCTTAAATATTTGTCTGGTGTGCTTACATTTGCTTTTAATGTTTAGAACATCCTCGAAAATATAGGATTAGTCTCCAAAAGTGTGACTATACGATGGAAATCCTTCAAATAGCAGCATTTTTCCTGAATTTTGGCAGCCATCTTGAAAAAAAGCGGCCATATTGGAAAGATATCAAATGGGTCTCTATCACATTTCGATAGGTACATCAAAAGCTAACTTTGTGCAAAATTTTGTGCTTTTAACCGAATTTGAACAATTCCTCCATATTTTTACCGAAAACGTATGGACTATTTATGATCTTGGGCGTTTTTCAGTGGTTCGGAACCATGCGATTCAAACACGCATTGTAGAACCTTCTTCACCACGGTCTGTATCCGGATAAGCAGACTTAAAATGATGAGGCAAGTTAGGGCATTGCTCCGTTCGTCATTGCCGTCAATGAGCTGAATTCTGCCGTCGGAGAGATTTATATATTGTTCTTGTTTGTGTATGAGAACTGAGCAATGCCTTATGATGATAAGTCCATGTTAAAAGCAATGGATCAACGGGAAAAGTACGGACTTTATATAATATTATGGACTGTTTTCTTATTGTTATTGCGACTTGTGCATAGTTTGCAAATAATATAAAAAAGAAGCCCTGTGTGTTCCGTCTGCAGCTACCATTACTTTGGAAAGTCTCTGTGTTAGTCTCACGAAATCGAAAAAAAAAGGAATTTTACCAAAACTTGTAAAATCGGTATATTTTTTACACTCAATTCTAATGCATTAATTTTTACAACGAATGAGTATAATAAAAATGCAATATTGACTATCACAATGCATGGTATTCCGTTTGGAAGCCTACCATATAATATAGAAGGTACGCCAAGAAAGTACGTACCTCACGCCTTTAGCTTGCCAAAATCATTTTAACTCCGTTTATCTGGATACATACCGTTCCCAAGTGAAGTCAAACTTTAATACAAATATACTACCTAACTTTATCTTTAATCTTAAATTTGTTTAAAAATATTTCAAGAAAATAACTATAAAACACAAAATTCCTCACAGTTTCAATTCCAGTTAGAGATTTGATTCCGTAATGTTAAATATTAGTATATCCTGGATCACATTTTGTAAATGGGCTGTTAAAAAAGGCTGGTTTGGGTTTTCCTGTAATAAAAATGTACAAATGACATTTACTTCCAATTTCTTCTTTGAGGTGTCTCTTCATGCCCTTTAAAGATTTGTACAGTTTCATCAAAATAGCACCATCCCTTAAAAATATTCTTAAATAATGGGCAAAAAATGTCAGGAGTGTGACAAAAAATGTGACACTTTCAAAATCACATTTGTTCAGACCATTATTTTACAAAAAGCTTGAGTAAAGATAAGTGTTAGTGTTGTTTTAGTAAAGTGTGCATTTATTAGGCATCAAATAATGATAAAATTAAGCATATTATACTTAAAGTAATCAGAATTTATGCTATTAAGTCAAGCATGGTAGATTAGAAAATACCTTAAGAAAATCAGTACATCTTGCTTTATAAATTTATGTCAGCTTTTGTCAGGAGTATTTGACGCTTCAATACGTATTATAACAGAAATACACATTTAAATAATAAGAAACAGTAAAACTTGTATTTGTCTCCTGTAATTAATCTTTTCACTAGTTCATACAAGCATATAAGCAGTAACGACGTCCGTTTTGACATCAACCACCATACTAAAATGTCACGCAGCATGAGGCGTTTTAGTTGACAGTCCAGCTTGTATAC
The DNA here is from genome assembly GCA_038501625.1 of Corbicula japonica. Taxonomy (NCBI): domain Eukaryota; kingdom Metazoa; phylum Mollusca; class Bivalvia; order Venerida; family Cyrenidae; genus Corbicula; species Corbicula japonica. The sequence goes on along the minus strand of JAZAYU010000335.1, from coordinate 170,732 downwards.
AAACGTTTATGGACGGAAAAAAACTTGTCAGAATGCTAATTTACCAGCAATTACAAGTCAATAGTGTTTGTCGCTGTGATGTTCATTGCTCGGTATAAGTCATTTACTTGGACGGATTCAAAGAAACGATGAGTAGAGGTAGGGAGAGGAATACGGAAGACCGACATAATCTATAATAGCTTAAATTTCTAAATGGTATAAGACGATTCGTATAAGAGATAGTAATAATTATCTGGATGAAGGTATTTTTATCTCGTGCAATTTGTTGGGATGCCATGAAGAATAAGGTATAAGGAGGGAGCAAGTTTTAAGTTAACTGTTACCAAAATCAGATACATAATTTTCCCACTGATCCATATCTTCTACAGTCTACACCTGAAATGCGTTAATCCAATCGCCTCATCTAACACGCTTTCTGTTTCTTTAGTTTAAACTTACTTATGTGAATCGTGCAACCGAGATGAGAGTTTCTTTGTAAAATGATGTACAGTTTTGCCTAAAAGCGACAACAAGAAGGAGATTCAGAAGGAAATTCAGTACGGCCTCAGAATCTAAAAATTACAGATTCCAAATCATACGTTTCTTCATTTATAACAATATACGTACTTAAGCGGTTTTCGCACAATAAGGAACCGGTGCCATGTATCAACAGGGACCCTTCCTTGATGATATTTACTAAACACTTTTAAGGGTTTACGTACCACACTCCTCCCAATCACGTTCATCGATAAAAAGAAAACTATCAAAATCTCAATAACGACAAAATGCCGTTAAATGAAACTTTGCAAAAATGTATGTTATTAATGTTCTTTATTTTGCAGATGGTAAGACACGTTAGAACAGTAAAGAAAAATAGCGAGATCTACAAATTCCCTCAACTTCTATTTACAAAAATTCACAACAACTTAACGACACAAAACATCATTTTAAATGCCTAGAGGAGAAATATGATTCTTACATATGTAAACTTTAAGATATATTAGTAAAAGTGTTTGACCTTCAATTTCCTGGTCGCTCCCTGGTTCTCGTAAACGGATGACAAACACTGATTTTTCTTTTAGTATTTGAACGTTTTTTTTACAAAGTAAATAACATTTTCTTGTCAGTATCAGTGCACTCATGTTGAATTTAAAATTATGTTTTGTATCGCTTAGTTTTTTGAATTTATGCAAATAGAATTTTAAGGAATTTTTAGGTCTAGCTTTTTTTCTTTACTTTTCTAATGTGTCTTACTCTATGCAAAATAAAGAAGCATAATTAACATTCATTTGTGCAAGGTTTCATTGAACGGCATTTGGGCATTATTGAGATTTTGATAATTTTCTTTTTATCGATGAACGTGATTTGGAGGAGTGTCACCGTTCAAACTGGTAAGCCCTTAAATTCGGTAGGTATAAAATACGCAATGGAAAAATGGACCGCAATGGAAACAAAATACGCAATGGAAATAGAAAATATTTATTTTGTGTAAATATATGTTTTTATTAGAATTTATAACAAAGATTGAATATTATAACAACCAAAACATATTATTTTTTATTTAAACCAAGTGTCCAGTTTTCAGATTCGTAAATATTAATGAAATACCTTAATAATTCTTGCGCAATGGAAATTCCTGTGGACGCAATGGAAATGAAGATCGTTATTTTATTGCTATTCTCTAATATTTGAATGAAAATTGACTTATAAATAATGTTTCAATAATATTTCATCGGCCATAAACATGAAATATTTTTTAAATAATGTCTTAGTGTTCAGGTTTCCAATATATATGAAATAATCCTCAAAAATCGTGCGCAATGGAAATTCACGTGTACGCAATTGAAATAAAAATATTTATTTTGTGTAAATATTTGTTTTTATAAGAATTTATAACAAAGATTGAATATTATAACAACCAAAACATATTTTTTTTTATTTAAACCAAGTGTCCAGTTTTCAGATTCGTAAATATTAATGAAATACCTTAATAATTCTTGCGCAATGGAAATTCCTGTGGACGCAATGGAAATGAAGATCGTTATTTTATTGCTATTCTCTAATATTTGAATGAAAATTGACTTATAAATGATGTTTCAATAATATTTCATCGGCCATAAACATGAAATATTTTTTAAATAATGTCTTAGTGTTCAGGTTTCCAATATATATGAAATAATCCTCAAAAATCGTGCGCAATGGAAATTCACGTGTACGCAATTGAAATAAAAATATATATTTTGTGTAAATATTTGTTTTTATAAGAATTTATAACAAAGATTGAATATTATAACAACCAAAACATATTATTTTTTATTTAAACCAAGTGTCCAGTTTTCAGATTCGTAAATATTAATGAAATACCTTAATAATTCTTGCGCAATGGAAATTCCTGTGGACGCAATGGAAATGAAGATCGTTATTTTATTGCTATTCTCTAATATTTGAATGAAAATTGACTTATAAATGATGTTTCAATAATATTTCATCGGCCATAAACATGAAATATTTTTTAAATAATGTCTTAGTGTTCAGGTTTCCAATATATATGAAATAATCCTCAAAAATCGTGCGCAATGGAAATTCACGTGTACGCAATTGAAATAAAAATATTTATTTTGTGTAAATATTTGTTTTTATAAGAATTTATAACAAAGATTGAATATTATAACAACCAAAACATATTTTTTTTTATTTAAACCAAGTGTCCAGTTTTCAGATTCGTAAATATTAATGAAATACCTTAATAATTCTTGCGCAATGGAAATTCCTGTGGACGCAATGGAAATGAAGATCGTTATTTTATTGCTATTCTCTAATATTTGAATGAAAATTGACTTATAAATGATGTTTCAATAATATTTCATCGGCCATAAACATGAAATATTTTTAAATAATGTCTTAGTGTTCAGGTTTCCAATATATATGAAATAATCCTCAAAAATCGTGCGCAATGGAAATTCAAGTGTACGCAATTGAAATAAAGAGTTTGTTTTAATTGATATTTGGTTGCCTTTTGTAAGATTTAACAACAATTATTGAATTTGTTATCTATCAAAAACATTTTGTAAACGTTTAGTCAAGTGTCCAAGTTTTATAATAGGAAATGATATTGAAAAACATATGATAAATCTTGCGCAATGTAAATTCCCGTGCACGCAATGGAAATGAATACCGTGTTTTACGGGCATACTCGAGAACTTCTTTGAAAATATTTAACATTTCCCAATTCAATCACCTCTCCCATTCCCCAAAACTACTGTTCCCAACAACAAACAGTGCCGTTTCCCTATTGACAAAAGAGTTTTTCGCAAGAAATGACTTACAAAAATAATTTCCATTGACAGGCAGTCAATGGATCGGCAATAAGTTAATTCTGACATGACATTTACATCGCTAAAAGCTTTCCTTCGTTATATTGTGTGTTGTGCAGTGTGATGTAATATCAAGTTACTTTAAAGAACTCTGTGTGATAACGAAGACATTAATTGTTATAATGCCACGAAAACGCAGGTTCCCGTGTGGTTCGTGCCAGAAGAAATGTGTGGACGACTGTCTTCTCTGTGAGGTAAGTAATGTTTCACACGTCTTTTAATCTAATTTAGCATTTTGACATAGGAGCTGAGCTTATTACTCTAACGTTTAACTGTATCTAAATTAACGGATAAGTTAATGCATTCACCCAGATTGGGTTACATATATCAGAAGATTCTTTTAATATTTCAAATTAATATAAATCTGTAGAAAAAGGACCACGTAGAAGAAGGATCACAATTCGTTTGTCGCATTTACTTTAATTATTACTTTAACTATATGTAATTTTACCAACATGTCTGTGTCAATTTACTTGTGGTCATCAGATTTTTAGAAGGGCCTTTTAGCCAAAAGTTTGTCCAGTGCAATACCTGTAGCACACATATGACACGTTAATGCCAATACACCATTGTATTTCACACCTAGGCGTCTTTGTTCCCACCAGGGGTCCGAGATTACTGGCAGATTAGGAAAGATAAAAGAATTTGCTACCACAAAATTAATTATAAAAAGGAACCGTTAGTGATAATGTATAATTTTGTAGATAACTAAGGGTCCCTTTATTTATTATAATGAGGATTTGGTAGATAATGGTTTGAAAGTAAATGAATTTAACTAACAATTATCAGGGGTGTAGGCAGGATTTAATATTTGGGCGGCGCAAATTTTGTAACATAATTTTATTATTGAAGATATAAATCATCGAATTTAAGGGTTTCATTAAAATCACTTGTTTTGTTCTTGCATGTTAAATTCGCAATGAATAATTAATAAATAACGATATATCTGTGTCAGTATCTGATTTTATTATCTCTCTATTGTTCATAATTTAAGGGCCCACTACACTCCTCCTTGCACGTTCATCGTCATAACGGAAAAAATTATAAAAATCTCAATAGCGGAAAAGTGCTGTTCAATGAATTGTGTTGTGATTGTTTCGAACAAAAACGCTTAAAATTTTCAATGTAAAAGTTAATTACATTTGTTTGTTCTAGATTATTTAGTTGCTTATTACAATTGTATTGTTATCTGTTTTTTTGGGAAATGAAAATCACATAAAATAGTAATGCATAATCCCAGAAGCTTAATCCTATTATGTATTTTAAGGGGTCTAGCTATAAAGTGCTATTATATAAAATATGGAAAACATGCTGAAACTGCATATATGTGATATCAAACTTGAATTTGGGTATGAAAATTGGAATAGTTAATTGACACAGTTTTATATATCTTCATTCAATTTTATATATTTCACTGATTCATCATTAGCTGTCTTGCAGATACATAAAACATATAAATCGGGTTCTTTTAACAATTATTGATAAATTGAGTGTTTGAATTTATTGTATTAAGGCAAGAGGGCGCGGCTTGCTAGCTTCGTTTTCAAAAGGGCGGAGGTTAAAAGGGGCATTTATCGTTTTATTTAGACATCGTAACTGGACGGCCCCCTAATAGAGGTATTTCACATTGTTGTGCGCATGCGTCGTACTCCACGTTTAGGTACGAAAATATTGGATTTATCCTAAACCGACGCGTGAGGGGGCATTTAACTGTGTCATTGCTAACAGAATGAACATGTCCGATCACGGTGTCGTCTTAAAGCTTATGATAAATTATAATAATAATTATGACGAAGCATAATACATTCGAATTTCACGAATTTCCGAATATTACTGGCTTAAAATAGTCTGGTCGGCAAGATTTGACTGTGAAAAGCGTAAAACAATCAAAGACGTGGTTGCCACTTCGAATCATGAGGTCTTATATGAAAACAAAGACAATGTGGAGTACATGTTACTTTATATTGGCGACAGACACATATATAAGCCACACGAGTTTTTCTGTCAAAATGCGTTTTCTTCAAGAATTAATTTTATTTGAAAGTAAAATAGAATTATGTCTCCTGAAATGTCAGGTGCCAAACAAGTTTTCGCACCTCAATATGTCACCATCGTTTTCTGGACAGAAGGGAAATTGGAATATTGTGTCAAATATATAAGGACAATAAACAGTAACACGGTCGTGTTCAAAGTATGATTTATATTTCTTAAACATAAAATAATTTAAATCAGGACTGATGAAAGAAATATACGAATGATTACAGTAAATGTTAGTTTTAAATAAATGTCTGGACGAACTGAAAAAGTAAACAAAATAAGAACGCTTAATACAGCGCCGATACATCGCCGAATTCATCCGTTTACCTCAAATTTACAGAGATCATGTAACATAAAATGTATTTATCTCAAATAATCAAATTGAAAGTAACTGTTATTGTCACTTCTAGAATACATGAATATTTACTTGTTACGGAAAAGATAAAGATAGAAGATAAAATGTCCGCAGACCGCCAATTCTCAGGATTTTATCTGAAATCTCCGGAGTGTAAGGTTCTTCTCCGGATCTTAGGATTTTCAGGCAAAATTTCCGGATTTAAAAATATTAAACAAGATAATTGAATGAAACATAAATTTAACTGAATATAATCCGGGGTAATTTTACAATGACATTAATTAATATTAAGAAACTTGGTCTTGGTCTAGGCTCCCCAACCAATTTCCTGTTTATTGAGAGATTACGAGAACCTGTTCAGTGACACGATGCCTGGGGCACACATGTACACAACAGCGAAGTGTCATTAAACTACACTCGGACCTGGATATCGCACTCCCGTTCATTTGTTTTGGTCCATGGTCATTTTGATTTTTTAACAGATATGAAAATATTATATTTCTAAACCAGCGTCAAAAACAACGAACTTTAACTTCAAAATAGTTTTTAAAAAAAACAACAACTCTGTATTTTTTTCGAATAGTTTTGGCTGGCCTGCCGTCCGGCAATATTCGTTTGGTTCAATGCATTTAACGATTTCTCGGATTGTAGCGAGAATTATCCTATAATGTATATACGTAATAATCATTCTCAAAAACAAAACACGCAAAACGCGTATCAAGTCGCCGACTAGTGACATAAGACATTTGTGTGTCATTCCACAAATAATTATAGCGTTACCAAAAATGCCGTAAAACGGTAAAATGTTCGTCAAAATTGTCAAGTACACACCTTAGATTCATTTTCAGTTAACAAAATTCACGTGTTTGTTTAAAAAAAAATCAAACAAATCCGTTAGATAGGCTACTCGCATCCTTAAAATACCGCAATGAAAAATGTTAAAATGCAATAACCTTTCTTGATGTGTTTGTAAATAATCATAAATATATTTTATGATTATAAAATAATTTATGTATTTTTAAATCTTTCTATCTTTCATGTATATATTACCATGTACATTGTTATTGATATGCATTATGTTAATGTGGGAACCCATCAGAATCGAGATGCTAATCACATGATACATTTTAACCAATGGCATCAATCGAACGCCATTCTTTCTCAAGTTTTGTTATCAAGAAGCCACGCTAAACTTTCTCTTCAATTTATTGATTTTAATTCTGACAATCATGTGTTAACAGGATCAAATTTTACGGTAAAAGATTCTATACACAATTTGCTATTCAAAAAGGATAATTACAGTGCCACGGAGGGACATATAGGTAAAATTGAGTGTTTTTATCACGGACATTCTACATTGTAATCTGACTGGTAGTTACATAAATCCAACATGGCGGTGCGTATTCAGCTTTTTGGACATTCGTTTGTTTCGCGCCTCAAGTTATTTATACCAACGAACGATAAGTTTCATTTTAACCTTAACTTACACCAGCCAGCACTGGTTCAATACTCCGGCTATAGCGGCGCCAACATTGCCAAGTTACGGGATAACTTAGAAACAATCGAAGACTTTCAGCCACATATGGTGATAATCGTCATCGGAACCAACGACTTGTACGACAATTCGAACACACCGCATTCAGTTACACAACAGGTCATGGACTTGGTAGACACCTTATTGTTTAGATACGATGTACAAAAGGTCATCATTTGTCCAGTGCTTCACCGTATGGAACCGACGGTCCGTACCAGATGGCCGGTCCACGTCCCATCATTTAACAGACGGGCAGATGGAACAAACACTCTGCTGCAACAAGCATGTACTCGATGCACTCACAAACGAGCTATCTTCTGGCGCTTTAAAGGCTTTTGGTCGGAAGAGGCGAAGTCACAAGTGTTTGCTGCTGATGGGGTCCACCTTTCTAACAGGGGACAAGAACGCTTTTACCAGAACCTCCGTGGTGCAGTGGTATCCTTGCTGAAGTCAGGCTACTTTGAGATTGACAGATAAGTAATTCCAACTTTTAAAATTTGTACATAAATTGTCAATTTATGGCTTTGTATCAGTATTTCAGTCATTGACATTTCAAGTTACCGCTTTGTGTGGTATTTATTTATTTGACATTTCCAGTGTCAATACAAGCTTCGCACTTGTTTGTTATCACACTGGCTTAAATTTTTATGAGGCAACTAACAGGCTTTGTACCTGTGTTTTTGTGTTTGCCGAAATTTTACCAAATATTGATCAGAATTTGATTTTTCCAGGCTTTGTACCTGTGATACCATACTTATAATTACCTAATCTTTCCAGGCTTCGTACCTGTGATACAATTCTGATAATACCTTTTTTCCAGGCATGGCACCTGTGATAAAGTCCTGATAATACCTTTTTTCCAGGCGTTGAACCTGTGATACATTTCTTTACTCACCTGGTCTTCACCAGTCTTTACAAAGCGTAGTACACATTTGCTATTTATACATATTAACTAAAGTTACACTACAGGAGTTTTTGCTTTCATCATACTTAAGAACGTACCTTTTCCCGATCATAGTCATCTTTAGGAAAAGTACATCTTTAGGAAACAATCAAATTTAATTGAGTGGAGTGCCAGTATACTAATCATTCAGAACTTTCTCTGCTCGCCAGTTTACGTTAAAGACTCTATGTTTACGTACATGACTGTGGTATGCTAATTTTCAAACTTATATGCCCTGGTGTTTTATTTTGCTCTAGTTGCACGAATTTTTACATTCAGTGCCACCATATGTAATTTGCCATTATTAACGATTATAAATTCCTCCTTCTAGATGAATAGGTCAAAACGTAAACCAGAAACAGTGTCTCACTGTACCTGTCCGTCTTGTGAGCCATCGGCACAGAAGAAAACCAAACAGACATGTAACATGACACCAGAATCTTTAAGCAGTCCTACAATATGTGACACTACAGGACTAACGGCGGGTAAACCCCAAAAGACACATGGTAAACAACATGCCAAAAAAGCCACCATGTCCAAGTTGGAAATAAATCAAAAACTTAAGACCATGGCTGCCTTAAATGCCAAAAGTCAGCAGGTGAGAAAACAGGAACTCACACAACAGACCCAACCTATACTCCCAGAAGTTCCAATTTTTTCTGAGGATGGGGTAGACGAAATGCAGCCTTTTCCGCTGGCTCACCACCAATGTCACCAGGGCATAGCAATAGAAGATTCAGAGATAAGCACTTCTTCCTCACATTCGGACGCTGACTCGGAAGAAGAGTACGCGGTTAATCAGTTAACTCAAGAGCACTCCAGACAAATCACGGGAGGTAATGGCATGGTTTATGTTGAACCTATTTCAACACCCATACATACACAAATCCCTTCCAAATTGCATAAGAAAATTTGGCGTAATAAGTTTGTAGATTTTGCGTCACTGCTTCCATCAGTTCACAATAACTTTTCACAGCATAATCCTCAGTTCTCTCTACAAATGGATAGTCATTCAAATATAAGCATTGTCCCCCAGCAAAAAACCAGAAAAATCGAACACATTGAGCAGTGGACAACTGCTTTTCTCAGATTTGTGGCCATCTACAGCCAAAAACATCCCCTTCAAACACCCCAATTGATGAAGTATGGGGAAATAGTTCGAGACTTGGCACAACGTCGTGCCGCTTGGGCATTCTATGACATCCAATTCAGGATGCTGCGTGAATCCATGATTATCCCTTGGGACAGGATTCACACAGAATTCTGGATTATGTCCACAACACAACCTACAAACCAGTCCTTTCGGCCTTTCCGCTCACCCAACACCAAACACATTCGTAACAGCTCTCACAACAGATCAGGCAAATTCCTCCAAAACACTTGCTGGGTCTATAACAGAAGGACGCAGTGTCACAACCAGCAGTGCCCTCATCCACACGTCTGTGGATACTGTCGAGGCACCCATTCTGCCCTCAAGTGTTCCTTCCACAGCAAAGAACACGCCGCTCAGTCACAATCTGCCCCTTCCACCTCATCCAGAACTTCACCACCAGCTGTTTCAACACCCCGTACAAACAAGAAATAAGCCGGTCACACCCATAAAACTAATTATGCTTCGTGCCTACCTCTCAGGTTATCCCCAAGCTACTTATCTCATATCGGGTTTCCAGACAGGTTTCAGGTTAGGTTATTTCGGCCCAAGACAACCTTCCATGGCAAAAAATTTACAGTCCTGCTATCAACATCCCGATATTGCTCTAAATAAAATTCAATCAGAAGTACAAGCAGGTCGCATTAAAGGACCTTTCACCTCTAGACCCCTACCAAATCTTCAGATAAGTCCAATTGGTTTGGTGCCAAAGAAAACAGCCAATCAATTTCGGTTAATCCATCACCTCAGTTATCCGGAAGGCCTTTCTGTCAACGATTTCATAGATCCGGAACAGTCTAAGGTACATTATGCGACCTTTGACGATGCGGTACGGATTCTTTTAACAATTGGTCAAGGCAGTTTTATGGCCAAAACTGACATTGACAACGCTTTTCGTTTGATCCCCATCCACCCCTCAGATCATGACCTCCTGGGTATACATTTCCAGGACAAATTTTACTTTGACACCTGTCTCCCCATGGGGGCTTCAAGTTCTTGTGCCATATTTGAAAAATTCAGCACAGCACTTCAGTGGATAGCAATAAACAAAAAGGGAATATCCCACATTACACACATCCTTGACGATTTCCTCATTCTAGGGCCTCCTGGTTCTTCCAAATGTCAAGAAGACCTGGACACCTTCCTGCTTCTATGCAAAGACATAGGAGTTCCCATCAAACAGGAAAAGACAGAAAACGCTTGTCAAGTCATTACTTTCATGGGTCTGGAATTAGATTCGTTAAACATGGAAGCCAGGTTACCCGAGGACAAATTAAACAAACTAAGGTTATCACTCACTAAGTTCGCGAAATGTAGGAAAATCACTCTTAAAGAATTACAATCCCTACTGGGTTTACTCAATTTCTGCTGCTCAGTTGTGGTCCCAGGCCGTGCCTTCTTACGACGGCTCATAGATCTTACAAAAAAGGTAACACGTCCATCACACCGTATCACTCTAAACAAAGACAGCAGAAAAGACCTTCAGGCTTGGCAAATATTTGTCGAACATTTCAACGGTAAGAGCATTCTTTTGCAACACAGGTGGATTGCCGATAAAGCTTTACACCTTTACACAGATGCATCTGGCAACTTTGGTTTTGGGGCAGTTTTCAGTACCAAATGGTTTTTTGGTTCCTGGCCACAAGTATTAAAAGACCATAATATAACATTCAAGGAACTACTCCCCATAGTCTTAGCTTTAGAAGTCTGGGGAAATGAACTTGCAAACAGATGCATTATTTTACATTCAGACAACCATGCGGTTGTACACATCATCAATTCGCAAACCTCCAAAGACACACACATAATGATCTTAGTACGCAGATTGGTCCTTGCATGTATGCAACACAACATCTTAATCAAGTCTGTACATATTCCTGGAAAATTAAATACCTTACCTGACCTTCTTTCCCGTTTACAGATCGACAAGTTTCGGGCCGTGGCAACTCACATGGACAGTCAACCTACAGTCATCCCGGACATCTCTTGGACATTTCATTGAATAAAGCAGTTTCAGACCTGCTCGGCAACTCTCTTGCTCCATCCACGCTAGCCACATACAAAAATGCCATGCGTCACTACAAACAGTTTCATGACACTTACCACTTAGGCCATAAGATGCTCCCCATCAGCACCAAACGCCTAGCACAGTTCATATCAGTTTGCCATCACAAAGGTTTGAAACCATCTTCCATTTCCACCATTCTTTCAGCGATTTCTTACATCCATCAACTGAATGGTTATCGCAATCCTACTCAATCATTCATTATTAAACAACTTCTACATAGTGTCAAGAAATCATCAATTGCAGACACAAGATTACCGATAACCCTTCCGATTCTGGAACAATTGTTGGCCACTTTAAACAGAATCATTTCAGACAAGTTCACCAATTACATGTTAAGAACCATGTTTGTTGTTGCCTTCTTCGGTTTATTTCGGATTGGTGAAATTTCTAAGACTATCACAGACCCCCAACACTCGGTTCTCAGGCAAAACATAACTTTACACTGCAATTCAGCCTCTATTCTCCTCACAACTTATAAACACTCGCAAGGTCAACCCTCTCGCGTTCTCCTTAAGAGACAAGACAACTCCAAAATCTGTCCTGTTCGTCACCTTGAGAAATATCTAGCAAGTTCCAAACACAAGCAGGGACCATTATTTCAACATAAATGTAACTGCCCAGTGCAGTCAACTTTCTTCAACACGGTTCTAACAAAGTGTGTTAAACAGGCGGGTCTGGATCCTAAGAGATACAAACCACACTCTTTTCGCATAGGTGGGGCTACACACGCACATTTATTGGGTTATTCCACCTCCCAAATTCAGGCACTAGGGAGATGGAAATCTTCAGCTTTCCAAAAATACATACGCATCTCAGCCCTATAATACAACTTACACATTCAAGACATTTTCCTTGATTTCACACTTGTCTGTTTTGAGGCAGCAAGTGTCACTGCTCCTGATTTCATGTACTTGGTCTTTGTTTGTTTGCTACATTCATACACCATGCCATTGCCTCCATATTGTTGTTTTTCGGAATTATTATTGTCTGTTTTGAGGCAGCAATAACATAACAGTGTTTCACTATAAACAGTGATATTTCAGACATGTCTCTTTTATGTTCTGTATCAGTGTATATTTTTAGGCACATCATAGTTGTGTTCACACAGGTGCTACATTTGTCAATTTTATACCTTTCAGCTGTTTATTATTATTGACTGTTCTGAGGCAGCAATAGGATCATAAACAACATAACTTTATATTTCTGTGTATATTTTTGTACATAAGAAATTAACTCTTTTATTGTATGGAACAGTAACCGTGAAATGAGTTGATGAGTGCTCCCATTTAACATTGTTACTTTATTGTCATACCATAAATGCAATGATGATGACAGATCTAAAATAAACAATAACATAGACCGCAACAATGTTAGAATATTAGGCGCTAATTTCAGCTTCATGACATTTAGCTGCGTTCATCGCTTTATTTTTCAACGTGCTACATTGAAATGTTTTAAGAGGACGCGTTCTCTTTGCTTGCTTGTTTTGAGGCAACAGGAAAGGGATTACGTGACCTCGGATTTAGCCACAACGATTGTCTGTTTTGATGCAGCGATCAATACCGGTTTGCCTCCTATATACGCTTTACAATTTATTTTAGTGGAGGTCTCAAGGATGTACGATTTACAATTCCGCGTAGCTCCAGTTATTTCAGCTTTACATCCCTCCAGGACGCATCATGTGTATATATATTTTAATATGTCATTTCAATTATGTCTGCTTTTGTATTTCTCTTATGATTTCTTTTCAGGGTAATACTTATCTTGAGAGTCAATATAACTAGTCTCTTCAAATTTGTTCAATCCCCTTTTCACACCACACCTTTCATCTGGGCGGTTTTCCCTTGTGGCGTTTCTTGCCGCCCAGATAAGAAAAAATAATAATTTTTTATTTATCCTTTTATGGTATTTTTAAATAAATACCCATTTTCAATCAAACAAGAGTTTGTCTATTATTTTTCCTTACCAGTGAAAGTTGTCCTTCACGCCTACGGGATTGAACAAATAACATAAATATATTTTATGATTATAAAATAATTTATGTATTTTTAAATCTTTCTATCTTTCATGTATATATTACCATGTACATTGTTATTGATATGCATTATGTTAATGTGGGAACCCATCAGAATCGAGATGCTAATCACATGATACATTTTAACCAATGGCATCAATCGAACGCCATTCTTTCTCAAGTTTTGTTATCAAGAAGCCACGCTAAACTTTCTCTTCAACCGCCTCCTCCCATTCCTCCTCCACTCTGATTGGTTCCCATTATTATTTTCTTTCCGTTTATTTCATATTTTTTATTATGCTTTGTTCTTACCTATTTTCCTGGACGGCGTTTCTTGCCGCCCAGATAAGAAAAAATAATAATTTTTTATTTATCCTTTTATGGTATTTTTAAATAAATACCCATTTTCAATCAAACAAGAGTTTGTCTATTATTTTTCCTTACCAGTGAAAGTTGTCCTTCACGCCTACGGGATTGAACAAATAACATAAAGTTTCTTTTTTAATTCATCGTCGTTTGAATAAACCCACTCATTTATAAATTTTAAATGATTAATCAACATGTTCTTAATTTTATTATCTCTTAGTCATACTAACAATAGTAAACAATGCCCCCTCGCGTGCAGTTACACTCTCTTACACTTTGGCTCATTACATTCACCTCTGTTATAGGCTGGGACTACTTTTAACTACTTTTACTTTAACTCAAAGAAATAGTTCACCAATTACATTTACAATAGCTTGGTTTTCTTAGGTTTTAATGACAGATAGTGAAGATTTCAGTCATTTGTTTTACCTCAAGCTTTCAAATTCATAATTATGACTGTATAAAATAAGGCTGTCGAGTTTGGTCAAAAGTCTTGACATTGAGCCTTTCGCAGAGATGTTAAGTGAGTGTAAGGAACGACAACTCTGCGAAGGAGATTGGTGCAGTTATTGACTAATTGTGCTCTTCAATTTTAGAGAGCGCTAAGGGGAGGTAACAATGTGAAAGAACTCTATTGATATCCTGCTAAGCTGTTTATTGGACCCTGATAGTTGATATGTCTAAGGGCGTTCACAGATAATGGATTAGATAAGAGACCTTATGAAATATTTTGATAAGACCTATTATGGAAATATCATACAGTTGTTAGTTTATTTTATCAGACATTTTTGTACCAAAACCCCTTTTTTTTCTTAAGGTTGTTTTATTTTTATATAAATACACTTAAAACCAATGTTCTAACTACATCGATCAAAAAACAATGAGACATGTATTTTCGTTTACGGAGAATATAACAACAATTTTGTGACTTTTGGTTTTACTCATTGATTAAATGTCAAGTGTTTTCTAAACGCGTGAACAGAATTTAATAAATGTTTCATACAAACAAGTGAAAATAATGTAACTTATAATATTTCAAGTTTGAAGTGTATATCCCGAATCCTTGCTGAGAAATTAAAAAATATGACTGGTGTAGTTAGAACATTGTAAAGTGTAAATTAGTTTAGAATATTTGTATCCTGAACAGAATGAAATGTGATTCTCAATAAACTCATTTATCTCACAGTTTTCATGAGTGATATCTTTATGTTTCGCAGGTCAAATTTAACTGAACAACAACGAAAATCTTAAGAAAAAAGTTTCGCGAGGATAAAGGACGACAAAAAAGTGGAATTGTAATTTCAAGTAATGACGCCAGACCTTTAATGAAATAGATGAAAGGGGAACTTTGAAAGAAACCGAACACGACAAATATGAAAATACTGAAGGCTCGGTTTGATTGAGCCTGTTCATGAACAGTAATGGGAATGCATATTACTGCCCACGCCGCCTAGCCCCGGGTTGAGCGCAACTCAGTAATTACACCATTAAATAGTACAATTTCGATCCATACCAGAACATTAATGAAAACTCCAACGGCCGGAAAAAAACCAAACCAGGTTAAAAGAGAAAGAGCAGAACGTTCAACTAAGCCAATAAAAAAGGCAAAACGACAATTATAGACACAGTCGGATGGACGACCATTATGGTCGGACCTGGACCTTAAATAGGTCCCGACTATCTATACTGTAGCATCATTTGATTTCGCGGAGACGAATTTCCGCGCAAAACCCGAAAATAACATATTCGCGGGGGAATGAATTCGCGCAACTGTGTTTTCCTTTAAAGAGACCCTGTTAAATGGTTTATTTCTCTGGTGTTGAATTTGGTCCTTAAATAGGCGCAGACATATGAAATAAGACTGTTGTTTTACAAATGTATGTATTCTTTATTATAGTTTTGTTTGTTTGCACTCGTCGACCGTGATTTCTTTTTCATTGCGTACATGTGCATTTCCAGTGCGTAGTCTTGAAACATATTTTTATTCATTGAGGTGTTATAAGTTATAATTGTACGAATAATTTCTTTGATTATTTATAAGAGTAACGCCCCTAAGCTTATGCATGTGTTCATTTGCATGTACGAACACAAAGTTAGTTGAAGATCGTGATTTTCATTTTCCATTGCGTACATGAAAATTTCCATTGCGCACGAAATATCTACACAATCGGATGGGCGATCATTATTAGAATGATCGGACCTGGTCCTTAAATAGGCCTCGACATATGAAATAAGACTGTTTTGTTGTTGTTTTTTTACAAATTTATGTATTCTTTATTATAGTTTTGTTTGTTTGCACTCGTCAATCGTGATTTCTTTTTCATTGCGTACATGTGCATTTCCATTGCGTAGTCTTGAAACATATTTTTATTCCAGTTATAAGTAATAATTGTACGAATAATTTCTTTGATTATTTATAAGACTAACGCCCTGAAGCTTATGCATGTGTTCATTTGCATTTGCGAACACAAAGTTAGTTGAAGATCGTGATTTTCATTTTCCATTGCGTACATGAAAATTTCCATTGCGCACGAAATATCTACACAACCGCGGTCTTCAAATAAGCCTCAAAATTGAATGTGATTTTTATCAAAATTTATTCAATTTATAAAGGTACTCCTTTAATTATATTATAACTAGAACGTGTGATTAATCCTACATGCATTCAAAATAGTGAAGAAATAAGTTTTACATTTCCATTTCGTACATGTAACCTTCCATTTGGCGATATTCTTAAACCGTCAATCTACTAAATGTATTTCGTTTCATGTTCGATTACAGTTTCATTTCTTAACTAAATAAATTTTACTGAGCAATTAAAAACTAATACAATAAAAAAGCAAAATATCCCAGATGTACATTTCCATTGCGCATGCACGTGAATTTCCATTGCGCAGCGTTTAAAGTAGGTATTTTAATAATATTGACGAATGGAAAACCCGGACACCTAGCTAATATTAAAAATATAATGTTCTTGATTATAAAATATTCAATCAGTGTTATTTATTCATATAAAACAAAAATATTTACAAAAATACTTTTTTTAATTTCCATTGCGTATTTTGTCTCCATTGCGGTCCATTTTTCCATTGCGTATTTTATACCTACCCCTTAAATTGATATACCACATGAATAGGCGCTTTCATGTGTCGATGTCAATATTGTTTTACACTAGTGAACCATCGGAAATGAAATGGACGAGTCCAGTGTATTAAAATCGTTATAACCTCCTTTGTAAATTACTCACAACAAAATCTAATACAGGTGGGTAAATACACATTGACAAAAAACAAGATTTTCTGAAACAATCAATATTCTTCTGCTTTCTTTGAGACAGGGCAAAAATTGGTCATAATCAATGACACAGTATCAATTTGTTACTTACATAACAGCTTGTAACAGTTGTAAAAATTGAGTATATATTGAGTAAAAATGGCAGAAGCATGAAAACTTTATACAGTTTTGAAATACCTTACGTCCTTCGTGTATATGTAACACTTATAATATTTATATAACATGTATAAACTTTCAATTATCTAAGGTATATCTTTCTTTAGTACTTGAAAGGGTTATCTTGAACCCGGTAAAGAAAACGATAACATGTTCCGTCAACACTTTCTTTTAAAATCAAAGTAACGATGGTAAAAAGAAATAGATGATTTTGCAATAAATGTTACATACAATTTTGATAAAAAGCTGATGTGGCGCCGTTGTACCGAACAACAACGCAACACGAAACGCAATTCGCACAACAAGACACCGTCCTGATTCGTCACCTTGAATTTTTTATGTTCATTTGCTTGCAGGGTTCCTCTTTTGGATGTTAATAAAAATGTTAATCTCATAACTTTATCTGAACATTAATTAATGCACGTGGATTTTTTTAAGATTGTTTAATCGATGTAAAATTCATTTGAAAAAATTATGCTTTGTAACTAGAATGTTGTTATAATAAGTTAACAGTAAGTACTCTTGTTCATTTGGTAAATTGTGCTCACATGAAATAACCAGTATTTATGCTAAACGTACCACTAATTTGAATAGTTCAATGGATTGGTCTATGAAACCTATACAAGTGGTGTAAAATCTGCATTAAACTTTAAATCATGATAGTATAGTTTAGTCTGTTTATGTTTAGAGGTCAAATGTATGTTATGTATATCACAAAACAAGAGATGCTAACAATGATCTCCTAGTACTTTTCCATATGCATAAAACTAAAAGGTTTATTCATTAAGAACATTTAGGGAGGTAAATATTTACCATTTTGATATTCCATAGGTAAGAAATCATCCATACTATTCCTAAATTTTGCAATGAAATCCCTACTTTTGCCCTAGTTTTCAGATGGTGACTTAATATGCTTATTTTTAAAGGTCTTATTATTTATAAATGTAATTATAATGAAGATCAAAATGAAAAAAATGTACTTTTTAGCAATAATTTTCTGCTTGCTTCATTAACATTCTCAATAAAACAATTACAAAAGAATTGTGTACATGGCCTGACGTGTGCTTAAGAGCGAAATAAGAAATATTGTTTAATTCTATAGGTTCGTAATGTTTATAAATTGGAGATCTACAAACTGTCCATACAAATCTTGATGATATACAAATACAAATACAAGCATTTATATAGCGCAAAATGTATACAATATTCGGTTGCGCTGTACAATATCAGAACAAAACATTACATACACACACACACACAAAATTAGCAATGACATTAAAGAAATGTTATATATAATCTGGTTTTAACAGCACTTTGTATAGTCACTCTAGAATTTAGCATTTTAGGTACAGTCATTGACTAAGTGTTAAACTGCTTAAATAAGTATGTCTTAAGTTTTGACTTAAACTGATTTTCATTAGTAATTTCCTTCAAATAATTTGGAAAAGAGTTCCACCACTGAGGGCCAGCAACTGCCAGAGATCTACCGGCAAGTTTAGTGTTTGTAATTGGAACATCAAAAAGATGATTTGATGACGACCATAGTCTTTGTCGGTATTGATTTTTGGATGAGATAAACATGTCACAAAGGTATGAAGGTGCAGTGCCATTCACGACACGAAACACAGTCACAATCACTTTAAACATAATTCTGGCACGAATCGGAAGCCAGTGTAGACCTCGAAGAATCTCGACACTAGATTGTTCATAGGTGGCCCCAGTAACAATGCGTGCAGCATGATTCTGTACACGTTGCAATTTGTCCAGTTGGTAGCTTGGAATATTAATGAAAAGTCCATTGCAAAAGTCCAGATGTGAATGTATCAGACCATGAACGAGTATTTCTGTAGATTTCTGAGTAAGATATTTTCTAATTGTCTTTAGATTTCTTTAGTTGTATATTTGCTATTTGACACTTTCTGATAATATGCTTATCAAAATTCAGAGTACTGGTCATCTGCAACCCCAAATCTCGAACAGTATCAACACAATTGACTTTGATCCCACCAACGTTAACACTGGTTATGTTCAACTTGGATAGTTGTTGCCGTGTCCCATAAACAATTATTTCTGTTTTACTGTTATTCATTTTTAATTTAAACCTATTCATCCAGAGCACAATATCATTAAGGCAGTCGCTGACTTGTTGAATAACGACTGCTTCACTTTCAGTTTCACCAGCTCTTAATTTAAAGGCAACTTTATGGTCATCCGCGTATCCATATAGATCTGCTGGATACTTCTGTACTACTTTATTAAGGGCAGCTATATATATAGGGTAAACAGTACCGGACCAGCACAAGAGCCCTGAGGGACACCGAATCTCAATGGTTCTGTATCCGATGCCGACCGCTCAATGACAACTTTCACTGTTTCTGTTTGTTAAATACGACTCAATCCATTTCAATGGGATGCCTTGGATTAGAAAGTCTGCATGTAGAATTTTAAGCAATATTGGTACATCAATGGTATCGAATGCGGCACTGAGGTCCTCTTGCACTGAGGGAGCCTAGCTAATGGCTAATGTGCTCTAGTGCAGTAGCACTCAATATGCAAGCTATGTTACAAAGCAGATTAGCATGCTGCAGAGGGTGATTAATAGCCAAAAGGTACATAACAGGTATTTTTATGAAAATATTTTACTTTTTTATATTGTTCAAGAAGTGCATAACCAAACTCTAAAGGATGGACATTTTGAAAAGTCAGTTTAGAAAGAATATACCAAACTTTTGTTATAACATACATATCATATTTTACCAAATATTGTGACGAGTCTTTTTTTTAACAAATGATAATAAGGGTGAAATACCAGTGTATACCTTTATTTGAAACTGTCATTGTTTGAGGGTTTAACGGAAGCTATTTTTTCCAATTTAAATAATAGTAGTCAGTTGTTTATGTGCGGCTCATGCATGGTCCATACAAACAACACATACAATTTAAGAGCTTATGTCTAAGCTTTAACTCTCCATGTGAATAGATGTTACCCCAATTCAGATCCAGATCAGCTGACACAGCTGTGTTGTTCGCTTTTACATTCATCAAGTTAATTCTGACTAAGAAGCTTCAAGTGTAGATCCAGATAAGGATGTGCCAGCTGATCGGGATGAACACTGAGAGCATTGTTACTAAAATAATAAACAGTATCCCATTACAAACTAATGGGACTAATTATGTTCTAATGCTGATATGTGCTACTACTACTACTACTTCAACTTTTATATCATTCCCGGTTACATGTATACAGTAACAACTGGGATCAATTAAATCATAAACATTCGATGGGTTACAATGGGGACTGACAAAACAGAGAACAAACACTACACATCCCGGGCCTCTGAAATTAAAAGCTGAATGGCGGTCTATCAGTCCGAAGAAATTTGTATTTTTATGGGGTTTCAGTTACCGCTGTAGCCAATTTTAGAGGTATCGGGTTGACATGAGGATATTACGGAAGCCCATTAGGGCCGTTTTGAGTTAGAAGTTAGAAGGCAACGAATCGAACATAGATGTTAGATCTTAGAACTTAGGTCTTAGAACTTAGAAATTAGACGTGAAACGCCATATTGAATGGAAGACAGACAAGAAGGTGGATGTGAGATAAACTTCTTATTTTAATTCTTTTAATTTTATTCTTATTTCTTATATCACAGTAACGTTGTTTGTGCCGTGTGGCGGCTGTAAAAAGTATCTCCGTACATTCAATCAGTGCTGTTATCAGTCACGTCCTTTGAAAGTCGTTGAGCACGATACTTATGTACTATGTTAATAGTACTTCTAAAATTGCTTTTGTTTAAATGTTTCGGCTAGTTTATAGATGGGTGGTATCAATATCCCAGCCAATATAGATTTGGATATTGTTCAATCACCTCAAGGATATATTTCCTGCTTTTTACATTTTGCCTTTGGCGTTCTCTGATATGCAGGATTTACATTCTCAGATTCCCTGTCAAAATTCTATTTTGTTTAGAACCGGATCAAAATTGTACTGTTTATTAGTGTGAATATTGAGTTGCGCTCAACCCGGGCGTAGGCGGCGTGGGCAGTAAAATGCATTTCCATTACTGCCCATGAACAGGCTCAATAAAACCGAACCTGCAATATTTTCGTATTTGTCGTGTTTGATGGCTTTCAAAGTTCCCTTTTCATTTATTTTCAAGAATTGGTGTGATATAGCTAGTAAAAAAACAACAGGTGATTATATCGGTACAACTTCAAGGGCTGAGTCAAAACAATCAATTTCAATAGGCATAGGTTGACCAAGCTATCTATAACTGGCTGGGACGAAATTCAAAAGTGTTTTATAGCCAGTTCAAACTAGTTTAGCCAAATACGGCTAAAATAGATCTTCAAGATGACAATCGGAAGAGCAACTTGAGGTTCAACCTTATTACTTCTTCTACTTCAGAGAAAGGGGAAAAGAAGGCGAAAGTAAAGGCAGATATAAACGTTATGTCATCATCTAGCAGAGGTTTCTGCAGAAAACGAAGGAATGCAAAGGTATTATATTTGAGGATTTAGACACTCGGCTCATTTGCAAATAAATGACCTAGGAAAAAATGTCAGATTATTTAACATGGAGGTGTTGTATTTAGTGAGCATCGATAACTAATTCAATAAGGTGTAACTCATTAATTCATATGAAAAATATATAGTATATGAACTATTTAGTTTCTAAAATAACTCTATCAAGGAATAAAGTAACGGTCACATGAAGTCTACATTCGCATAAAGTCAATTTTCGTGCTAGGTTTATTTTTATCTCACCAGAATTTTGTGACCAGGTGACTTTTGCGATCAAACAATCTGGCTGACTAGTTGACAGGCTGTCTGTCTGTCTGTCGGTTCGTCCATTTGTCCATTTGTCGTTCTGACAAAAACAAGACCACAAGTTAAATTGGATTTCAACAAAAGTTGTGGGAATTATATATTTGTTAATGTTATTTCAAAGATATAAAAATAATTTATTTCTTTAAAAAAATTGTTTGATTTTTATGAAATTTGCTATGGTTATTTCTCTTTTTAAAGTTGTTGTTATGGAAACCAATGGATTTGCAATCAAGGGAATGTCACTGTCACCCAAGCAACCTAGCAACCATTTATTTTCATTTGCAACCATTTACTTTCATATCAACCAATGACTTCCCAAGCCAACAAGTGACTCCAGGTAGCCATTGATTTTTCTTATCAACACCCATAGCATCCATCAATTTTCCTCAGTGGCCATTGACTTTAATGCAACAATTGCTTTTCCTTAGCAACCATTAATTCCATACCAACAAAGTATTCTTACCGACCAGTGACTTTCAAAGTTACAGTTATTATACAACTGACAGTTCATGATACTTCTTTAAATATCGTTCCAAATTTTGACAAAGGGGGTAATAGCACAAAGACAAGCAACAGATACTTGGGTTGCTTTCACAGGGAGCCCCTGTGTGTAAACGACCATCTAGAACAGTTGGATCGGAAAGCCTAATAACACATATTAATACATGTACATATTAAATATAAAGCTCACTGACTGAATGATTGACGGGAATCGGAGTTAGAAACACCTCCTTTTAACAAACACACAAAACACCTCTAATGCGACCAACCGTAACATTTATTGGTACATATACTATCAAGATCCACTATCGCTTAGATAGAATTCTTATGAAAATATCATCAATGAATTATAACTCACCCCTTGTTGTCGATTTTCATGTCTACCTGCCGCTGTTGATATTCTTGAAAAAATGGCGTCCCCCGCTTTTAAGAGATTTCTACATTCTAAGTTCTAAGACATAAGTTCTATGATCTAACGTCTAAGTTAGAATTGTTGCCTTCTAACTTCTAACTCAAAATGGCCCTATTGGGCTTCCGTAGGATATTCATATATTACGTCAACTATATATTACATGTTTTGGTTTTTTTGTAAATACGACAGTAATTGTTCAAAGAGCAACAATTTTACAATTTGCAACATAATAAATAATAATGGAGCACTGTTACCGTATTTGGGTAAGAAGGACGTATACGCACTTGCATCATGACCAGCGAGTGACGTGTATTGATTGTTTACGAATGAATCAGGTAGTACAGTCAATGAAATGTAATTGTCGGCGTGCAATTCGTGGAGGATAGTGTTTTAACTACAAATTAGTCTGGGATGGAATGAATTTACTACGCCTCATGAAAGAGTATGTACTTTTTTAAATTTTAGACTATTTTAGTATTAAATGAATTGTAAGATGTACCTGTATACTTAAGTGCTTTGGTTATCTCATAGAAGTCTTTTTTTAATGTATAAATATAGCTAGTTAAATTGATCAGCATGTGCATGTACATGTGTATGCACATGTGTCTGTATGTTTGGTGGTAGCATGGACCACTTTAAATGATAAGTTTGCGTTAAACTATAAGGTTTCAGAATACGTTTGTAAATAGGTTTGATTGTACCTGTTAGCCAGCTGTCCGGCAAGAAGCCGTTGTCAAGAATTTTATTAAAGTAAGAATAATAGATTGGGAGCATTTTGTCTTTTGTACTTTTAATATACTCGTTATATATGTAATCCTGTGGTGTAGCTGCTTTAGAATGATTAAGTTTGTCTATTAATTTCGAAATTTCTTGGATCGAGATTGTTTTATTCAGGTTATCAGTATTGTATGGTAAATCTTAACGGCCGCTTTCGATAAAATTTGGAGACAAGGACTTTGGAGTAAACTACTTAAGACCGGAATTAGCTGCCCCCCCCCCCCCCCTTTTTTAAAAGCACATGTGGAGTAAGACAGGTTGAGAATCTGTCGCCAATTCTTTTTTCGATCTATTTAAATGACCGTGAAAATCACCTTGAAGAAAACGAAACCGGCATCTTATTTAAAAACAATGTAAATGGCACAGACATATCTCTTATTTTACGTTCTGTTTTTGTTTTGTGGATTTTTAAGTAAGTATTCATCGTTTGCTTGTATATTTTTGCGGCTCTATTCATTTCATATTTATACTGGTCCGTTCGATATAGTTTTTCTGAGCCAAATAATATCGTTTTTTGTAATTTTTTGCAATGAGGCCCATACCAAGCGTAGTTTTTACTATTATTCAGTAGTTTTTCTTTGAGATGGTGCCGGGAAACTGCGAAATGCTGAATCGTTAAAAAGGCTAGCAATTGATTCTGAAATTTCGTTTATGTTTTGTTTAATGTCAGTGTTTTCAAGTTCCCCTAATTGTTCGTAAATTTGATTTATTTTACTTCCAACAAGATTTTGTACAAAATTGTCTTTCAGATCATTACGCCATTTTGGAGGTTTGGATAAGTTAGATTTGTTATTTTGATGAACTTTTTTATTTTGGATAGGGTTTGTGGCTGAATCAAAGCAAGATAGCTGGAGAGATAACAGTGAGTAGCCGTCTGAAAAAATACTGTCTACATCAATTACATCAAAGTCAACAATATTTGGAAAACAAAGCGCTGTCGCAGCAGCATAATCAAGAACAGAAGTATTTCTAAAGGTAAATTTGCCAATATTTCTGTCTCCACCGATTCTACTATTTAAAATATACAAACCATTACATTTGCATGTTTCAATGAATTTAAGTCCCAATGGATAAGTTTTATTATCCTGCGATACCCTTTCAAGTGGGATATTAATATTACTCAGTATTTCCGCAGAATTATATGTACTCAAAAAAATCGTAATCAAAATCAAGTTGTCTTGCAAGAAAATCATCCATTATAACATAATCGGGGAGGTTAGAAGTATGTCCATTAACATCACCTACAAGTTTTAGCTTTCCAAAAAGCTAGTCGGTCATTAGCAAATAAATTAAAAGAATAAGTAGGTACTATGTATTCGTTCATGTATTTACTTTTGGACCAATGTAAGTCAATGATATGGCCAGTTTTCTGTCGATCAAAGTCACACAGACTGTATCTGACAAACTATTTGTGAATTTAGTTGATGTTTCAAGTTTCAAGTTTATTTCCATTTACATTTCTCTGTATGTACAAACATAAACAAGAGAACATATAAACATTGTACAATTCTGTTACTTTAAAGCATGCAAACAAAGTTGAACGGCTGATGTTTGATTTATTGAAACATGAAGAATACGTGTACGGGCTAAAGGCATCAATATAAATAATCATGTCTCTAGTAGACGTATTTTTTTTCAGGACGTGTAGAAATAATTACGTTGTTTAAGCACCAGCGAATCTGATGAATATGTTACATTAACGCGAATGCTCAAAGAGGTACCATAGAACTTTCCAAAGTTGATACTTATTTGTACATTGAGAGAAAAGACACGCTTATAATATTCAGTATTCATTACCAACATTCATAAAATGTAGTTTTAGTTGGTTCAGCAGATCTCGTCAAACTTGAAGTTGACGAGCGTTAAAAGACAGTAATAGATGAAAAGGGAACTTTGAAAGCCACCGAACACGACAAATATGAAAATACTGCAGGCTCGGTTTGATTGAGCCTGTTCATGGGCAGTAATGGGAATGCTTATTACTGCCCACGCCGCCTAGCCCCGGGTTGAGCGCAACTCAGTAATTACACCATTAAATAGTACAATTTCGATCCATCCCAAACGATGGTATGCATATGGCGGTGAATATGGAACCTTCAATGAGGTATTTTCAGAGAAATACCATTCCATGTTCAGCGGCGTATGGTCCCCAGATAAAAGAATGGGTTTGCCCTAAACGAGAAAACAATGGGCGGAAATAAACAGAATAGAATTTTGACAGGGGATCTTAGAATATAAATCCTGCATATCACAGACTACGCCAAAGGCAAAATTTAAAAAGCAGGAAGTATATCCTTGGGGGTGATTGGACAATATCCAAATCGACATTGGCTGGGATATTGAAACCACCTATCTATAAACTGGCCGAAAAATTAAAACAAAAGGAATTTTAGAAGTACTATAAACATAGTACATAAGTATCGTGCTCAACGACCTTCAAAGGACGTAACTGATAACAGCACTGATTGAATGTACGGGGAGACTTTTTACAGCCGCCACACGGCACAAACAACGCTACTGTGATATTGAAATAAATTAGGATGCTGATGCATTTATTACTTTCACTTAAGCTTTATGCTGCTATTATCTTTTGTTTTTGTTTGAACGATTTTCTGTAAAACTATTAAAGGAACTCAAGAAGCACTATTTGTATTTAAATTAATCTATCATCATAAAAATTGTCGTTATGCCACTGTTCTGAAAACAACTTCTTCTTTACACTTTAAAGGCTTGTTTTGCATTCCTTGCAGTATATTCTAGTAGATCGCCCTTACATAGAAATGATAGTGCTTGTGTTGTCTACCTTACTGTACTTGTCAAAATAATGTTATCGTTTAGTATCCCAAGACCGAAATCAGATCCGTTATATTGCATGTGTATGGGGAAGCAGTCATTGGGGTCACGGGCATCCCAGGAAATCTTTTACAAGTAAAACTCAATTTGGATTGCAACTGCGACGAGTCCAACCGTTCACTATAGACCCCAAGAAGAGAACGCATAGATATATGCGGTTTTGAGAGGGAATATGGGAATCAAAATAAATCAATTCGTATTTCGTTAATAATGCATATATTCAAGGGCAAGTTTTGAACTTTATGGCGGCGAAAGTTTTGTAACATAAATTAAATAGTTAAAGTTTAAATGATAAAAATACAGATGCACGTATAGAATGGTTACCAAGTTTCTATTTCAAAACAATCGTTTAAGTTTTGTTTTCTTAAAATAGATTAAAAGGTCACTTTGAAAACCACCGAAGACGAAAAATGTGAAAATATTACAGGCTCGGTTTCATTGAGCCTGTTAAAGACTTTAAAGCATATCAAAAACATAAAATACCGCACCGTAATTAGAGCTCCAACTTGGATATCAAAAGGACAGGGAAATAGATAGATCTAAAAAAACATGGCAGTTTTTGTGCAACAAGCTCAAAACGAGGCACTTTTATGCAAATCTTTGAGAAAGAGCATAATACATGTATATAAATGTCCCTCTAAATGAGTAATTGCGAATAAAAGATAAAATGTAATGTTCATAACTAATGAAGACATGGGTAGTCATCAAGCCAACTAGGTTTAAACTCTCGCATCTCAGGTTATTTCAATAGTGCGCTCGTGAAATGCAAAAGTGTGTAATTATGGATTGAAATTATATTTCAACAAACTTGACTAACTAAGTACTTGTAACTGAGGTAACGTGTCGCCATTTATCCTATAAATTGATATCAGACAAGTTCAATAAACAAAATCATTATTGATGCTTCCACGCTGAATGTGTAATCATAACCTCATGTGGCCATCCTAGTCGTTTATCTCTCTCGTCCGCAGCTTATTGGTCGTATTGATGACTGTCTTTTAGCGTAGCAATTGACTACACTTATGATATTAGATAAAAATATTGCCCATGCTGATCTCCTATGTTTCTTTAAACAATGGCCATGTCACATTCGCTAAACCTCCGGTATCTTGTGATAACATTCACCAAATTTGCACTGGAAATCGCAAACAAATTGCAAAATCGCTGATCCCCCCCCCCCTTTTTTTTACTTTAAACAACGATCACCTCACTTCGCTAAACTTCCGTTAACTTCTGAGAACATTCGCAACATTTGCACTGGAAAGCGCAAAAAGCAAAATCTCTCTTTAAAAGACAATATTTTGACAATTAAGCAAGTTCTGAGCATTCGTTTCCTCCTAAATGCTTGTTTAAAACATCCCCTCGTTTACTATAAGCCTCTACTGTTTCACGACCGTATGTTTGGTGATTTATACCACAAGAAAGAAATTTTTAAAACTAACACATGGGTAGAAGTGTTCATCAATTTTCAAAGTCAATGCATGGACATGAGTTTTTTTTTGAAACCCGCATAATGTCATCTAACATGGCATACACTGAAATTGACATCATTAAAACTAACAAACAAAAACAGGAAAATGTGCGAGAACCACCAATATTACATGTTTAAGTTCAGCATTCCAACGAAATTGTTGAAGATCAGAATAGTAAATGTAATAATTTGAGTCCCTGTCAGGCTGCTCATCCCCCCACCCTAGAACAGTGACGAAATTTTGTTGTTGAACTCTAGATTTTGGAAAAAATTTTTGGTTGAAAGTGTATGCTAATGACCGACTAGCTTTTTGTAAACTTTTGTTTACAGACAGCCTTTCCCGCAAAAGTCGGAGCGTGCTCGATTGGAAATTCCGACATTTAGAACAGGGAGAACTCCAATCGAGTGCGTCGGAACTGTGTTCTGGCAGCGTTCTACCCATTCCATCGAAATAGGTGATGTGAATCGGTCAGTGTTTTATACTGCACCAAACTGAAATAGTTTTAGATACGGTTTTTTTTGCCATTAAATAAGATAATGGTTACATTTCAGTACTATGCCAAGAATTTCACCAACATAAATACCAGAAATAGTGTTATTTTTCAGTAAATTATAAATATTGCTTTTTGTTGACTGATCTAACAACTAGGAAAACTTAGTTGAACTATGAAGTATGGCTTATTAAGACCATTAGGAGTTCTTTAGACTTCAAAAGATATAATAAACATGCAATTATGTAACATTTTTTTATAAAAACCTATCATGATTCTGTTCCGACATCCAATCTCACTCGTTTGGCAGATTCTTAGACTCTTTCTCCGTCGTTATCAGAAAATAAACGACTGTTGTAAACCAAAAAACTAGAGGCCTCTGATTGGCTTCTGGATTACGTCAAGCCTGTTCTCTGTATCTATTTTAAAAAAAATTTCTCCAGCTTCTTATCAACTAAGCCTATTGCTCATTACAATAATTCAACATAACACTTGATTAAAGAGTAAATATAAACCATTTGTAAAAAAGAAAAGAAGAGATACAGCTTATACTCTATTAAACCAGCATCTAGAAGGTGTAAACGTCGCCCTGAACGACAGGATATGGCAAACAGTGTGCAGTATTTGTGCAACTCGAATGGTTAACATTTAAACCCCCGACGCACTACGCCAGCAGTGGTTACAAGCGTCGTAACAATACAGACACAGATCTCATCATAATATGCATTCCAAACATATGAATGGCAATAAATCAGTGACCGACATTTAAGTGGCATCAAATTGCTATCAGCAACTCTGCTGTGATAACGGTAAATATACATCTTGTAATATGACTCCGAGTTCGTTGTATTTTTAAATCTAACACCAACTGGTGTTGTTAATCTCCAGCAGCAGTATGTACTTTACTTGCAAGCTTGGGGAATACCGCCTATTTTAAACCTCGAGGAAAGATAACTGAAGCTCGCTAAGGATTCTCTGGCGACTATTATCGCCAGACAAAATTGGTTTACTACTGTCGCTGTCTGCTGAAAGTACAGACATGCGCAGTGAAACAGTCAAGCAGATTCTGTGGAAGAGCCGGAATTTGATTCTGGCACAGTTCCGACAGCCCAATCGAGCACGCCCGGATATTCATTAGTCTCTAAGAAAAACATAAACGATGTCTTGCTTTTGACCAACAAAATCAATATAACGGATTGAATCTATTTCATATATGGGATCATCCTGAACAGTTGTTTGAATCAAATAACGTAACAGTTCAATTCATACACAAATAATATTTTGCTATGAAGGTTTTCATCACGTGACTTTCTAAAAAAAGACGCATAACATTTTTTCTACACCCTGTAGAAAATACAACACACGTATGTTTATATAATTTAACATGTCGTTATATATCGGCTCAATTTCTGATTTGATGTTACTACAACGTCCAGATATTGTTTCATCAACATTTAGAACACTTTTCTTGCAAATAGGGAGAAAGGAATAGCATTCCCAAGCTCTAGACGGGCGGCTTTGTCTAAAGTGACCACGTCCGGTGCCGCTGTTAACCGGTGTTACCCTTCAAAGTTCAAGTTTGGTCCATTATAATATGTCGGTCATCAGGATGACCGACAATGAGGAGACAATATTTTAATTCGGTACATTTTAGTGAGATCTCGTCATGTAAATTATATTGATTTAAACATATTTTATTGCCATTTCATATGTAATATGATAACATACATATTTGCAATTGGTTTGGGCCACAAGTGCAGAACTCACGTTAATGACGGCCCTCACCATACAATTTGATAAATAACATTTGAAAAGGCACAGAATTATCAAAATAATTGTTTAGCTGTGATAACACATGGGTGGAACTACGCATATCGATTGCGGTGGACAAACATTGTTGGAACCTTTCATAGTAAATGTAGACATTTTATATATGAGCACGCTGCTTAAAAACGTTTAGTGTCTTTAATAAAATGATGGACACATTTAAATATTATTTGATTATCAGCAATTGTTAGTGATCTGTTTCCAAATAGTAAAAGATCAATATTAACATCGAAATTTTGAAGAACTCGTAGCAAAAGAAATCTTTGGACATTATAATTTGAACATATAAGAAAAAAGTGATTTGCATCTTCAATACCATTGTTGCAGTTGCATGTCGGATTGTCAGTTAAATGATTATTATATAGGTCACTATTTAAGTTGCTGCAATTATTCCTAATTCTGGCATGTAATACACTTAGCATACGTTTCCCAGAAACAAAATACTCTGGAATACTACTAGGACTTAAGTACAAATTTTTTAGTTTTAATTTAAAAGTTGAAATAGTATGACAAGATTTAATGTCAACTGGTAAGGAATTCCACAATTCAGTTGCAGACGGTACAAACGATTTTGCAAATAGGCTGGTTCTCCTTGCAACAGAACTGAAGTTTTCAATGTTTCTCAAATTGTAGTGGCTTACATTTCTTACGAAGTCGGGAAATATATTAGAAAATTCTTCAGGGAGCAAGCCCTGGTTAAGCTTGAACATTATACAAAGTTTTTGCATTTTACGTCTATCATCAAGTGACATCCAACCAATTTCGTGTATAAGATTGTTAATTGAGACAGATCTTGTGAGTCCAGTTACGATTCTAGCGGCTTCGTACTGTATTCTTTCAAGTTTAGTTTTTTCAAATTCTGAACATCCGTCCCAAACCGCAGAAGCATATTCTAAAATTGGTCTTAAATATGAAATATATATTTGATTTAATGTTTTTCTGTTCATTTTGAATTTAAGGGCTCGCATTAAACCTAAAACTTTTGAACATGAAGTAATAATATTGTTTATATGTTCATGCCATTTGCCATCGTCGCTTAAGGTAACACCTAAGTGTTTATGGTGGTGAGTAAAATTTAATTCAACATTGTTAAATACGAGTTTGGGTGGAACTGCTGTTTTTGAATTTGCTATGAATAGCACCTCCGTTTTGTCTGGGTTGAATTTAACTAACCATTGTTTTGACCAAGCTAATATATAATGTAAATCATGGTTCAAAATTCCTTCTAGGTCTGCGACGTTAGACGTTGTTTGGGCAATTGATGTGTCGTCAGCAAATAAGCGGGCAATACTTAGTAAATTATCGACTATGTCGTTCACGTAAACTAAAAAGAAGAGAGGGCCTAGTATAGAACCTTGAGGAACCCCCGCGTTTATAGCTTTGATAGAAGATACACTTTGACCTACAATAACCTTTTGAGACCGATCGGAAAGATAGTTCTCTATCCATCTAAGAAATTGACCGTTTATACCATTTTGACGCAATTTAAACAACAATCCTTTGTGCCAAACTCTGTCAAATGCCTTAGATATGTCGCAAAAAATAATGGCGGATACTAATCTCTTGTCTAAAGAGTAACAAATTTGGTTATATAACTCAACAAGTTTTAGCTTTCCAAAAAGCTTGTCGGTCATTAGCAGACAAATTAACAGAATAAGTGTGCATTCGTGCTTGCATTAACTGTTTGACCAATGGAAGTCAAGGCTATGTCCAGTTTGTTTTAAATTTAGTTGTCCATTGCTGTTACTCTAAAGCATGCAAACAAAAGTTGAACGGCTGATGTTTGATGTTTTGAAACATGAACAAGACGTGTACCGGCAAAAGACATTAATGTAAAAATGTTTCTAGTAGAAGTAATTTATTACTGTTAAATCATTTTATTTCGCGCAGGTTTAATTTTCGCGTATTTCGCGCTACAAGATCGCGAAATTCAAACCAAGCGAAATTAAACTCTTTAACAGTGTTTCTTATAAGAAAACACAGTTGCGCTAATTTTAAAGTTAAACTCAATTTGAATTGCAACTGAGGCGAGTCCAATCGTTCACTATTATTTTGACGAATTTACACTAAACATTGAAGACCAGAATATACTTATTTCAGGTATGAGTTGCTTTGGTATATTGTTCACGAATTTCAGAGTTCTCATTCAAACGGTTTTTCTTTTGTTTTTGTATGTGCTTGGTCATTAGAACACGAATTAGACTAAATTGAGCTTGCAAACATTAGAACATCCTTAGCTTAATACATTTCTTCACTAAAATCTAGGAGACAATAAGTATTCCCCCAAAATTCATTTTTGAAATTTTAGCCGGTTTTCGCCTTTTGCAATGTTTGCGACCCCTTAAAATAGATGAACAGGTAACTTTGAAAACCACCGAACACGATAAATATGAAAATTTTGCAGTCTCGGTTTGACTGAGACTGTTGAAGACTTTTTAGCAAAAACATAAAATACCGCATCGTAATCAGTGCTCCAGCTTGGATTTCAAAAGGACAGGGAAATAGATAGAAATCTCTCTGAGGTTGATTGGCTGATCACAACTAGTTATGGATTGAAATGATTTTTCAACATATTTGACTTGCGAAGTACTTGTTAATATATGACACCAAAACTGAGGTAACATGTCGCCTTTTATCATATTAATTGATGTAAGAGAAAACAAAAAGCAAACTCATTATTGATACTACCCTGGCACTCTGAACGTGTAATCATAAAGTGCAATTTACCTCCTGTGACCATCCTATTCGTTAATCTCTGACGTTCGTAGCTAATTATACGTATCAATGACTGTCTTTTAGCGAACCGCCGCCCCATTGACTACGCTTATGATTTTAGATAAAAAAAATTGTCCATGCTGTTCTCCTATGTTAAATAATTGTCATCTCACGTTCGCTAAACCTCCGGTTATTTCTGAGAACATTCACCAAATTGCACTGGATATCGCAAACAAATTGCAAAATCCCTGACCTCCCTAAGTTTACTTTAAACAATGGTCATCTCACATTCGCTAAACTTCTGTTAACTTCTAAGAACATTCACAACATTTGCTCTGGAAATCACAAAAAGCAAGATCTCTCTTTAAAAGTCAATATTTTTACAATTAAGCAAAGTTCTGAGCATTTGCTTCGTACTAAATGCTTATTTAAAACATCTTGTCATATGCTATAAGCCTCCACTATTTCACGACCATAATTATGTTTGATGATTTATACCACAAGTTAGAAAGTTTTTTAATGTGAACGCATGGGTAGAAGTTTTCATCAATTTTCAAAGTGAACGCAGGAGTTTTTTGAGACCCGCATTATTTCATATAATATGGCATACACCTATATTGACATCATTAAAACAAACAAACAAAAAACAAAACAAGAAAATGTGCAAGAACCTGTAATATATTACATGTTGAAGTTCTAAATAAATAGCAATACCAGCATTCAAACGAAATTGTTGACGATCAGAATAGTAATTACAATCCGTTCGAGTCCCTGTCAGGCTGCTGTTGCAAAATAGTAAGATTTATCACCAACTTAAATGCATTCCTAAAAAAAAACGGAAATATATATAAGAAAACATATTTTGTATGACATCAAATAAAATTTAAGCGCTTTTATTTCAAAGCGACTTAAAGTTTTAACTTCAGTGCCAGTTTTTTTGTTAAAGGTTATGCTAATGACCGACTAGCTTTTTGTAAACTTTTGTTTACAAACAGTATTTCCCGCCAAAGTCGGATATTCGTGAGTCTCTAAGAAAAACATAAACGGTTTCTTGCTTTTGACGAACAAAATCAAGATAACTTAACGAATCTATTTCATATAAGGCATCATCCTGAACAATTGTTTGATTCAAATAAAGGATCGGTTCAACTTAAGTGCAACTAAAAATTTTGCTTTAAAGATTTGGATCACGTGACTTTCTAAATAAAGACGCATAACATTATTTCTATACGCTGTAGTACAACATACGTATATTTACATAATTTAACATGTCGTTATAGATCAGCTCAATTTCTGATTTGCCGTAACTACAATGTTCAAATATTGTTTCATCAACATTTAAAAGACTTCTTGCAAGGAGGGGGAACGAAATAGCATTCGCAAGCTTTAGACGGGCGGTTTTGTCTAAAGTGACAACGTCCGGTGCCGCTGTTGACCGGTGTTACCCTTCAAAGTTCAAGTTTGGTCCATTATAATATGTCGGTCATCAGGATGACCGACAATGAGTTGGTATACAGTCGAGTGATTGGATCTAAAGCCACTTTGGTTTTTGTAGAGTAGGTTGTTGATGTTCAGAAAGTTGTATAAATGTTTGTACACGACGCGTTCCATAACTTTACCAACGCAACTTAAGAGGGAAATTGGACGGTAGTTAGAAGGAGTATTATTGTCACCTTTTTTAAAAAGTGGAATTACAAGAGCTTTTTTCCATATATAAGGAAATATACCAAGTTGGATTGATCTATTAAACAAAATACATAACGGTTTACAAATGGATTTACACGTTTCTTTTAACATTTTATTGGTAATACCATCCTCGCCATTCGCCTTTTTTGTTTGAAGATTTGATAAAATGTCACAAATTTCTAACTCAGATATGTTTAAAGTAAAAAGGGAGGCCAAAGTTTTAGGGGTAAATTCGGGTAGATTTACGGAAGGGTCGTCAATATTTGAAATTGATACTGTCTGTAAATGCGTATTGATCTTGACCATTCGGAAGATTTGTAATTAAAGGTGGAATTGTTTCGCTATTCTTGTTACTTTTTACGTAATATTTCAATAATTTCCAATATTTTTTAGGATTTGTTTGTTTCGCGTCAGCCAGAGTCTCTTCAATTGACGAAAAAAAATATTTCTTTCGCGTGTGATTTGAGGTTATTTACTTTGTTTCTTAGTTTTTTATATTGTGACCAGTCTGACTCGAGTTTTGTAATTTGTGCTTTTTTACGTTGTTTATCTTTTAATTTCATGAACTTACGAATTGTAGAATCAAACCATGGTTTATCGTTTGGCCTAATTAATACAGTTTTATTTGGAATACATTGTGATGCTAACTCTAAAAATCTGTCATGAAACTGTTCACAAGATTCGTTAATATTATCATTGTTCAAAAAATCCCAATTCGTGATGGTGACAAGTCTATTTAATAACGCAAAGTCAGATTTGTTATAAAACCAAACACGGCGTTTATAGCATCTATCAAGACTGTACGAAAAAGGTATAAACACAAAAGTACCCCTGTGATCACTTATTTCAGGCGGCACCGGAGTGACCCCACTATATTGAATATCGATATTATTTGAAACGATAATAGGATCAATTAACGTAGAAGTAGTGTCCGTAACTCGTGTGGGTTCTTTAATAATATTTTGTAAACCATTTAATTCTAAAATATCTATTAATTTCCGGTTCCTGTTGTTAAGCTGGTCTTCATTTATGTCACCGACTAATATTAATTTCGGACAGTTATCTAGAGATTTTTCAATGCATACATCTAAATTATTCCAAAATTCGACTGGGGAGTTCGGCCGTCTATATAACGCACAAATAACTAATTGCTCACCTCTATTGTTAATTTTTATCCAGATTGATTCGGGTAATAAAATATCATAGTCGATGATGATGCTTGACGAAATTTTGTCCGATACATAGATAATTATACCCCCTGAGTGGCAAGTCACATCTTTACGATATATATCTTTAAAACCTTCAATATGTAAAGCGTTGTTATCTAATGACTGGTCTAAGTGAGTTTCGGTAAAGCATAAGAGATCAAAATCTGAAAAATTTTCTTGTAAAAAGTTTATCTTATGTCTAATGCTTCTTATATTAAGATGCAAAATTGAAAGGCTATGGTTATTTGATTGAGTCATATTTTGATAAAAGATATACAAATGTTACAAAATAATACGATAAGTGTAAGCGTGCGATATGTAATACACGATGGCCATCGACGGAAAACTTCGACAATTAAATCACCCGTATGGGATAAACACAACACAGACATAATAGTAATTATAATAATAAGTGAAGCTCCGACGATAGCCATTGTAAGCAGAATAAAAAAGTTCCAACAAGTCCACCACAATAAAGTCTAAATACAGTAATAAAGTAACAAAAAGTACTATAAAACAAGTGACATGTACAGTTGCATCCATGTTAATGAAAAAAAAATAATTTGCTAGCGGTGCCGATGTTACTGCATATATATATTGGAATCAAATTAAGGAATAATCCCGAACTACTTCATTGTCCCACTAAAAAATAATTCAGATCGTTACAATTTAAAATAGTTACAAAAGTACATATTTAAATAGATTGTATGACATTACAAAAGGTATCTGGAGAACTTTTATTTTCAATGTAAAAGTATTGTCCAAATAGTGACGGTCGACTTACATTAAGTTTAAGTAAGGTACATGAATCCTAATATTGATGAAAAAGTTCCTTTCGAATAACCATGTAAAATGCACATGTACAGACGCATTCAAATGATTGAGTATCGCTGAAATGATGCCATTCAAATTGGATAAATTGCTGCACCTGTACAAAATAATTCGGATGTTTCGGTTGTTATAAAATGTTGCCATTCAAATTACAATATAATTAATGCGCATGTCTAAACGCATTTAGTTGTTAAAGTATAATTGAAAGAGTTCCGTCCGAGTAGTCGTGTATACCATGTACATGTACAACGTATTTAAATGGTTATTAATAAAAATAGTGACTTTCAAATTACCATGTATGTAATGCACATGTGAAAACGTATTGAGATATTTACGTATTACTAAAAAGTGCCATTTTAATTACATATAATTAATGCACATATACAAGCTCATTCGAATGTTCAAGTATAACAGAAGAAGTGCCTTTCAATTTACCGTGTAAGTAATACAAATGCACAAACGCATTCAAATGTCTATTTAGAGTTAAACTGAAATAAAACGTGCAATTACCATGTGATTAATGCAAGTGTACAAGCGCATGTAGATAGTTTATCAATAAGCAGATAGTCACGTGACAAACATATTTAGTTCGGAAAAATACCTTTAGAAGGTTATGTAGTGTTCACCTTGTATAAAGAAATATTGTAGTTGCCTCCAATATTTATAAACACCAGAGGGAACAAGCGTGACTTGCTATATACAGTAACGCAAATAATACTTCGGATAATTACAATCTAATGATTAATGGTATTTCAATAAATACGATGTTAGGCGCAGCTCAAGGAAATGGTTGGCCACTATTCTGTTACGGTGATATTAGAAAACATATCAATATACTGTGAATTTGCAATTCTAAAAATACCTTAACAAACTAAACAAAGAGCACAGAAAACCTTATATTTTCCCAAAAAAAATCCAAGCTCTCTTACCAAAGAAAAGTAATAGTTACTGTTAGAGGATATTGGCTTAATTTCGGTAAGTCTTAAGTGTAATTTTCAAGTTGTACGATTTTTGTAACCTGAAGAAAAAAACCAACAACAGCAAAACAACACTACAAAAGAACTAAACTAACTCGAGAAGTTTCAGGAAATTACGCCACCAGTTTCCAATTTCCATATGTTTAAAATATTATCAGATATTTTCAGATTTGTGGCGTAATATTAGTTTGTCCAGCTTACAATAAACACTAAACGTTGGTCAATATATGTGTATTCAATAGTTTTCAACACAAATGTCTTCACATTGACCGCATGGCTGCTAATCCATTCAATCCTCAATTCACACGTTTCTCGATGAAAAATGTCCTATTATTCGCAACAATAATGAGCCAAAGTTAAATATTTTATTCACAGATAACGTTGGTATATAAAAAAACACGTTTAAACTTAAATTCCATATTGAAATTTCATTTTATTTTCCATCGACAACGCTTAAAAAAACGTGACTACTCCATTTCGCATTTACAAAGGCACTCGTAAATTATAGTAATAATCATCGTTATTAAATCTAGATTGCATTGGTGGTATGTAAATACAACCAACAATCACGTCTTCGTCAAAATTACACAGTAAATCTTTAGACAACTTTGCCCAAAAATGTACTCGCAATCATTTTCAATAATAGTTACATAGTCGGTATAACAATTGCGAATAAAGAAACCGATACCTCCAGATTTTCTGCTAAATTCTTGTTTTCTAGGCTGCGAGAAAAAAAGTATATCCAGGTACATTTATTATATCGTAAACATCTAGCTTGCTTTCTTCTATACATAAAATGTCAATTTCGTTTATTAGATTAATAAAATCAGGATATTGGACACGAGTTTATAGACCGCATACGTTTAGGCTGCCAATTTTAAATCGATTATTAATATTCGGGCTTTTGTGGATTTTATCGTTTATAATCGAGTTAGATTCTGGGATTCGAAGGTTTGATTGGTTGGTCGCGGCATTGGAGGGATCGGTTACAAAATATCATCATATACAAGTACATTGTTACCTACGGGACAGTTATCATACGTATTATAATGTTCACATGATATAGAAGTGGATAGTCCTGGTAAATTAATACAATTTTGACAAAAGAATGTTTTAACAGGGCTGCTTCCGTGATGTTCGTTTGTAAAGTTACATTGTATATTACTATAATCATGTTCCTCATTGTTTATTTCAGTTATCTTATGGTAGATTACTGGCGGAAGATCATTGGTTAGAGAGCTCACAGTCCCCGGCCTTTCCTAGCCGGAACTACAAGTGGACGGTGTTTCAGGGTTTCTGACCGCTCCGTGATCAGCGTCCTTGCCACAAGGGACGACTGTCGGAAGACTACGTGTATCTTTGCTGTTCAGTCAAGTCCTACTGAGAGATCGGTATCTTCGTGAGTTATCAGTTTTCCTTTTAAGAGACGTTGGCTTAGGGCGGATTTGTGTTCTTTTGGAAGAGAGCGGGCCCTTTCCTTTCGGGGATCGGGGTAGCCGCTCAGATGAAATGTCGACCGGTCGGATCTTAGATGTGTTGGATTTGTTATCCGGACGTATAGACTTCTCAAGGCTGCAAGTATTCTCAGCATTTGCTTGCATATTCGTTGGGATGGAACTAGTGTCGTAGAGCGGGCCCTCTCCCACCTGGGATCGGAGTGTCCGCTCCGGAGATCCGCCAGATAGGCAACTAGACGGTGGCAAAGTGGTTTTGGAGATATTAGGATAGATCGTTGGACTACGGTTTGGACTAAAGCACGGCTCTTGTTGGATGTTGTGTGTTTGGGCCTCCTTAATGTTTGGATCTGGCGGATACGCTGACATGTTTTGCGGTGGTGCTGGATAATTGCTTTTATAGAAACCGTCCATTATACGATCACGATGCTCCTTAAGGGGGCAGTAAACGGTTTTCTTGATATATCGCAAAACCGAGGAATCACAGCCGACACGACAAGTCCACTTGCTCCCTACTAGCACATACCTGAAACAGAAAGGGCACATGACTGACATCACAATGACATTCAGTTTATGAAAACAAAGCAAAATTATATTCAAAACATATCAGCTGAATTTTAAGCACCATTAACTTTCAAATTCTGGAAGCGAAAACTGGTCGGTCGACAAGGCGAAATTTCAAACATTCATCAGTTCACAGCTTTCTTATTGCCAACAACTAAAATAAATGCTTGCCACTCATACATGGTAAAATCACTAAAATAAATGCTTGCCACTCATACATGGTAAAATCCCTACTGTTTCATTAAATCATACTCAAAATATACCATAACCACCAAGATTTTGCACTTCTCACACTTGTTTGTATGCCCCTTGAGAATTGCAAGTTAAACTGAAGGCAGAGCCAGAAATGTATTAGTTTCGCATTTCCAAGCACCTGCCTCACACTGAAAGTGTCAAGGTCAAAAAGGGCATGTCAGGCAATTTTTGGGGATCCTAGCTACACATGCGAAACTGCAAATATAGCATCTAAAAATTTTTTAAAGTGCCATGAAGCTTACAGTTTGCCCACTTACCTCTTATCTTCAAATTTGACCGGGGCCAATTCGCATCTACGGCTACAAACTCTTTACTGCCTCCTTAATCTTGTCTGACACACGTCGTGGGATGAACGAACATCTAGAACCACGTAGCATTTCGAACCAATCGGGAAACATATTCATTGTGATTCGACCATTGACTTGAAGAGCCGCCGGAAAGAGCATTTTGACGTTTCTTGCACCATGGGTTTCTCGAGCTTCTTTAAAATGTGGCCAGAGAGTTTTACGTGCGTCCGTAATTTCTTTCGGATAGTCTCTAGAGAGGCCGACTGTTTGTGGGCGTTTTCCATGAGAAAATCAACCTCAATTGCTTGCGAAAATGTGACCATAATTTGTCGTGGTGGAGGAGGTTGTGCTGGGCCCATGTGTGGTGCTCGGGGTACAAAGACACGACCCAACCTAGATGCACAGAGAATGACGAACGAGTCGGGATCAAGATTCATTTTTTCAAGGACGGAAATCGCCTGATCAATACAATTTTCATTTCGTAGCTCAGGTATTCCGGACATCAGAACATTTGGAGCTCTGTTACGGGCCTCTATGTCTATTTGTTTATATTCAAGAAGTCGGAGTCTCTCGTCCGTGACCTCGTGCCTAGCTCCATTCATAAACAATGTACCTTCAATGTTATCAATTCTGTATTTTAAAAACCCTATGCTAGATACTTGTTCTAAAATAACGTTCAATTTCACTGGAGCTGACATTCTTACTACTCTAATGGATTTTATTCTCTTAAAGCCAAAATATGTCATGCTCTTTCTAAACGAATAATATTATTAATTATAAATAGCGGATCCGAACTTACATTGACAAAAACGCTTTATCCGAAACCTACTCAAAGAGAATATATCGCGATTTCTCACAAATGTTATTGGTTCATTGTACATGAATAACATAAGTCATGATGTTCGTCCAACTAAGTTGTTATTTGTTAGGCGAAATGACTAACGGATGATCAACAGATTTAAAACAAGAAATATCTTTAAAAAAGATAAACGGCGTAGATTGTATATGAAATGATGCAGTTTGTAGCTTGTATTATTCACTTCATCTTGATTTACGTGTAAATTAAATAATTTCATTGTGAATCCTTCACAATGACTTTATAGCGGACTCGCAGTTTTTTCGCGTAATATATTACACGTAGTTGCCCGATTTAAGACACGTAAGCACATTGTAAACCTCAGTCGCGATAAAGAATGAGTTTTATATAAGAAACGTATTGTAAAGGCATTGGTTGTGTTTATTCTTAAACCATAATGTATCAGATGATAAATCAATTGCTGAAAGAGTAAAATATATTTAGTGAAGACTTCAAGACTTACATAGCGAACTCATTGTTTATATCGCGTAGCATATTATATACAGCTGACCGATTTAAGAGACGGGTAAACATTTCAATTACTGAAAGAGCTGGGATAAATTTCCAATAACTAAATACTCACAAATATTACAATAATTCAAGCTCGCAGATTTTATTACTTAAATTTTCAGCTTTACAGTGAAAGTGTAACATCGTTTTCTTTAAGCCATTTCCACTTACTTTCACTTTTATTTTGTATAGGTTGATATAAAGAGTGACTGTATTGTTGTTGACAAAAAAATCCTAGCCAATGACGAGTACTGTAGTGTGCCTAATTTCAACATCTTTCAACACAAGAGAATAGAAAAGATCTAAACGTCACAGCAATAATCGTTTCAAACAGTGTATTAACTAATTGTTTAAAAATCCCACTAGATACCTCTTTATCCTGCTAGATGCCTCTCCGGTGGAAATAGCTACCAATCGAAATAGTTTATTAAATTTTCCCTCTGCATAATAATATAATACGAGTGTTATTTACAACACTTCATTGGTTAAAAAATTAGGTCAAAAGTGAGCTTAGACAGCTAACGCCGAAAAAATCACATTATGTTTACATAAATCATCGCGTTCGCCATTATTTGGCTTGCGGCTGACCCTTTGCTAAGCTATCATGGGGCAGGTAATCCAGTCTACGTTCATACAAGTTTCTTTGGAATCAACAAATTTGTTTGTCATTACATAACATCATGAACACAATCTAAAAGTAGTATTATTTTAAAAATCTTATGTGAAACTCCACGTCATTTGCCTTTGTCCAATATCATAAAACTAAGATTGGAGACCAGTCTCAAATCTCAAGCATCTGATTGACTGAAGTGGGGACTGGTCAGATGTATGAGATTTGAGATTGATCTCCAAATAAGTTTTATGCACTTGGGCCCTTATTATTTCCAAAATTAGTCACGAAAAATGTCGATTATTAGATATTCCTAACTTCAACCGCGATTTATATTTAAAAAATAACCCTTAATATGCTTTCAAGTGATTCGAATACAATGCTGCAGTTTGGGTAATGCTTTGAAATGTAATAAATTATTGTTTATGGTCTTGCGAGATAATACTGCAGTGTCAGTTACGACTGTCATAATAACGGAAACGCGGTTGATAAAATTAATGCTTCCGCGATTTCAAAATAAATGTTAATTGTTTTCGACTTTCATCTTTATTTTGTCACAATAACATCTATTCTGTAGACATTCATGGCACAGTAATGCGTATCTTCTTTCACTGTACATATATTGTATTTGTAATATTTAACTTGAATGATACTGTTTTTTTTCTTTGATTTTCCCTCTGCGTTTAAAGGGCTTGGGACCTTTTGTAAAGCACATGTGACAAGTCATATACATTAAAAACTTCAACATCAACAGATTTACTGTTGTATCCGTGCATTTTATGTCTGTCTTAAATTTGTATATGACTTAATACATGTTCTTTACAAGCCGCATTAAAAATCTAGAATCCCACGGACGTCACAAGGACATGTAATGAGACAATAGGGTAGCACTCCTCAGACCGAAGTCCGAGGTTTAACATACTGGCTATTGGGTCCGAAGACCTACTACCCTCAGTTCGCACCATAACGCGCCCATTGTGTTGCCAGAGGCTCAGGTTTGAAAGGTCATCATTACATCATTGTGACGGGATTCTTTAAGTCCTCCAGCGGACTCGGATATTTTTAGGTTCGAACCCAGTCGTATAGTCGGCACTCATCAGCGCACTCGGAAATAGGATCTATCTATCTCACCAGCGGACTCGGAAGTCAGATATCTAAATATCTAACTATCTCACCAGCGGACTAGGAAGTCGGATCTATCTAACTATCTAACCAGCAGACGGGGAAGTCAGATCTATCTATTTCACCAGCGGACTCGGAAGTCGGATCTATCTAACTATCTAACCAGCGGACTAGGCAGTCAGATCTATCTAGCTCACCAGCGGACTAGAAAGTCGGATCTATCTAACTATCTAACCAGCGGACGGGGAAGTCAGATCTATCTATCTCACCAGCAGACTCGGAAGTCAGATCT
This sequence comes from Corbicula japonica, assembly GCA_038501625.1. NCBI lineage: Eukaryota > Metazoa > Mollusca > Bivalvia > Venerida > Cyrenidae > Corbicula > Corbicula japonica. Next base: position 126,933 of record JAZAYU010000335.1, on the reverse strand, counting down.
ATCTAACTATCTTACTAGCGGACTAGGCAGTCAGATCTATCTAGCTCACCAGCGGACACGGAAATAGGATCTATCTATCTCACCAGCAGACTCGGAAGTCAGATCTATCTAACTATCTTACTAGCGGACTAGGCAGTCAGATCTATCTAGCTCACCAGCGGACACGGAAATAGGATCTATCTATCTCACCAGCGGACTCGGAAGTCGGATCTATCTAACAAACTATCTCACCAGGGGACTTGGAAATCGGATCTATCTAACTATCTAACCAGCCGTCTATGAAGTCAAATCTATCTAGCTCACCAGACTCATTCTCAGATAATATTGACAATTCATGTCGCCATCCTTTCTGGCAAAATAACTGAAAAAAGGGAGGCAGACAGTAGAGAAAAGCAATTGAGATTTGAAGTATACACATTAAACATTTTTTTTAAACAAATTCCTAACGAAAAGCTTGATTCGTAAAAAATTCATAATGCCATAAACATTAACAAAGTCCAGAAATCCCAGTGTCGCCAGCGAATTTTTCTTTCTTTTGAAGAAAAAAGAAGTACAACAAAACAGCGATTTGTAAATAAAATGACATATTATTTCCTCGTTGTTAGTGACATGATTCACTGAGAAAGTTATAATTTACAAGAACTCATTGTTTTCAGTAAATATATTTGGATTAAGGGATGTCGCCAAATTCAATAAATTTACAGGACAAAATTTTATTGTAGCCCTAACAACATTGAAATGTATGAAATAGCTAGATCTTTACCTTCGTTGCTGTCTCTATAAGTCAAGTTTATAAAAAAAACTTGAATACATATTCGGTTTTACCAATAAGATGTTATGAGAGGATGCTGAACTTATTTTTTTCTTCACGGAAAAATAGTGTTATAATCTACGGGACAAATATATTATTGGTGATGCATCTTTCTATTCATGTTCTGTGTCTAAACTTAAACCGGTTTCAAACGAACACGATATAGTAGAATTGTGACAAAATCAAGATATGCAAAAAGCAGTGAATTTCTATACAGGAATTTGTATCAAAATCTTGTTTCAATTAGATTTTCTCATTTACGTGACATTAATTTACGAGTCATAATTCTCAGATACTGATATTTTTGGGGTTTCATTGCTCCTTTTTGAGTATTTTTTGTTCCTTTGGCTATAGAACATCCCCAGATGTTGTCATTTCGCGTAGATGTCCATATTGTCGAAAGGTGCAGTCAGCATTATTCCAAAGCTTAAGGTGAGTTTTTAATCTTTTGAAAATTGATACTAACAGTAAAATCACTTGATGATTGCATGTATATTTCAATTTATTTTGTCAAAAGTAATTATATTAATATGTTTTTTGTGTAATAGAACAGACACACACTGAAAAAACAACTTGTCCCATAAAAGAGAGAAAAAGTCCCGTAGGTCAAAAAAAGAACATGGGTACTTATGAAAATATTTTTGTTGAATAAATATTAATGTGCACAAAATTATAACACACAAATTGTACCCGGAGAGAGTTGAGAAAATGCTTAAAGTATATATTCAATACATGCATTTATTTTTTGTTGCAGAATGGCCATGTCAAAGACTCAATGGATGAAATAATTTCGAAAGCGTAAGAAAGAGAATTTCAGAGAGCAGTGGATGGAAATTGAGGGCAATTTAAGGCATATTATGTACCTATTATACAGCTTACAGAAGATGATAATGAGATGCAAGTTGCAAGGAGAGCAAGGAGAGCAAAACAGAAAGAACTTAATCGTAAACTATAGTAAGAAAAGGAGATCAGCGTCACAACACGAAGAAGAAGAAAACAAACCAAAAACTTCAGAAACCTATGATGATAGTGCCACTGATGTTGTAAGCAGTTCAACACAAGGCGAAGAATTGCTTACTGCAAAGATGCCATTTCACTCACAAATTGCTAGTTCAAGAACAAGAAAGGAACCGAAGAAAAAGCATTAATTTAAAAAGATTTAACAAATGCATTAAGACACTTGAAGACTAGAATGATATGTTAAGAAAAATAATGAAAACTGCACATAAGCGCATTGAACGCTTAAAAGAATAATCTTACTCCAAAGAGCAAAACAGGTGTTTTTGAAGACCTTTGGGTTAGATCCCAAAGACTTCCCAGATATCAGGAAGAAGCTGTTGTTAGCCGAGTGTGTTAATACAGAGATCTGGAATACAATATGCCAAACGCCAATACAAAAGATTGACATACAAAATGGAATTAAGTGGCAAAGTTATGAAGAAATACAGAATAAGATCATGCAAAAGATGACATTCTTAGAAAGATGAAAAGTGATAATGGGTAATTTAGTGAAGAACCGAGCTCAGAAATTCAAAGCACAACAGAGGAAAGATGTACAGAACATTTTGAAGAGAGGTGACAACTCTTGTTTTGCCAGGTAAAGGTGACAGTGTTAAAGTTGGCACTGAGAAGAAACAGAATCAAGTAAACTTCACTCTATGAAGAAATCACACACAGTATGCTTGATTATAAATTACATGTTGATTTGCTTTAATGATTATGGCATAACATCGTTAAACATACCATTTGGTTAATATTTATGTACTCTAAACAATAGTCTGATCTACGGGACATTCTCTAATCATTTACGGGACAATAATTTATTGCAAATTTGCAAGATGATCAAGGCAGCGGTTTATAATTTGCTGATTATTATTATTTCCATTTACATCCTGGAAACTGAAAATGGTACAATTTGTCGATTTAAATGTTTATATTTTCAGTGATGTTAAACGTTTGATATATTAATTCTGAAATATATCATTTTATGAAATGGAATAAATTTTTGTTTTGATATTTTTTAATAACAATTTATTACAATATATTTCAAATGCATTAATTCCATATCTATATCACTGTCAATAACATATCAAAAATTTTATTTGATTCCAAAACCCTTACACACTATGCTGTAATAGTTTAAAGTTAAGGTGTGGAATATTAACATGATCCAAAATAAACCCATATATTGGCAATGTCTAACCTAGAAAAAAATACTTTTCTGTTTTACTATACTTTATCCCTTTTGGAAACACACTTAATAGACACACCTTAGCACTGAGACAAATGCAAAAACTATGTATGATAAAGTTGAAATTTCAACTTTTCTAACATGCAATTGTCAATATTATCTGAGAATGAGTCACCAGCGGACTAGGAAATAGGATCTCTCTATCTCACCAGCGGACTCGGAAGTCGGATCTATCTAACTATCTAACTATCTCACCAGCGGACTAGGAATTCAGATCTATCTAACTATCTAACCAACGCACTAGGAAGTCAGATCTATCCATCTCACCAGCGGACTAGGAAGTCTATTCTACTTTACTCTATTCTACTCTATTTTACTCTAGTCTAATCTAGACTCGGAAATAGGATCTATTCACCAACCTAAATAAATCTACAACAACAAAAAGAAAAAATACCTTCTAAAGTTTGACTGCGCCTCTTCTTTCTGTATCTTCATCTGTAATCTGAAAAAAAAAATCTAATCAGAAGAAAACAGTGTTAGAAAATGAAATTAAACCAAAAAATGCAAACAAATATACTTAAAGAAATTAGAAACGCAACTTCTTTAAACACAAAACATGTTTCGTGATTAAAGAAGTTGCGTTTTTCATTTCTTTTACTTTATAATATGTATTTGTAGAAATTAGAAAAGCAACTTCTTTAAACGTGAAATGTATTTCTTGTTTAAAGAAGTTGCGTTTCTAATTTCTTTAATTATATATTGGAAGAAAAAAAAAAGAAACAAATCAATGTAAGGCATCAGCAAGAGGTGCCTAGATTGATGTTAGGAAAGATTTAGGGGATTAGGTGAAGCTGTTGGCAAGTGGTGAATTAACATCATCTGCGCACCACTTGCTGATCGCTTTCATTTATAAACAAAAGAAAAATACTTATCTTTCAAAGTTTGACTGCGCCTCTTCTTTCTGTATCTGTTGCAGCTGGTATATGAAAAAAACTAAGAAAACGGAACTGAGTTAGAAATGAAATTAAACGTTAAACAAAGCAAACATTATTGGAACATCTTCAGGTTAACAATATTTGAACAATGAAACAACATATCATGTTACAATGGCAGACATTGTCAAGTAGTAAGCAGATGGATGTTAGAGGAAACATAGTTTATCAGTGAAAGACATCAGCAATGGGTGCCTAGATTGGTGTTACGAAAGATTTAGGGGATATGTGGAAGCTGTTGGCAAGTGGTGAATAAACATCATCTGCACACCACTTGCTGATGGCTTTCATTTATAAGGTATGTCTTCCCTTACATCTATCTGCTGCCCATTTGCCAATGGCTGCCTTTGTGACATGATATGTTGTTTTCATTCATCAGATATTTGTATCCTAAATTTATCAATTGAACAGTCTCCTTAATGTCTCGGCAGAACTCCTCAATGGAGACATCTGCATCAACCAAGTTTCCCACTCGACAATCTCCTCAACAGAGATGTCTTAATAACACACTTCCTTATAAGATAATAACAGAAATAACCTAACTAAACATGTAACCCTGGACACTTAAGAATAAAAGCTCGAATGTCCCGAGCTCAACATTGTCTGACAGAATTCCTTAATGGAGATATCCGCACTAACCAAGTTTCTCACTGAACAATCTCGTCAACAGAGATGTCTTAGAAACATAATCCCCTACAGGTTAATAATAACAAAAGAAAAATACTTTCCGTTTAAAGTTTGACTGCGCCTCTTCTTTCTGTATCTGTTGCAGCTAACATCCATCTGCTTACCACTTGCCAATGACTGCCATTGTAACATGAAAACACTTTCCATTTAAAGTTTGACTGCGCCTCTGCTTTCTGTATCTGTTGCAGCTGTTATCTGAAAAATACTTTTAATTGAACATTGTCCACGGACTCTTTTTAAACATGTTAACATACAATATTAATATGCACCCAAGTTTAATTGTAGCGGCATATGAGTGAAACGTTTACCATTACATTAAAATGAACCTTCCACCGGAAGATGCAATGTTCATCTCTTATCTTTTTCCGTTCGGCTTTAAATAAAAAAACGAATCACAACATAAGTTAACCTTAAAAGTAACCGGCGACACTAATAAACAAGGTTTGCGTTACGTTTAAAGAGAGCGGTTAACGAATGTCAGATAAGTAAGCTCTGAATTTTCAGCACCAGATGCCTAGTTGTTTGTGATTGTCTGCTCTCCGCCTGCCTTAAACATTCAACAGACTCGGTTCAAATTCGTTGATGAACAATATAGCTTAATTTTTTTTATTTATACCGGATCTGTAGGTTCAATCCAAGCCTGGTGGTATTGTAAAGGTTTGCTCACTTGCCTCAGTCAACAGACTAGGATTAAATCTGTTAACAACCGACTAGTACAAGTAATTGTAGACAATGAGTCAAAGGTTTACAATTACCTTATACTTATCGTACACATGAGTCAAAGGTTTACAATTACCGTATATGGTAAATAGGAGTTAAAGATTTAATATTACCTTATACGATACTTGTCTCTTTTGGCGGACGACGCACTCTTCATCTTTGTTTTCTCAGTTGATCTGGAAAGAACCGGCGACGTAAACACGGTGATTAAGCTACTCGGACTTTTTTATCAAATCGACGTCGCCCGACTATTTATGATCAAGAAAAGGACTTTTTGCGATGTTCAGTATTTAAAAAATGGACATGGAGCCAAAATCATCCGAAAATTACCATAATCTCGGGTAAGTTTGAAAAATTAGCGTCACCATATTAGGATATATAAGCCGTGTATAAAAGTCATAATTTACCGTCTTAGTTATTGATTTAACTCCTAGTTCTCTGCAAAGCAAGCGGCTCTTGAATCATACATTTGTATTTCACAAATGTCTCCATATTTACCATTTTTCATTTATAATTTGTATGTTTTAAAGATTTTGGCTATGTTATAATTGTGAATAAATGCGCCAATGGTAAATGACTTCGCTTTAGTAACAGTTTTAACTCCGTTTTTGAAAAAAAAAAACAGATTTATACCTCGCACATTTTTGCTATGGAAAAGGACTATTTATGATTACAGGTTTTGACTGATTTTTTAGGCACAGGACTACTTTCGATTATAAGTCAACAGACCTTTTATGATTTCCGTATTGCAGAAAAAGAAAGTTCAGCTCCAGTTTATAACTGAATCGACCAAAAAGAAATAAAAATAGGGAGTAACGGCCATTTCAAAGTGGTAAAGATACTTTTATCATGTTTTAAACATGTTTCTAGAGGCGGACTTTAAAATATGGTCTGGCTCAAGGGACAATACCACGTGGTTTGTGACGTCATTTTTTGGTATAACGGCAAGAAAAAAATAGATTCCCGTTTTCTCCAAAATTTGTATGAACTGGCCGCCCCCTTCCCCCACCCCAAAATATATTGAGGGTCTACACTGCATATGCACATCGTTAGCACTGAACCCTATGGGAATGGATTTACTTTGTTGCAACCTCGAATTTTTCTGGACTACTTCGCATACTTTATGAAATGCGTTAAACGCCGGTAACCAGTTTGCCTTACTCTGGCATTTCAGATTTGTGACAAGCAAACCAGAAGAAAAGAAAAGAAATCAGGTGCGGACCCAGAGGGGTTTCAGCGGTGGTGCTTGAATCCCCTTTTGGGACAACAATTTTTAATTTCGTTGGCATTTTGGCAAACAAATTGGAAATTATGTTACTACCCCAAGAATATCCTTAACAAACCCCCTTTCTGGAAATCTTGTATCTGGCCCCGGAAAAGAATCAAAAGTGGCAGGCTATCGTCATTAAACTTTGCTACATAATGCATGAAGGAGGCGGAGGGGTGGGGGAGGGGGTCGTGGCTGGGCACCGCGCGACAACCCGAGAAAACATTAACTACCACTTCGTCAACGTTAATACTGGCAGGGGCGACGCTCGTTATTTTACAATATTGCGGCGTTTATTTTTATTAATTATGCTAGAGACATGACAGAAACGAGCCCAAAAAGTTTTAGTTTACAAAAACCACAGAACGTACAACGAAGAAGAAACCAATGAAATACGTACCCCTTGATCTTCTAAACTGTCCATTTTAAAACTAAAAGATGAAAACTCATTCCGTATAAGACGGTTATTTTTCGAATTGGCAAGTTTTGGTTAAAGTTATAAATTATTACCGGAATCAATAAGTCCTGTTCCTCGATCATAAACAGTTCTACGACCCGGAAAATCCATTTTTCATTATTTTTTCTGCTAAATTGTTTGTTTGTTGTTTTTTTTACTCAATTCACACAATTGTCTAGAAATCATTGACAGAACGAATTTGCAATACATAATTTCCTACATATTTTTTGCAGAGTGAACAGGGTTCATTAAAAGAACTTTTTTCACAGCCTGGCCAGAAAATTGATACAGTGTACCTGTACAATGCGATTTTGTTTTTCTCTCTTAATAAAAACATCTCCATGATTCTTAAATATGTCATTTTTTCAAATAGAAAAAACACTGTGATATTCCGTCGTGCAATTATATTAATCATACAACACATAATTATTGCCATAAAAAGGGTTTTAGAGCATACATATCAAATCAAAAAAGTCCTTCTCTTGATCAAAACTAGTCGGGGGACGCAGATTTGATAAAAAAATGTCCGAGTAGCTTAACCTTAAAATAATCATCTGAAAACACAAACATTTAGAAATTGTAACAATCTCTGTAAACCCGAATTTTGTTAAAATAAAAGTTTATTCATCTCATTAATGTTTATGTATAAAGGTAAACATATCATTTTCTGCCACATTCTCATGATTCTAAATAGTTAAAAAAGACTATTTTGTCACATGTGGTTGAATAAATGATCCTAACATATTGGACGTTAGTGTTGTTTACAGATCTAATAAGAAACTCTCACCATATATATGATCTTGTCCGTACCGCACTATTGTGTGCTGCGAACAGGATCATGCTTCGTGTACAAACTTGAGTACTTCACAAAATTGTCACAGCACAGATTGTTCATTATTTCACAGCAAGCCACTTGTCTCAGTTGTATGATGATACTTCCACCAAAACTTAAATTCAAATTCAATATTTCAATATCTATAATTTTACATTAAATGGCCTACAATTCGCTACCTGCAAAGGTTGAACACATTCAACTATTATATGCATGTTCTTTTCCATACACGCTACTACTGTAATAATCTAAATCAGTATATATATTATTTGTATAAACTGTTGCTGTTTAATCATAATAATTTCGTTACAACTATACATATTATGTAATATATGTTGAATCGTCGTTTCCAATTATATTGTCGTCATTGATTAACATATTGTATGTATTTCATGTTTTTTGCTATTGTTGTTCTTTGTATTAAGAAACTTGGCATGTAAATCAAAGTTTGAACTCTTAAAATTAAATATGTGCAAGTATGCCAACACCTTGGGGATAAATTACGGTATACTCCATACACCTATTATTTCTCAATCAAACAGTGAATACAGTGATCATTTGAATATAAAGACAGTATAATGTATTGTTAATAAAAAAAGGTGGGACCATTTCAATATTCGCACACATAGTATGGATTCCAGTGCAATCTCACGATGATTGACTTGACCCAGTTGTTATCAGACTTAAGGAATGGTCATCTGAACATCATCAAATTGTCTATAAAGCCCCGGTCACAACCCGCCGTACGTGCAAGTGCGTGCTGTCTACGTGCAAAAACGTGGACCAAATTCAGGGATCCGTACGTGGTGAGTACCTCCTCCGAACGGATTTGGGAGCACGCAGAGACGCCGTAGCATTTTTAGTGCATGCAAAACTTACCCTGCGTTCGAGCTGCGTGCGTGCTACGGATTGACCACCCTTACGGGTGACGTGGGTGCCCTGTACGTCCACGAGCGCATAACGCACTGCCTCTGGGAGTCTTTGCATGCTTTGCGTGGTCCGTGCGTGGTCCGTGCTTCCTCAGTTCAACCGTCCAAAACGCGCACAGAACTCAGGCGGACCGTACAGAGCAAGTACGTGCTCCGCACTTACAACACACGGACCTCTGCGGTATATAAAATATTTCGAGTGTCGATAGGTCTGTCCTTATATATCTTGCATACCAGATCAGGTCATCCGGTGTTTTCGTGAAATATGCACTTAGGCGGCAGAGCCTCGTTACCGCCCTTGTGCATATTTCACTCGGGCTGGATCACGCGATCTTTACCCAACACACGTAAATGATACTTATAATATCACCCAACAGCGACCGAAATAAACGCACGTTCAACGCACTTGCACGCACTTACAACGAGCGAGCAGGTAAGAACACCGTACGTAGCCAGTACAGCCTCCGTAAGTTGACATGGAAATCACACGGAGATCTTGCGTTGTAAGCAAGTACAACTCACTTACCACCTACGGAACATACGATGCACGCAACCTTTTACCCCTAGACGTGGCGTGCGGACCATGTACTTGCACCTTGCGTGTGACGTGCGTCCTCTCTGCTCTTGCCACGTCCGACCAAAAAACGCCGCGAACGTAACCTCCGCAGAACACGTACGGTAAAAAAAAGACGCACGGCGGGTTGTGACCGGGGCTTAAGCGACAATGCGGATATTATATTTGAAGTTGATAAAACAATAAATTAGGAGCATTATTATTTAAACAATTATTTAGAAGAGAGAAATCTACTTTTATTTCTTTGTCTCATATTTACCCGTTCAGGAAATTCGATGAGTTTTACAAAAGGACACAAGTTTTAACAAAAGGACACAATATATTGTTGCCAGTGTCAATGATTATTACTAAAGTAGGCATTTGAAGCGGGCATTTAAAGTGATATTTTGTGTTATTTTGTTTTTGTTTGTGGAATAACCTACATTAACTATGAGATACATAAATTATGCAAATCTATATTTTACACACTCCCATAAAAACTTACGACTAAAAACTTGTTTCAAAAATAAATTCACAGATAAGTTCAAAACACGTTAAATTTTCATTTCGAGTCTTAATTAAGAAAAAAAAGAAAAAAAGAAAGAAAGAAAGAAAGAAAGAAAGAAAGAAAGAAATTTTGGATGAGAGAAAGTTTATTGCATCTACATTATGTACAAAATCTCGTTGGGCATCTGCGAATAAAAATAAAGTGTGGTCTGATAAATTGTGTACTATACGGACCACGGTATGTACCCACATAATGAGAATCGCGGATAATGATAGATTGTGAGAATAATGATAGATCGCGAGGTCGGAGGAAACACCATGGAGAGGTTAGTTATTGTATGAATTTCATGTTATTGTGATCTAATACTTATCTTTTGCGATAGATAACAATCAAGCGATGTCCTAGCCTTCCTCTCATACCCATACATTTGGAATCGGCCTTCAGATAAAGTAAAACAAAGGAAAATGATCACGCAACATTCCAGATTTTTACAAAAAACTACGTATTATGCCCATTTAAAATAAATTTAAAGATTTTTTTGTAAACGGCACTGCTATTTTCAAAGCCCTAACATAGACAATCAATATGCCACCCAGCTTTAGTCCGTATTATGAGTATATTCCTTAACAAACATCTTTTTTCTGAGGCACATGACGCAAATTGGATAATGGGGATTCGCTCGGTTGATAATGGGAAATTCAAATATTCATGAAATGGATAATGGTGGAGTTTTAGTATTTCTCCTAATTGAAATGTTCAGTTAAAATTATTTTATTTTAATAACTCTTGTATATAGTCCTATTTTGCTATCCACTGTGATCATTACAAAACATATGCATCTTTTCATTGTATTTATGACGTTTTTGGTCTTAGCTTTAAAATCAAATTAAAACGTTACAATGACAAATCGTATTGTACGGGGTTCCGTTGAGGCCATCGTTGTTTAGCACTGTCGCTGTCGACATCTTCGTCGAGAACACGAAACAACGATGCGAGATCGCGAAAACACGATGCGCGGTCGCGAAAGAACGATGCGAGAATGCGATATTTAAATTGGGTCTTGGCAGCTTACTTTCGCGACTAAGCATCGATGAATCGCGTTCTCGCCTGCTTTTTCAAGTTTTTGATGTCCAGCCCTTAGGCCGTCAAGACCTCGAAAACACGCTATTATATTATCATCGCGTCCTCGTACTTTCGCGTATAAAATGTCTAGACTCAAATTGTTAATTGCTGCCGTTGTCATGCTCGGAACTCTAGGTAAGGTAGCTTTAGCTTTATTTACTTACAGCAGTTCTTATGGTATTCGTTAGTGGGATTTGAGGAGTAGATTTGGATGATTGATATTAAATTTTAATGTTTTAGAACTGACTGTTTACAGTATAACTTAACTGACCAAATTAAAAGTAGCTTAAAGTAGCTGCATGAACTTAAACATGTCCATATACAGCATGTGCTGGATGCTCATATTTAGACCGGTGCCCAATGTTATAAACCTGAGCATGGAAACCAGTCTCAAATCTCAAGCATCCAGTCGCCATTTCAGCCAATCAGATGCTTGAGATTTGAGACTGGTTTCCATGCTTAAGTTTAACTTTATAACCATCAGACCAGCCCCGTGATGATAAAACTTTTTTCATGCTCAACTCAGTTCTGTGCTCTAACTTAAAATGTCCGGAACATCAACAGTCTTCATAAACAAGTAATAATAATGCCTATTTGTTCAACAGTTGTTGTTGAGAGCAATTTTGTCATATTTTCAGTTTAAAATGTTTTATTTTATATAATGTACACAATCGAAGTCATCAAATTTTCCTGCTCAAATTGAGTCGAGCACGAAAAAAGTTTTATAATCACGGGGCCTGGTCGAGTCTTGTTTGTCACAGGGATTTGGTGGGGTGGCTAGAACCACTTGTTTGGTCAGCAATGTTTTATTTTCATAGAGACTTTGCAACTGCCAGAAAGTTTGAAATTATCATGTTACTAACATAAGACTGCAAAAGCGACCTCCCTTTCTGGAAATCTTGTATCTGACCTTCTACATTTTCGCAAGCAGGCATGCGCAAACACACAATGTAGGGGGCAACTCTTAATGTTCCACTCTATAAAGGGAGGGGGCATAAAAATAATTTTGTTTCAAGTTTTTGTTCATGGACAAACAGGGACAGGCAGCACCAGATGGAAATCATCTGTCCACATGCCTGGATTAATGTTTAACCCTTTAGTTCAAATCTATGTTTATCCCTTTTGCGACCAGTGTAGATGCATTACCCTGATCAGCCAGCACATCTGTGCCATCTTATCAGGATCTGCAATGTTTGCTTATCTGTCAGAAATATATTAATTAATCTCAAATCAAACAGGGCAGATGCTGATCAGATGTCAGGGACATGGCAGCTGATCTGGATCTAAACTGTTTGTCCATGTAATTAACTATTTAGGGTGTTAATGCAATGGGACAAGTTAAATCCATAAACAACCATTAAATTCAAATACAGAATGAGTTACACATATATTCCACATATAAACATATCCACCACATATAAACATATCCATTTCTCCTAGTGTCACTTAAGAAAAGACAAACATGAACTAGAGGTATTAAATTTATTATATTTACCAAGTGCTGGATGAGAGAATACTGAATAACAATCAAAATAAATACATTTCAATGCATTAAATAATCACTTATAATACAGATATTTACAGAAAATTTACCCTTTACTCCATACACAGGTTTTGTTGCATGTGCAGACAGTGTAGATCCAGATCAGCCGGCATATCCATGTCATCTGATCAGGATTCCTCACTGTTTGTTTTTTGATACATTATTTCTGACCAAGAAGAAAACAGTGTAGATCCTTTTAAGATGGCATGGATGAGCTGTCTGATCTAGATCTACACTTGTGATAAAACCCACAAATATGTAGTAAAGTGTTAAATGAACTATTTGTACCCTTCACTCCATAGATACAGTTGTTTTTGCATGGGTGAACAAAGTTTATCCGAGATTAGCTGGTAAATCCTTGCCATCTTATCAGGATTTACACTGTTCCATTTCAAGTTTATTTGATTATTTTTTACCAACCAGCGAACACTGTAGATCCAGATCAGATGGCACAGCTATCCATTTGGAGTAAAAGATTTATCGTTCATGTACAAAGCATCCAAAATACACTCTTCAACAGCCTTACAAGTGACAAGGGCCTCAAGATCATGAAACTATAGCTGAAGACAGGTCTCCTAACGAATAAAAGAGTGAACAGTTTAGATCCTGATCAGACGGCACAGATGTGCCCATGCAATAAAGGTGTGTCTATGGAGGAAAGGATTAATAAACAAATGGAAATACCAAACCAGAAAATAAACCCCTTAACTCCATAGATACAGGTTTTATTATATGGGGGAGCAGTGTAGATCAAGCTCAGCCAGTACATCCATCTAATCAGGTTCCGCACTGTTCACTATTAGAATCAGTGGGTTATTTCTGACCAAGAAACGAGCAGTGTAGAATCTGACAACATAGGTGAGACAGTTCATCTAGATCTACACTGGTCACACACACAATAAACACATATAAATGCGGTAAAGGGTTATTAATAAATTTTTTAACCCTTGCCTTCATAGATATACCTTTTTAAGCATGTGCGACCAGTGCGGATCCAGATCAGCCATCTGACCAGGATCTGCACTGGTCGCATTTCAGTCAGAAATAGCCTAATGAATTATAAAGCGAACAGTTTAGATTCTGATCAGACGGTACAAATGTGCCGGCAGATCTGGATCTAAACTGTTTGCCCATGCAATAAAAATGTATATATGGAGGAAAGGGTTAAAAGTTGTCTGGTTTCTTGTGTGTGGCATTTTAGAGGAATATCTCACCATGCTGCATTCATTGAAATTCTTAAAGATTGCAGTTCTAACAAATGCTATAATGAATTATTGATATGTTTATACTGCCAAAACAGTCATGACAACAAAATTAATTCTATTTCTGCCAAATACAGAGTCATGTATAATGCACAATTTGTTCAGCCATTTAGGACTTGTATTAAGTCTTCTTTAAGAATATACATGTATTAAGAAAATGGTAGATGACACCAAGTCATCATTCCTATGAAATTATTTATACATTACAGATTTTATTTTCTGATGCCAACTGTAATTTTGCAAGGATCAACTAAATTTTACCAAGTGTTTTCAAGAACCACACCAGGACCTTTCCGTTGGAGTAATTTTAATTTTTTTAAAGTAGACTAGCAGTTTTGGATGCTATGTCGTTAAAAGAAAGGTAAACAGTTGATGGACAGACAAAGGTGTTGAGAGAAACTCACAACTGCCCACATGGTGCCCAGGAGAGCTAAACAAGAGCTGTCAGAGGAGACAGCACGCTCAACTAGGAGACCTAAGTAACTATCATGTGGATAAGGGAACAAAACATTCATACACATTTTTTCCAACAAAATATATTTGTAATGGAGCCAAGAAATAAAGTTTTACAGTAAATAGGAGAGCAAATCCACAAATAGAATAAATGCAGATACAGTCCTCCACCAAAACACAACTGGTATAAAATCCGTAAAATGTTACCTAAACGTCCTATGAATTGGCAAAAATCATAAATTTATATGTAAGACAACCAAACTCTTAACAGTTCACGAAAATAAAATGCAGGTCAATTTTATAAAATGTAAACCTGCAAAGGATAATATCTGGATACTATTCTCGTATTTGATTTAATTTATAATAATGTTACTTAAGGACAGGTAAACAGAAAGATGCAAAGAAGCACTTCAAGTCTTCATGACGACTGTATAAAGGACCTTTGAGATTGAACATGTTCTCATGATAATCTCACATATTGTCAGTTTCTCTTCACCAAGCTAAATTTCAAAGCTGATGGCTGCTTACACTTCATCCATTTCCATTTCTTCATCGTCTTCTGACAGAACCTGCAGGTATGGAATGTCTGCCGCTGGCTTGAACTTGTAGGCTGTTACCACAAAGAACAAAATAGTCGCCAACTCTTTGGATAATTCATTCAAACACTCGTATTTAAATGGAACTGTCATCTGAAACATGTAACAATAGAAATATAACCCTAAAATGTCTGTAATCTTATCATTGATTGATGTTTACATTGCTTAAATATTTGCAATTAAGTCTGGTGTCAACTGTTGCAACTGTAGTGCAAGCTTCAATGTTTTCCAAATCTACATCTGATACATTATGAAAACTTGGAGCTTATGGCTTAACCCTTTCCTCCATAGATACACCTTTATTGTGTGGGTGAACAGTTTAGATCCAGATCCGACAGCACAGATGTGGCAACTGATCTGGATCTAAACTGTTCGCTTTTTTATTCATTAGGTTATTTCTGACCAACATGGGACCAGTTCAGATCCTGATCAGATGACAAGGCTGTGCCTGCTGATCTGGATCTACACTGGCCGCACATGCGTAAAAATGCGTATCTATGGAGGAAAGGCTAAACTTGGAGCTTATGGCCTATACAGACCTACTTCAGTCTGTGTCCACTGTAATCCATTCAATCAGAGAAGCATTTCTTTAGATCTAGAAAGAGTTTAGATTCTCATCAGACTATGAAAGTCCACAATTTGGTCAGGATCAACACTTCTGGAGATGGTGTGTTGCATATCACTACTAGGAACAGGAAGCAAAATGCATGAGAACACAGTTCAGCCGAAAATATCCAATGACAAGGTCAACCTGATTAAGATTAGAACCAAAAGAAACAAGTTCAGTATAAAACCTTGCTTCCAGTTTTGACGCACATGTTTTTTTTTTCAACAGTGACTATTCAGCAGCTTTGGCCTTAGAATGATTAACATTCAACTCCTTAAAACCATACACTTAACCCTTTCCTTGATATATACTCATTATGTGCCGGCTGATCTGGATCTAAACTGTTTGCCCTAGCAATAAAGGTGTATTTATACAGGAAAGGGTTAAGGAAGTCTACCCCTAATGAGCTTCTGTTGATATCGCCACAGTTTAGTTGCAGCGGTAGTTATCGTTTTTGCCCGGTGAAAAATGTAATTTTACCAAATTACACTATTAAATGCAATTAATCAAAATACAAATAAGAAGAAAGACTACATACCACAAACAATGTGGTGGTATCACTGTGAAGGTTTGTGTTTGCCCTTTAAGTAATTAAAACCTGTTGTGTCATTGACGAACAAGTACAAGGGTGCAGAGTCATCACCAATTATGTCATATCACACTCTGTTAAATGGATCCAGTAATGAATGAATTAAAACCTTCTACTCTGTATGTAAGCATTTTTTGCATATGTGAACAGTGTAGATCCAGATCAGCTAGCACATCACATCTGTCTGATCAGGATCAACACTGTTTCCTTTGTTTTTGTCAGAAATAAATTAACAAATCAAAAAGCAAACAGATTAGATCCTGATCAAACAAAATAAATGTGCCAGCTTATCTGGATCCACACTGTTCCCCCTCGCCATAAAGCACATAAATAGAGGTTTAGCAGAATGGAATAAAACTCCACATTTGAATATTTTTAAAGAATTTTAATTTTTAATATTTATGTAAAGACAATTGAACAAATCTTTAGCTTAACCTTTTTGTCCATAGACATGCCTTGACGGCATGGGCAAACAGTGTAGATCCAGATCAGCCGTGCCATCTGATCAGGATCTGCACCATTTGCTTTATGATTCATAAGATTATTTTTTACCAAAATGTGACCAGTGCAGATCCTGATCAGAGGGCATGGATTTGCCCGCTGATCTGGATTTATACTGGTCACACATGCGTAAAAATGTATTTATATGGAGGAAAGGGATTGATTTGAAATTAAACAATCTCCACTGCTCAAGATTTGAGACTGGTCTCCAATCTGAGTTTTATGATCTTGGGGCCTGTATAAAGTCTATACAAGGATAGATAGTTTACCAGGATACAGTCTTTTTTACCAAAAAGAAAACATTAGTATTGAAGATTTAGAAAACACTTACAATGGTGTCTCTATCAATAGCTGAAGCCTGGAACATGCTGGTCAGAGTCTGATGGGTTTCTGTACATTATATGGTGTGTTGATAAACTGTGGGGAAAAACTGTTTGTTGTTACTTGAATGAATATGTCGGACAAAAGCGTGTTAAAAGGGTTGGGTGTCCCTAGATCACAGGCGTAACCTTCGAACTGAAAGAGGACATTGGAAAATCGTCACACATCTAAGTAATATAAGATAACTAGGATTAAGTGAGAAATTAATTTTTTTGTACTGGCGATTGTACCCATCTTAAGTGAATGAAAACTGATACACTGCTGCAGCTAAATGCTTGTAACTGTAACCAAATCTGAAGTGAATGAAAACTGATACACTGCTGCAACCAAATGCTTGTAACTGAACCTGGGTCTACAGAGTTTGCAGCCAATGTCTTTATCAGTCAAACACTTAATACTGTAAGAAACACAAGCAAGTTGAAGTTTATTGCAAAAAATTTTAAGTTTGGTAAATGTGCAATCAAATATTAGTAAGATTAAAAGATAAAACAAATGATGATTTTAACTTTTCATTTCACAGCTATGTACATTTACAGTATAATCATTAAAAGAGCTTAAACTTAGAAGTTCTGTTTCCAACAATTTGTAAGTGTTTACTCACATCAGTCAATAGTAACGTTGCTAGTGTAAATGCATTTCTTCAACATTACAGCTCCAGATACACTGTCAATCACTCGATTGGATCACCTCCAATCTCATAGTGTACAACACTATGTGGAGCCTGAAACACAACAGTTTTAACATTGTGATCATTATCCGATGTTGGGAGCTGTAATTTGGAAACTTCATATAAGCAGAAAGAGCTTAATGCATCTGAAAGCCGAGATTTCTATTAAAATATCAAAGTTTTGCCCTTTAACATGTTTAAAGCTGTAGAAACCAAACTGAACGAAATCTCCCAGTTGTAGATCAGCACAGGAAGGCCTCACTAACATGGGGATATACATTAACTGGAAATGTTAGCTATCTGAAAAGTCTCGTTATCTCACTGATAACTCAAACCAGTAATGCTAAGATGGAACTGGATAAGGAACTACAATATATAATGGTCACCTCTTTAGATCAGAAATAACCCAGGAATCTTTAGATCAGATGGCACAGATTGGGATAACACCCATATTACATGGAGTAAAGGGTTAACCGAGTAAAGTCAACAGAAACCATCACTTACAGTAGTGTCATGGATAGTTGCTGCGATGTACCTAATGGGTACTCCAAAATTCCTGTGTGTAGAGGATTGTTGAGATGTACTGTTGCAGAGTTAACACTGGTGGGAACAGATTGCAGTTGACATACACCACTTCCACAAAGATGTCCGACAGTCGATGGTTTTCACCATCTTGAACTTGTACTCTTACCTGATTAGAGAAGATAAACCTTTTTAAAAATGAACATTTACAGAATTGTAAACAATGTATTATTAAATATATCTTCAAGCAAAATGAACTGATAATATGATGCAAACTCTGTCATTTAATAGCTTCATATCATTCATTTCACCTTTAATTGAAGCTGCATATGTATAAATTTATCATTAATTTAGTGATCACTGACATTCTTTAACATGTCTTACAAACCATTGCAATTTTTGTTAATATGCCAAACAGTAGTCAATTCATGAAAAAAGCATATAAATAGGCTTACATAGTGGACCGATGTGGCATGGGAGGGTATGAATGCTCTGAGGGGAACTATTCCGTTTACAGGTCTGATACCGAAGAATGTTGATGTAGAATCATCTCTGATTATGTCATACTCTAGACTTTTAAATGGAGCCTGAAAACAAATATCAATCTTAAAGCATAACCTTCAAATTCTAAGGTGTCCATTTCTGACAATAATTAGAACTGTGATTTAAACTTCATTAACCTAAACATACATATACCAGTCAATCAAAACCTTGAGTAGCAGAATGCTTTTGAATTATTAGAGTTACAAAAGATTATGCCATTCAAAGAAAACCAGTTCACACCAATAATATCCTAATTTCAACAGTTACTTGTGCCCAGCCCTGCATGAAATCTTTGCACTTTTCAACAGCACTCCTAAACAGAATATTTAAAATTGAGAATTCTTACTGAAGATGGCCCTAAAAACATGCTATGAAAACTAATCAGAAACCTGAATATCAGCATCTGTGGCTGTGACCCTGTAAATACTGGTGCCATTGCCCTAGTTCCGGTTGACAGTGGTTGTGTATGAATCACTCTGGAACACTGGAGGAGCCTGGTTCCTGAGGATGTTTACTATCAACAAGGCATCTGCTGATCGGAATGGGGAACCGTTGTCCCTGGCAACCAGTGATACCTGTAAGTACAGTAGTTTAAACACTTCATTTAATGATAATATAACAGAATAGAATTTTATTTCCAGTTTAAGAAAACAGAAAATAGTTGGGGCATTATATATTTGATTTTAAGTAAAGTTTTATTACCATGCATGCTTAGAAAAACAGATATGTATGCATATACGCCTTTCCAATAAACAGTTTCGCAGTCCTGTACGAGTTACTTCCAGCCACTGGAAATCAATCCAAAACGAGGCTCTGCGTGATAGCTGAACGATCGCACTAATGGCTTAAGCACATAATAGCAAACATTATCCACTACATTGCAGGTCTGCGTTCGTCGCCGGCGGTGAAAAAATAAGTTGCTGGTCTGTTATTCTAGCCAGACTTTTTTATTTTCACTATTTGTTAGATATTTAGATTTTAATGATTTAAGAACATGTACCATTCTTGTTGATAGTAGGCAGTATGAAACGCAATTTGGATAAACATAAGCATTAATTTTACCAATTCTGTACAACAATTTCTTCTTAATATCTTTTCCGCTGAAAATATATTTTACTGGTATGAATGTTGCTAATTGCTAAGACTGGCAATGCGCTATTATCCGGAAATCGTGATATGTCAACATCTGGTTACATGATCTGTAGACAAAAAATTTACAATCTAAATTTTTTGACACTTAAACATTTGAACAATAGAATTGTCCTAATAATTTATGGCGTTTATGGTCAACGAATAAATAATTTGAATTTTTAAAATGTTACATACACTTCACAAACAAATATGATTGATTCTGTCTTGAAATAAAACAGGATCGGTAATCTAATTGTTTGTTGTAAAAGTATCATTCGTAGAATAAAATCCAAGGATACAGATGCCGGCTTCCAATAAAGATGGAAATATTTATATTACAATATGGTTGCATATCCAATTTAGATTTCTTAGGTTTGACAGTTTGTAATTTATAAAAAGCCCAAACGCTAATTAAACATATATACGAGGGTTGTTTAATAAGTTCGCGGACAGCGGTGTTTATTTTATTATTGTTCATCCAAAGTTAATGAAATTTTCAGGTATTGCGGAATCATGTTTAATAAAATGGTAATTACAAATTTTAACTTTGTTTTTTTCGAAATGCCCATTTTATTGAGGAATAACGCTACCATGGTAACGTTCTACGGAGCAGTCCGTAAAATTGGCATAACTCTTGTTTTTAATGCTTTAAAATGGTAACTTTGAGACGTCGAAATTACGCGGGAACGCGTAACGTCAATACTCAATATGTCAACGTCATTTCCGTTAATTTTCATTGACATCCGTTGTTTTCGCTCGTCGGTACAGCAATTTATCGCATAGTGATAGAGAAAACCATGACGTCAAATTTAAACGTTGAAACCAGGGCAAATATCAAGTTTTGCGTTAACCTAGGTCATACACCCACGGAAACGTTACGATTACTTGAGAAGTCGAACTCAGCAAAGTGTTGTCGCACTATTGTCTTCAAATGGCATGAGAGATATCGCAACTGACACGAAAGTATTAACGACAACGCTAGATCAGGAAGACCGAGATCGGCGCTACATTCTGACGTTGACATTATAGCGTTATTTTCGACGTCGTGCTCCGTAAATCGTTAATGTACCTTTTGTTTTATGTAGTTATTTGTTTATTGTTAATGTAAAACTATTACCAGTTGTTGTATTGTATTCGACTTGAATTACAGATCATGCACATATAAATTTTATACATGTATTTTGTCTTTTTCTGTTTTTACGACCGCTGTCCGCGAATTTATCAAACAACCCTCGTAAAATGTGTTGCCAAGATTTGTTTCTTATTGACGGCTTTTGTTTCTATAACGTGTCGTAATGTTGATTAAGAATCCATATAAGTGCTAAATCAAATACATTTGCTGGAACATCCAGTATTTAAAGGACTACGAAATACTTAAGAATTGGGAGGAGTAGATACCTTGCAAATAGTAATTACACGATCTCTATTGGTCAATGATATCTGTCCCTTTAAGTAATTGTCAGATGACCCCTTGTGCGAGACAATTTGACATTTTTATGGCATGCCGCCTTCAAAATCATTCGCCGCCGACATAATCATAACATGATGTCATTAGTTGATTAGACAGGCTCATCCGGAAACGAGACTCAATTTAGCCGTGGAGAGAACACTGGCTGTTAGTTCAAGTCGTTTACTGTTTAACCCGAGGAATAATGACTTGACACTTTTAGTCAAAGAAACTTGATTGTTTTATAAATTATTTACAAAAATATCATGACACCAATGTATTATTACTAATTCAAAGAGAAAATATATTTTTCAAAAAAAAGAATTTTATGATAAAAAAGAAAGTTGTAGGTACATATTCCCTATTACGTTAATACAGTAAGCAATCATTTTTCCCGTAGAGCAGTCACGTGACTGGACAGGGGAGGTAACCGAAAAAATTCATCGAATTATTGGAAAGGCGTATACATGTATACGTAAACATGCATTACATCAGCCTTGAAAACACTTCTATAATTCCTTGGTAAGGCATGGGATTGATAAGGCTCCTGTTCATAAAAATCACGGACGGCAGTACAAAAATTAGGTTTTGTTTAAAACTTTTAGTACAGAATTTCAGCAGGCATGTATAATCAAGCATAATTAACTACTGGTTAAATCATCTGAAAAAATGACTTTGAAATTATATTATTTAAACAAAAGTCACCATTGGTCATGTAATTTATGAGGCTTCAGAACTTGCACATACCAATATTTCATGTTAACAGGACTAAAATGATCTGATATTGTTCGAAATTTCCAATCCAGAAACACAGGCTCCACTTACATTGTATTGAGTAGCAGAAACAACGACGATGCTGGTACGCAGGCAAATCTGTCCGTTGGTGGGTCCAACATAGAACACGATGCAATTCAGCTATGTAGCCAATATGGAGTAGGTCACAACATTGTTGGGAGCCTGCCAATTATCAAGGACACCAGTAATGACTGTGCAACATAACTGCATACATAAAACTCGGTTAGAATTTATTGATAATGTCCCCATTAAGAACCAGCTCCCTAGCATGACTTGACAACAGTTTGTAACAGATTTTAGTACAAATTACTAAACAGAACATTCCAAATAATATATGGTCTTCCCCAGAAAAGAAATCAAGCATAACAACAATGTTATCATAACAATTTAAAACAAGAGGGCCAAATGGCCCTATCGCTCACCAGATTCTTGGAAGCATGAAATGAAAGGGTGGAAAGAATTCCAGGAAAGAGCAAGTACACAGCTTTCTTTTCAACAATGTGAAGAATGGGTTTTATAGTTTCACACAAAGATATGTTTTCACATTTGATAAGGTGATTATTCTACTTGATTTGCTGTGGTATTATAGCATTTCATACTGTTACACTTATGTATAATTCTAAGAAGGGTTTAGTCTTCAACCAATTAGATACATGCAGATAATGTTTTCTATTTCGAGGCACTAGTTTGGTTGTTATTAATAGAATATACCTTTGCTACAAAAATGTTTAACTCTTTTTTCCATATATATTTATATATATATATATATATATATATATATATATATATATATATATATATATATATATATATATATATATATATATATATATATATATATATATTAAAGGCTACCACTGCAGATCCTGAACAAACAACACAAATGAGCAGGCTGATCTAGATCTACACTGTTGGTATTGCATAAAAATGTGTATACATGTATATGATGAAAGAGTTTAAGACTAGTTGGGTGAATATCAGGGCCAAAAAGCATAAAACTGGGACTAGAGACCATAATTAGTGCTCAAGTATCTCATTCACATGAAAAATATGACATGCACAATTATCTAAACTGTATACTGAACAACTGTTGAAATGTCATGCCAAAATCTGTAAAACTGTGGAAGTTAGCATTAGCAGATTTGATTAATATCTGCTTGTCTCCTAAAACTAATGAACTAAACCATAGGAAAAACATGTTCGCACTTGAACACTTAAAGGTGAATATATGCGAAAAGTTTCACATCATATTAGCCTGTCTTAAAATGAAAAAGTTATTTGTGTCATAATATTTTGTAAAATTATTCTTTCTATGAAAAAATGCTGGAATGATCCATATGAAGAACTGTTCAAGAAGTTCACGTTACAGGGTTTGTGACTGTTACATAGTGCTCATTTCAAGGGAAAATAATCAATTGAGCAACAATGAAAAGTATGTCATAAGTAAAAGTATGTGCATTTGAACACTTGATGATCATACATTGTACAGTGAAACCCCTCTATAACAGAGATCTGAGGGACTAAGGGAAAGTGTCCTTAATAGCGGGTTGTCCTTAATTGTGGGTATAAATCAAGAAGAAAACAACATTTGCGTTCTTTAAAAACTTGTCCATAATACTGGGGTGCCCTTAATATTGAGTGTTTGTAATGAGGGGTTTTACTGTATTTGCAAGCATTTAAGGCAATATTTTCAAAATGGGTGTTCAGTTTACCTATATTTTGTGTCATTCTTTGACACTCTGTCAGAACAAGAGGTTGAATTAATTGAACAAGTAATTTCCATTTTACAGGCAACACTAAGTTTCATGTTAGAGTTGCATTTGAAAGGGATATAACTCATGAAATATTGAAACTGGAGGTATCATTCTTGTTGTCACAGATGGCATTGTTAGTGCTGATGATATATTCCAAGTACGAAGTGAATAAAACCAGTACTTTCAAAGTTATAGGCAACATTAAGTTTCATGTTAAAGATGCATTTGAAAGGGGCATAACTCAAAAAATATTGAAACTGGAGTTATCATTCTTGTTGTCACAGATGGCATTGTTCATGCTGATGATATATTCCAAGTATGAGGTGAATAGGACACGTACTTTCAATGTTATAGGCAACATTAAGTTTCAGGTTATAACTAAAAAAATATTGAAACTGGAGTTATCATTCTTGTCGTCACAGATGGCATTGTTCGTGCTAATGATATATTCCAAGTATAAAGTAAATAGGACAAGTACTTTCAAAGTTATCGGCAACATTAAGTTTCAGGTTAAAGTTGCATTTGAAAGGGGCATAACTAAAAAATATTGAAACCAGAGTTATCATTCTTGTCGTCACAGATGTAAATTGTTAATGCTGATGATATATTCCAAGAATGAAGTGAATAGGACAAGAACTTTCAAAGTTATAGGCAACATTAAGTTTCAGGTGAAAGTTTGGGGGACTACGGGGCGCCGCCGCTGCTGCCAAACAATAGGATCCCTAAAGAATTCAAGCAGACCTTTGGTGTTCTGTTAGTGAGTTTATATATTGGGGTCTATATGGACAAATATGATTGTTCAATAGTATAGTCATACTTAAGTTTAAAGTTAGGGCTTTAAAAACAGTGAGTGAAATACTTATTAAGCTCGATTTTCAAAGTACTATAACGTTAAAATGCTAATTCAGTCAGTACCTGTAAAAAATGACATAAATGTTACCTTATTCAAATCTCCAAGCTCTGTTGTTAAATTAAGTTAACACTGACCTAAAGCATTCCAGTTCAAGAAGGCACTCACAATGAACATGAGCAATGACCTCTTATATATCTTAACAGCAAATATTGCACCAACTCTAAATATAAACTGAAGATAGGTAAAGATATTGAATTGTAGACACTTAAAATTTTTCACTCTGCTACTAAAGTGTTTGTTTCAAATTTAATCACAGATCAACCAGCGAATGAATTGTTCAGGAAAGATTGAATTTTAAAATGGTATGAACTCTGTGTCAAGGTCTGGTTGATAACTGTAGAAGAACACAATTAAACTCTTGAGTTCTGAGACCGGTATTGTACTCGACACACCGCCATGTCATGGTGAACATTTGTGCCAAGTTATTTTGAAAAGCAATGAGAAATAACAAATTTACAGGGAAGACAAGTTAATTCTATTTTCATTAACAGTGACCTAGTTTTTGGACCAAGATGTCCCATATTCAAACTCGTCCGAGAAATTGCTGGGTCAGACATCCCGACCAAGTTTCATGACAATCGAAACAAAAATGTGACAGCTAGAGTGTTAACCAAAAAATTATATTTTTAATTACAGTGACCTAGTTTTTGGACCCATATTCGAACTCGTCCAAGAATAATTGGGACAAACATCCTGACCAAGTTTCATGACAATCAGAGCAAAAATGTCACAGCAACAGTGTTAACAGGGAAATTCTATTTTTAGTAACAGTGACCTAGTTTTTGGACCCAGATGATCCATATTCGAACACGTACAAGAAATCATTGGTACAAACATCCTAAGAACATCCAAGAAATTACTGGGACAGACATCCTGACTAAGTTTCATGACAATTGGAGCAAAAATGTTACGGCAAGAGTGTTAACAAGAAATTTCTATTTAAAAAGCACTAATGTTGTTTTTAGACCAAGATGACCCATATTCGAACTCGTCCAAGAAATCACCGAGACGAACATCCTGACCAAGTTTCATGACAACAAAGCAAAAATGTGACCGCTAGAGTGTTAACAAGAAAATTCTATTTTTAGTAACAGTGACCTAGTTTTTGGACCCAGATGACCCATATTCAAACTCATCTAAGAAATCATTTAGACAAACATCCTGACCAAGTTTCAAAACAATCGAGGCAAAAATGTGACCGCTAGAGTGTCAACAAACTAATGCATAATGTACTGACCGGCGGACAGACAATAAAACTGAGACTAGAGACCATACTCAATTCTCAAGCATCTGACTGCCAAAAACTGAAAAAAATGAAATGCATGAGTTCTGAGACCCCCTATTTATATGCCAGTTTGTTTACATACACTGTATACAGCTGAAACCTCTCTTTAACCCTTTCCTCCATAATTACCCATTTTTATGCATCTGCGACAAGTGTAGATCCAGATCAGCCGGCAAATTTGTGCCATCTGATCAGGATCTGCAGTGGTTCCAATGGGTCAGAAATAACCTAATGAATCAAAAAGCAAACAGTGTAGATCCTGATAAAATAATATGGGTGGATGTGCCAACTGATCTAGATCTAGGGTTAATATAGTCTGAACATTTTAAGAATTAGCTTTAAATTTGTTGTAGTTGGTGTTTTAAAGCGACATTACTTCAATTTAACCCGCTCTTGTATGAAATATTACATGTATTTGGAACTATAGTCACTAATTTGCAGCATTAGTTCGGGCTAATAAAATTTTAATTTACTGAATTAAATTTGGTCCGCGCGACTAAAAACGAAAGTAAGATTTTCGAAACGTCACAGAAATCGAGATCGCGCATGAAGTTGTCGCGTCGTTAAAAATAAATGCTAAATATAGCTCCATTATATTTAGCTTCTTAAAAGTTCGTGAATGACAATTTAACAATATCATTTAAAAATCCCATCTATAAGAAAGAATTTGACCAGACCTTTTGTGTTCTGTTAAAGAGGTCATAAATTGGAGTCTATTTGGACAAAAATGATGTTTTTAGTGGTATATTCTTATTTATATTATTATAATTTTAAAGCTGGGGCTTTAATTACAAACAGTGAATAAAATATTAAGAAAAGTCTGATATTCAAAGTGCTTTAAAGTAAGAATGTTGTTTACCTTATAAAAACTCCCAGAGCAAAGTTCTTAAAATTGCATAACACAGATCTAAGCAGGAAAGTTCAGTAGGTCATTCATTGACCACGGAAAATCACATGCTGGAGTTCTGAGACCTCCAATTAACTAGCCATTTTTTATACATACACGTACAACATAACCCTTTCCTCCTTATATACGCATTTTTACGCAGGTGGAACAAGTAGATCCAGATCAGCTGGCACATTCCTGCCGTCTGATCAGGATCTGCACTGGTCCCATTTTAGTTAGAAATAACCTAATACATAAAAAAGCGAACAGTGCAGATCCTGATCAGATTGTTTGGATGTGCCGGCTGATCTGGATCTACACTGTTCGCCCATGCAAAAAGTTGTGTATATGGATGAAAGGGTTAATATAGTCTGAACATTTTGTGAATGTACTTCAAATTTGTTGTTGTTGTTGTTGTTGCTTTACTTACAAATTTGAACAAAATATTCACAAAAGCCCATGTTCAGTGCTATAAATTACAAATGATTATTTCATAGAATATGTCAAAATTTACCCTATAAAAACTTCCAGAGCAAAGTTCTTAATATTGCATAACACAGATCTAAGCAGGAAAGTTCAGTAGGTCATTTAATATGACCAGCAACCAGAGCATTGAACTCCATAATGCATTCTTATACATCTTAATATAGCTGAAGACAGGTAGAACTATTGAAATTTTGTCACTTAAAATTTTCACTCTGCTACTAAAATTTTTGTTTCAAATTTTATCACTGAACAACCAGTGAATGAATTGTTCAGGAAAGATTGAATTTTTAGATGGTATAAAGTTTGTGCCAAAATCTGGTTGATAACTATAGAAAATCAAAGGTTAAAAACAGAATTTAAAAGAAAAAAATTTTGAAAACCCCAGGGCGGGGCCCCTGGGCAATTCAAGAACATGATTTTAATAATTTGAGTAGAGATCATTAATATCAATATTCATACCAAATTTGATGACAATCAGATAAAAAATGTGACCTCTATTGCATTAACAAAATTTTTGCTTTAATCTGACCTAGTGACCTAGTTTTTGACCCAAGATGACCCAGTTTCAATAGGGGTCATCACACCACCAAGAGAAACATTCTGACCAAGTTTGATGAAAATCGGTTGAAAACTGTGGCCTCTATCGCGTTAACAAAGAAAATGTTGACGGACGACGGACGACGGACATCTGGTGCCCCTCTGATCACAATAGCTCACTCAGAGCCTTCGGCTCTGGTGAGCTAAAAAAATGGTTATCTAAGAATCTAAGAAGGATGGTAACTTGGGCCATATAGACAGAATGTGCTTACAAAGAAGCAAAATAAATTAACAAAGTTACAAAATTGTCATTAAATTAGGCCAAGATGATACCTGTCTATCGTTGTACACCAGTTGACCAGCATCACAAGTCTCGAGGATCGTAACCTGGTACAAGTTCTTTGGCACCCAAACTGTTGGGAACTCGTTACCATTAACATACACTGTCAGTACCTCATCTTGTACACATGGGGTATAGCCTCCATCAGTTGCTCGTACACATAACTATAAGCATGATAATCGATAATACAATAGGATTGTTGGATTGTTAATACAGGCAACATTACAACATTTAGCTGCGTCATGTTACTATTGCCCACCATGTTTTGTATATGTTAACAATGTAATGTTAATTAAGTTTGAACCTGGAACATAGCTTGTAATTTCACATTTCACTCCAAAACATTGGGTGCTGTCACCAGGATGTTATTAATAAATTAAGTTATTGTAAGAACTTTAACAGACTCAAAATACCTTTCACCTCTTTAATATTAACACCTCAGTCAGTGTGAAAACCAGTCTAGTATATAAAGAATTTTCAACAAGGACAATATCTATAGGGAAATGCAAAATAACAGAAAATGCTCTTACTCTATATACACTGGCAGAGTCTGCAATACACGTGACCCAAGGCGGGACCAATTCTAAACAATACGGATGCACTGTCATCTTCTACCAAACTGTAGGTAATTGTCTTGAAATGACCCTGAAACAAACAAAAACTTGGATTATGTTGCACAGAAGAACTCCCAAAAATTAAATCAACCAGCTTTCCTAAAAGCTGGACAAGCTGGACACCACATTGGAGAGTTTAAGCAGCAATGTCAAATACATAAATATAAAACATTTATCCCATATATTAAATAAGTCATGATGTGGCAGACAGACCAGTATCACTACTTGGCATTTGGTTGCAGAAAAAAAACCGGAGCTTTTTCTTTATATTACAATTTTAGTCTGTTGTGCCACTACCTACCCTAGAGTCCAGTGTGCCCCTACCTACCCTTCAGTCGAATGTACCATGACACCCCCACCCCCAAGTCTGGTGTGCTTCCACTACCCCTAGAGTCCATTGTGCCACTTAACCCCTGTGAGTCCAGTGTGCCACTACCCCTCATACCCCTACCTCTTAGTGGGCCACTAACACCTCATACATTGCCATATTCACTTACAGCAACATCGCCGTCAACAGCAGACACATTTAAGAATCAAATGTTGGGGCTCTCTCACTGAGGGGCAGTTCTGGTTCCTGACCACAGTAATCCTCACTCGATTGGCAGTTGTTTTTTGTGGGGTACCAAGGTCATAGGCTCTCACAAATATCATTCTATAATCACAATAAAATGTTCTTTCATATTGTAAGTTGCACATAGATTAAGCATTAGGGACTTATATAGGGTGCTAAACAGTACTTTATTACCACCTTCAACAACATTTATTTATTCATGTTATTCATATTAATGTTAATAAACTTAAAAACATTAAAACAATGAAGTTTAGTAAACATTGTCACAACATGAAACAAATGTATGGACTGTAGTCTATGTGTATGAAGTCTGATCAAATTAAAGACTTTGGTAATATATACCAATTCAAACTGTAAAAGAACTTACAACAAAATTTAAAGATGTCTGAAGGAAGTTGTCCTACATCAATGATCATCTGACGAAAACAACACCATCAGTGTTGTGTTACCAAAGTAGGTCACTGCATTTCCAGAAGTTGATGCAACAGCCTTGTATCTGACCGTATTATGTGGGGCTCTCTCATCTGCGTCAGTTGCAGTAACACGGGATATTTCTTCCCCCGAGGGTCTGGTCCTCCAGGATGTGGACTGTATATTCCAGCGGGTTGATCACTGTTGATTACAGGTTCCTGTTGATATTCACAGTCAAAATGGCGGTGATGAAGAGAGATGGAACTCCACCATCATTCACTTGCAAGCGTACTTGACAAGATAATTTATTATTTGAAATTTATATCTTCTCTACAAGAAGTCCAAGATTCTTTAAGTCTTTCCTGACCACAAAGCGCATAAACTTCAATCAATAACCTTTTTCATTGTTATTTAAAATAACATACATTTATCTTTAACACTAAAAGGTTTTCATTTATAATTGTGTATGAGAAATCAAATACAAAAATGCAATGCAAAACTCTTAGATAAAGAAAAGGAAATGTTTTTGCAGTTGATGTAGACCCAATCAGTGTGCACAGCTGATATGCTAGTTACTTGTTAACCCCAACCCCCCCAGTCCCTGCCAACACAATCATAAAAAGTTGGTTCATTAAAAAGTGTATTTTGGGTTACCTGTATGCTGCTTGAGTATCAAAGTCTATTTGGCTTGCCAAGAACACACTTCCTGTGGTAGATAATGGTGTACCTCAATGTGTTAAATGGTGCCTGTAAAATCAAAACAATCTAATACACAATTGTGCCAACAAATACACAATAAAAATATAACCTGCCATCTGCTATGTCAAGCCGACAATTTCGTCAGAAGATTCTTGCAGGTTCTTTATAAAGCTTTATGTCTATTCATACAAATGTAATACATGGGCTAGTAACAATTTATTACATTTAAAGACAAATACAAGATACAAGTCCATTATAATAGGTTTATATTTATATTTATTGGTATCAGTGCAGACTGGTCTTCTTTATTTAGAATACAAGAGTACAGTCCAGAAATAATGAAATGCTGTCATAGTACAAACCTTAGTATCCAGATCCCTAGCCGAGGTCTTGTACACCACAGATCCTACCACGGCTGTCTCGTCAAGGTTTCTCACATACAGAGCATTGATGAAGAATGGCGGCTTATCGTTTCTAATGACAAAGACTGTGATGCTCACTTCAAAACTAGACAACTGTGGGATACCCAAGTCATATGCTTGTGCTTGCAATGAAAGAAGCAAATAATGACTTAACTTGTCACTCCACTGCTTGCAGATATATCCCAAAGGCAACCAGTGTAGGATCCAGATCAGCCTGCACATCCTGTCAGAACAGGATCTTCACTGTTTGGTTTTAGATTAAAAACCTTATTTCTGACCAAGAAGCAAACTTTGTAGATCCATATAATACTGCAAGGATATGCAGGCTGCTCTGGATCTACTCAAGTCCCAGATGACATACAAGCTGTACCATAAGGGCTGTTGTATTTTCTAATAAAAAATAAATTATGAATTTCTATTCTTATTTAAATAGTGTAGTGTTAAGTAAATGTCATGAATGTAATCAGTAAAAGCAACTTTCAAATGTTTGGATTTTGCTTTACAAAATTTATTTAAGTAACAAAGACGACTTTAAACTCAAAAGTTGCATGATAAAATACTAAGAAAACTTACAATGAACAGGGAGGCTTGGCAATGGTCATATAACAGCGACCTACAAAGTGATAATTGTCCAGTCACCTCAATGATATAGAAGCATTTCAAATCTTCACGGTCCCTTGTATCGAACAGTGTTGTGTGGTGCCTGCAATAAGTATTAAATTTTAAAGTCAAATCAAATATAATTGTGTCACCTGTAGTTGGTATCAAACAATGAGATTACAAATATTTTTGTAAAGACATTTAAAAATTAATAAAAAACTATATCTTGCTACTTTGATTTTCAATAAAACACCTTTAAAGACAAATACATAAATATGGAATCCACAAGTGTGGTGAAATCAGACTGTAACACGATTTTAAACAAATAATTAGTTTACTATATAGTCAGTTTTGATTCATTTGTTTGAAGATAATGTGCTTACTACTGGGTCATTATCTCTTGCGGAGATTGTGAGGATCATGCGAATGTCTCCAGTATTGTCATATAATATGAGTTGTTGAGGAAGAATGGAGCTTGGAAGTTCTGTCTCACAGTCACTCTACACAATGTGTATCCATATCTGGCAGGTGCACCAAGATCTCGTGCTTGCACACATATCTGTAAATGAAGATTTCAAATTATTAACATTATATGGTAAAACTTATAAAAACTCATGGATGCAAGGGAATAATGAAAATACTTGAGATTTCCATGCTGCTCCAGGATATCTAGCATAGATTTCTTCATTCAGGAGTGATTAAACCCTTTCCTCTACAGACCTTTATTGCTTGAGCCAACAGTGTAGATCCAGATCAGCCAACACATCTGTGTTGTCTGATCAAGATCTGCACTGTTCACTTTATGATTCCTTATGTTATTTCTGACCAAAATGCGACCAGTGCAGATCCTGATCAGACGGCACAGATGTGACGGCTGATCTGGATCTACACTGGTAGCACATGTGTAAAAATTAATGTGTATATATAGAGGAGAGGGTTAAAAGATTTCTGTCCACAAATTAACTGGTTTTACTCTGATAGGTTTGGATACTCTAGGTTTAGATTTTCCTACAGCTTCATAAAATAATATTACATGTACAACGTATTGACATGCCTTTATCACAAGGGCGAAAAGTGTAGATCTGTGCCATCATATCAGGATCTAAACCCTTTGCTTTTTGATTTATTAGGTTATTTCGGACCGAGATGTGATCATTGCAGATCAAGATCAGAAGGCACAGATGTGCTGGCTGATCTTGATCTACACTGGTCGCCCACGCATAAAAACACATATATGAAGTAAAGGGTTATTTAACACACAAAAAAACTGTGATAGTTGCTTAATTTTTTAATAATGATGGCAAAAAAAACCAACTAAAATTGAGTAATTAATCTGAATAACAAACCCTGGTAAATCAGCCATTTTGAGTTTGAGATACAAAGGGGGGTTCAGTCCTTTACTGGAATTCCTGCATCTGACCCCAGAAACTAAACATTTTAATGCTTTGCAAAGAACCAAATTAAGCATGAAACAGGTTTTGTAATCATAATGCCAGAATATTGTGAGCACTTACATTGAAACTTTCACGTCCAGCACTTAACAGATCTCCAACAACGTTGATTCTTCCAGTTAACTGATCAACACTGAACAGAGAAGATGTGATATCGTAATGGATCTGACCTGACTGCAAAAGAATTCAAAGCTTTTATTAAATCTTTCTATTTAAGATCGATTCTTTTCGAATCCCTTCCATGATTTCTTTGCAAAGCAAATACATGAACAGTAATGTAACCAAGTTAACTATCGGTGCATGTAAAGTTAATTTATAACTTTTTTTAACACATCATAATTTGTTATTAGAAGACAAATTTAAAATACTTAAATACAGGTTTTCTCTCATCATGGAACTTTGTTCTAGTGGGTGAATCATACAATCTTCATATTTAGTATCTTTAACAACATTTTTATAGACCACAAATGCACTTCTTTGTAAAACAAAAACTAAACAGAAAACAGAAGGAGGCAGTTACTTGACTAGACTTAATAATTCAAATAATTGTTTGTTGCATTTACAGTACACCATACATGTACCAAATTTAGGAATTAACCCTATGCTGCTTCCAAAGCCTATAACTCAATATAGTATACAATCCAAGAAGTTTACTAACGGACCTGTCACCATCCGTAGCAGGAACTTGGGTTAGGGAGAACTGGTTACTGGTAAGTTGGTTCAAAGCCACATCACAAGATTGGTTGTTGAATGCATTTCTGACAGCACTCTTGACGTGTTACAGGGTCATTATCTCGCAGAGCCACTTCCAGCTGTGAAAATAGATAAAACATTGAGCATTTACTGCCATGAAATAAGGATTATTCTGGATAAAGCATTGTAGAAGTAGGATTTTAAGATAGGATAGAGACACAAATTCAAACTCCATTAATATGGCATGATTAGCTATTATGCAATTTTGTATATCCACAAAGTAATGTCCCCATTTAAAAGCCGCAACCAGAAAATCCACAAACAACTGCAGTTTATGAAAACAAATGTTTTAACAGTTAATTCTAACTGAAAAATACCCATTTCAAGAAAATATTTTTTTATGTTGCAAAGTCAAAGTTTCCAAATCACAGATGGGTAAAAACACCCTTTATTTCATAATCAACAAAACTGATGTAAAAATAAAACAGTACATACCACAAGAACATTGTCTGTGATGAAAATATCACCAGAATTGACAGTGACGCCAATGTATTTTTATAGCTGCCTTTTAATACTCATAGATATAGCTTTTTACGGAATTAGTTAAGTTGATTGCAACAGTCCTCTAAACGAGTGTCATATGCAAATAATTTCAATCCATTTATATACAGCAAAATATATATACAGTAATAATAATGAATCATCAAAGGTTAACAATCTTAATGCCTGTATGCATTACTCTCAGCAATTCTTTACCATATTCCTTCTTTGTTCATTTAAGGATTGAATCAATATTAGATGATCTCCATTTCGGTATGGAAAACAGTTGGGTTGTTTAAAGTGTGTGAAGCCCAAAGGGCTTCATGCATACTTTAAAAAATTTAACTGTTTTTCATACCCAAATGGAAATCATCAAATATCGATTCAATCCTTATATTTACACACATAAATACTCTCATTAATACAGAAATTAAGAGAAGAATTCGTGATATTACGGCATTTTTGAATGGCTGTTGAAACAGCCACATTGACGACAAAATGAATGATGGCACGCTTTTTCATAGCAACTCGTGGCCAAAAGTGCGTGCTCGGCGACATCACATGTCAAAACACTGTGCAACGTCCAATAAATTGTCAACGGTTCTACTTCAGCCACGCCTTTCAAATTAATACGTCACACTGTTTACCATTAAAAATTATGATTCGTTAGATGAATAAGACTTCATCGTAGAGGACGCAGTTGAAGTGTAAATATATAAGTGCAAGTTTAAAACTGTTCTGCACTCGGCCCACAATTATTAGCACTTGTCAGTAAAAACAGATAAAAAAATAAAATAGTAATAAGATAGCAGAAGAAACACCAAGTTTTAGCATTTTAAAACATTGATTGGCTGTTTACCTGGATATCTTGATAAAAAAACTGACAGTGTAAGTATCGCTGTGCCAAGATCTTGGATCTCATTGACGGTCACAGTGTAATTATGTTGTTGCCATGGTGCATTCTGGTTCTCTGCATGCTAACATACACAGTAGTGGTGGATGACAAGGGCGGGGTACCACCATCTTGAGCCAATACACGAATCTGAAACAATCAGGTGACACCTTGAAGTACAGTGAAAAGAACTTATTGTTAATGAAGAAATAAAAAGAAAAAATATTTGAGACAAGAGATAATTTCAATATTCAGACATACAATAATTATTGTTATGTTTGCAATACGTGTAGACTCTCATCAAAAGGATCTATGTTTTCTAGATGTATGAAAAATGCCACTCTGACTGCTGAACAGTCTAGACACTGAACAGTCTCAAATTTCAAGTATCTGATTGGCTGAAATGGCAACCAGTCACCAGTCTAGCCAATCAGATCCTTGAGATAAGAGACTGGTTTAACTTCTCAGTTTCATAATCCTAAGATTTCATAGATGTGCAGGGTGATCTGGGTCTACACTAGTTGCACAAGACTATTTTGCTATGGAGGTGTCACAACCAGGCCCGGATGTTATAAAACTGAGTCTCAAATATCAAGGATATGATTGGCTGAAATGAGGAATGCCTCCTGGATTTTCAGTTATATGATCTTCAGACCTGATTCTTGTATACAAATTAAGTAAAGCTTACAACAAAGTATGAGTCTGCATCACTGATGAGTCCTGATGTGGATGTGGAAATGATGCTGGAGTTTGGGTTAATGAAGAAATGAATTGGTTCCCGGGTTGTATGATGTCTGGTTGTATGGACTCTGTAATAATAATGCATTCCATCAGTTTTTCTGATCCAAAGTCAATTTGTCATGATAGGATGTTTATAACATTTGTTAAAAATCAAGTTTTTCATACTACTGGAAATAATTCTTTTTCTTCCATTTTTTAAAATTATGTTAATTTACTGTATGTATATAAGGTTTATAGTTATATGTGCAAAATGCTCTCTATGATTGTTTTCTTAAAGGGTATATAATTTATTAACCCTTAACTCCATATATACATGTTTATGGCATGGGTGAACAATGTACATCCAGATCAGCCAGCTTTTTTATTTGATTTAAACATATTTAATTGCCATTTCATATGTAATGTGATAACATACATATTTGCAATTGGTTTGGGCCACAAGTGCAGAGCTCACGTTAATGACGGCCCTCACCATACAATTTGATGAATAACATTTGAAAAGGCACAAAATTGTAAAAATAATTGTTTAGCTGTGATAGCACATGGGTGAAACTACGCATATCAATTGTGGTGGACAAACATTGTTGGAACCTTTCATAGCAAATGTATAACTTTTATACGTGAGCACGCTGCTTAGAATCTTTTAGTGTCTTTAATAAAATGTTGAACACATTTAAATATTAATTGATTATCAGCAATTGTTAGTGATCTGTTTCCAAATATTAAAAGATCAAGATTAACATCGAAATTTTGGAGAGCTCGTAGCAAAAGAAATCTTTGGACATTATAATTTGAACATATAAGAAAAAAGTGATTTGCATCCTCAATACCATTGTTGCAGCTGCATGTCGGGCTGTCAGTTAAATAATTATTATATAGGTCACTATTTAAGTTACTGCACTTATTCCTAATCCTGGCATGTACTACACTTTGCATACTTTTCCCAGAAACGAAATACTCTGGAATACTACTAGGACCTAAGTACAAGTTTTTAAGTTTTAATTTAAAAGTTGAAATAGTAGAGCAACTGGTAAGGAATTCCACAATTCAGTTGCAGAAGGTACAAACGATTTTGCAAATAGGCTGGTTCTCCTTGCAACAGAACTGAAGTTTTCAATGTTTCTCAAATTGTAGTGGCTTACATTTCTTACGAAATGGGGAAATATATTAGAAAATTCATCTGGGAGCAAGCCCTTGTTTAGTTTGAACATTATACAAAGTTTTTGCATTTTACGTCTATCATCAAGTGACATCCAACCAATTTCCTAAATAAGATTGTTAATTGAGACAGATCTTGTAAGTCCTGTTACGATTCTAGCGGCTTCCTACTGTATTCTTTCTAATTTAGTTTTTTCAAATTCTGAACACCCGTCTAAACCGCAGAAGCATATTCTATAATTGGTCTTAAATATGAAATATATATTTGATTTAATGTTTTTCGGTTCATTTTGAATTTCAGCGCTCGCATTAAACCTAAAACTATTGAACATGAAGTAATAATATTGTTTATATGTTCATGCCATTTGCCATCGTCACTTAAGGTAACGCCTAAGTGCTTATGGTAGTGAGTAAAATTTAATTCAACATTATCAAAAATGAGTTTAGGCGGAACTGCTGTTTTTGAATTTGCTATGAATAGCACCTCCGTTTTGTCTGGGTTAAACTTAAACAACCACTGTTTAGACTAAGCTAATATATAATGTAAATCGTGGTTCAAAATTCCTTCTAGGTCTGCGACGTTAGACGTTGTTTGAGCAATGGATGTGTCGTCAGCAAATAAATGGGCAATACTTAATAAATTATTGACTATGTCATTCACGTAAACTAAAAAGAAAAGAGGGCCTAATATAGAGCCTTGAGGAACCCCCGCTTTTATAGCTTTAATAGAAGATACACTTTGACCTACAATAACCTTTTGAGATCGGTCGGAAAGATAGTTCTCTATCCATTTAAGTAACTGACCTTTTATACCATTTTGATGCAATTTAAACAACAAGCCTTTGTGCCAAACTCTGTCAAATGCCTTAGATATGTCGCAAAAAATAATGGCGGATACTAATCTATTGTCTAGAGAGTAACAAATTTGGTTATATAACTCAATGAGTTGATATACAGTAGAGTGGTTGGGTCTAAAGCCACTTTGGTTTTTGTAGAGTAAGTTGTTGATGTTCAAAAAGTTATATATTAAATGTTTGTACACAACGCGTTCCATAACTTTACCAACGCAACTTAAAGAGGGATATTGGACGATAGTTAGAAGGAGTATTGTTGTCACCTTTTTTAAAAAGTCGAATTACAAGAGCTTTTTTCCATATATTAGGGAATATACCAAGTTGGATTGATCTAATAAACAAAATACATAGCGGTTTGCAAATGGATTTACACGTTTCTTTTAACATTTTGTTACTAATACCATCTTCGCCGATCGCCTTTTTTGTTTGAAGATTTGATAAAATGTCGCAAATTTCTAACTCAGATATATTTAATTTTTTATTTATTAGGTTATTTCTAATCAAAAAGTGACCAGTGAGGATCCTGATCAGACAGCATGAATGTACAGGCTGATCTGGATCTAAACTGGTCACAGATGCATATATATGGAGGAAAGCGTTAAAGTTTATATTGAATTTAGTCTAGCTAAATATCCATGAATCTACGTATAGTAACAATATCTTCCTATCATAACCAATGTCTTAACTGTACAGTAAATATATTTCTTTGCAACAATTGTTATCAATGATGGGACTGGCTCAAAACATCTAAATGCCATTTCACAACGTAAATTTAACCCTTTTCTCCCAAGATACACTTTAATTTCGTGGGCAAACAGTGCAGATCTAGATCAGCCAGCACACTTGTGATGTTTGATCAGGATCTACATTGTTCACATTTGGTTTTTTTATTTTTATTTCAGACTGAGATGCAACAAGTGAAGATCCAAATGTGCAATCTGATCTGGATCTACACTCATGTAGAATCATTTATATATTTTTACCAAAATTTCCAAAATATATCTGATGCTGTTCTTAAAATCTTATTTGTCATGTTGTCTAAATTAAAATAAAAACAGTTGCCTACAGTAATTCAACAGTGGGGAATTGTTGAATAATTTATGCAGTGATTATGCAACTAATGATGCTTTTCCTTATCCTTATATTAGGTATGCCAAACAGCATGTACATTTCTGTATTTCTCTCCACAAATACAGCAAGTTAAATGGACAATTGATTACAGAATACCTGTTAGGAATACCATCATCAGTGGCTGGGATGGTGTATGGGTTCAAGTAGAAGTAGCTGGCAGAATAAGTAAGCTGGTTGATTACATTAGATTCCATGATGCTCACCACACCACATCTAACTGTATGCTGTCAATGATGAAAACATTCTTAATTAACTCTCAAATGTAAATATACACTTTATCACATGGGCATACAGTGTAGATTCAATCAGCTGGCACATTCATCTCATCTGGATCTAAACAGTTTTGCTACTTAGAAATAATCTAATGAATCAGATGATATGCCACGAGTTTGCTGGCTGATCAGGTACAGGTCTGATACACTGTTTGCTCATGCCATACAAGTTTATCTAAAGAGTAAACGGTTAAAAAAAATTTACTTTCCCAAGCCAATTATTCCAGCAATTTTTGAAGGTTGTTTAAATTTCAGAACTGTAGCCATTTTCTCGCAACAAATAAGAAACGGTATCTAAACATACAACTTGATAAGTGATAAAATGCAAATTCAAAAGAACTTAGTTTAATGTCCTACAAGTACCAACATCAAACCTGAACACATCTTTCCTTTCATCTATAAAACATGAACAGTAAGGCAATTTTTTACAACGAATAAATTCTAACCTGTCCGGCAATATTAAAAAATAAACATAAGACTTGTTAATAGTAACATTTTCTCTGAATTCTGATGAGGTTTACCTACACTATCAGCGTCTGATGATGTTAGCTGCACAACACTCAAACCAAGTGTGTAGTCTTTTGTGATGGTTCTTGTGTATGACTGTTCTGAGAACACTGGGGTTCCTGTTAACACTAATGGTGATGTTAGTTCTTGCTACCTGACTAGGATACGCAGTGTCGTATACTTCCAATCCAAGCTGAAACATAGAGCTAATTTAAATGTCAATGTCTAATCAATGCTGAAAGATGAAATAGTTTGATGGCATGTACAATACATGAATAAAGCTGTCTAAAAAGGTAATTGTTTCAGCATAACAGTAATCTGAAGTTCACCGTTTATTTTCATTACATTTTTTGAGAAATTTGTTCCCACACACTGATATGACATGTTATTTATCAACAACAAAACTATGCATTACATATGAATTAAACTGTTGATGACATGCCCACTCCCTGCATGCAAACAGTGTCTTCCCCAGTAAAAGTGGTAAACAAGATATAAGCTTTTCTTTTCTGACAAGAACTTACAGTGTCTGAGAGACTGCCATCAGTTGTAAGCGGGTTACAGACCATAATATCTCCAGTGGTGGAATTAATCATGAAGTAGAAGGCCGCAGCAAAGTTCTGTCCAGAAAGCTGTTGTCCCTGAAATATATGTTGAAA
This sequence comes from Corbicula japonica, assembly GCA_038501625.1. Classification (NCBI taxonomy): domain Eukaryota; kingdom Metazoa; phylum Mollusca; class Bivalvia; order Venerida; family Cyrenidae; genus Corbicula; species Corbicula japonica. The sequence goes on along the minus strand of JAZAYU010000335.1, from coordinate 86,411 downwards.
AGTTTTGCCCTTTACTCCACATATAAGCCTTTTATCACATCGGTGACCAGTTTATATCCAGATCAGCCAGACATCTGTGGATTCCGATCTTTATCTGCAATGTTCAAATCCTGGTCAGAAATAACCCAATGAATCTAGTTTTTGAAATGTAAAAAGGATTAATGTTAAGTAAAAGTAGATTTCTCTAATTATTCAGTGTTTTTGACAATTTGACCTTTTTTAAGACTAGAGTTCCATTTTTTTCTAGCATTTAGTTTATTCCATTAGTTTTGAACTATTCTCCATGTTGCGTAAAACGTTCAAGAACTTTAATCTACATGTAAATATATTCTCCACCATAATAAAAAAATGGTGGTATATATTACAACTGCATAAATTCCCATATAATATTGCATATTATGACCTTAAATGCATCTTTTTTGTTACCCAATGCTGAAGAATATAAAAATAAGACAAATTACCTATTTGTTACCCTGGGCGGAAGATTAAAAAACTGAGACAAGTCTCCATTTCAGCCATTCACATGCTTGAAATTTAGAACAGGTCACCAATCTCAGTTTTATAATCTTAGCCTGAAGCTGGATTGTTATCCCCAACAATTACCATTAGATCATTATCATTAGCCCTGGATTGCTGATAGATCCTCGTTCACACAGCTGTACCCACATTGATCACCATATAGTAGGGGGCATTGTTTATCCACACTGGCGGACTGCTGATAGATACTCTTTCCCATGGCTGTTCCCACATTTATCACTGTACTGTAGGGGGCATTGTTTACCCACACTGGCGGATTGCTGCTGCCCAACACATTGATTCGAACTGTTGCTGTACCAGTCTTTTCCGGTGAGGACTGATCTCGGGCAAGTACAGTGAACTACAAGGATTAAAAAAATTGTTATCACAGACTCAGTATGAGGCAACTAACTGGTAAAATGGGTTGTGCAAGTCTTGAGTGATTATAAATCACAAACAAATCTTTACAAATAAAGAAATACTTTACAAGCCTTTTCTTGTATAAATGAAACAACTGCAAAGTATTTTACACCTCAGTACCACACACAAACAGTTCAGTTTGATTTTATTTATGTGCAGTTCTCATTAGGGAGCGCATACCAGTAAGATAGCCACTTACTCGAACTGGCCATGTAGAAATTATGAAATAGGGGATACTATGAAGATATTTTGACATTTATCAAGCCTAAATTAATTATAGATACAGGTTTTGTGTTTTCAAGGTATTAAGAATATATTTGTTTAATAACTATTAGAAACCAAAAGCAGCCAGGTGATGATCAGTGTGATGCAGGGGCTTGAATTCGAAACTAGGGAAATCCTGTATAGTAATCTGTTTCCGCTTCAGAAATTCAGTTGCATGTTTTTGGATTTATTTTGAGGAAAATCAGTAGGGATGACAGCTATTGGCTATATTCTTTTCTGAATCTGCTGTTTCAGCTGGTTTGAAAGCAACCATTTCTGGGAGTTGTCGGTTGGACATTAATATTTTGCAAGATTTTGGGTTTCGTGAATTTTGCCTTGGCCGACTGTGCAAAAGTGATGCTTGACGTTGTTTCAGTGTTCCTTGGATTTTTTCACGAGTTCTTCATAGCCTGAATTTGTGTTGCCTGAGTAGCTTATAGCCGTATGTTTACAGTAATCACTGATTTCTGTTTCAGGTTGTTGTTGTGGATTGATTTCATAGACTAGGTACAGAGTGTGTGTCGGAAACTGTGAAATTAGGACCGGTTACTGGCGTCCGCCGCCTTAGAATAACAGTGCCCATTTTCCAAACAGTTGTTAAACACAGATGTGAAATGGATTTATTTTCAGTTTTCATTTTGTTACCAGCTTTATTTCCATCAATACTTTTAATTTTTCTACTCTTGTAAATGTCACTTGCACTAGTAACACTCACCAAGAAGTTCATGATTGCTTAAACCTATAAACAATACTCAAGAGATAACGAAATGCTAGGTAAACTTTGATGATTCTAGTTTTCCCACCTACTTCAGGCTTTCCCCTGGAGACATCACTATGCAATCCCATTATTGGACATTCACTACTGTACCAAGTGAACTGTCCCCTAGAAGTTCTTTGGCAGATTTTCATTGTTTTATATCAAAGCGTTGGCAAGATATTGCAAACCAGTCACCATATTGGCCAATCAGATGCGAGAGATTTGAGACTGGTCTCCAGATTTAGTTTTTTTAATCTAGGGCGCATGGATTGAATCTTCCATTAACTGTAACACTTTACCTGGTCTGTGCTGACTCCAGTGCTTGTCTAAGGGAAATAAGTCCAGAGAATGGCCCAACATAAAAGTTGTCAATTGGAGTGCCAAACTGTTGCTGGATGGGTGAGTATGCCAGCCCATCCTGAAACAAGTCAAACCAAATTAACAGTATACATGTATATTTTTATAAAAATAAATTTTAGTACAGATTTAATATATGCTGTTATAAACTGCAAGTTCTTAATTGTACTTTTTTAATGATAATTCCAGGAAATCATTAATTACGGTGTTATATTCCAACTTAAACTTAAAACAACAACCACCATTAACTGAGTACGGAAACTTACAGACATGTCAAACTTTACAGTTATTTACTTTCCAAAGTTGCTGACCTTATGAAACTCCATTTAATTGAAAACTTCAAGGTGCTTGATAGTTCTAAATTTTTTACAGAAGCTGGTGTACAAAAATGTTCCAATTCAAGTTTATAAAAACCATAATGGCTTCTGCGACCTTCAAAGTAAATGTTACAATACAATCCAGACAGCTTCATCAAGTACATATTCCTACAGTAACATCCCAATTATTTCAAGAATAACTACAGATATATACTTCTAACATCAACTTACCCTGTAGAAACTGGTGGCGGTGTCTTGTAGGGAATCAAAAAGTGAAATTCTAGCAGTCACAGGTTAATATAGAAGTAGACTGGAGCATCTCTGTGGCCAATAATTTCATATTTCACAACATTCTCTGGTTGCTGAAAACACACAAGTAATGCTACTCCTGTTACATCAAGTATGGTCATCTTGTAGTTTTATAATGGTTTTAAAAGAAAATTTACTGACACAATTTAAAAACGGTTCATCTGTGCCATCTGATCTGCATCATCACTGTTAACATTTGATCAGAAATAACCAAAAACCAAATGAATCTAAAGCTAACATAAAGCTAACAGTAGATCCTGATCAGACAGGATGGATGTGATGTCCAATCTGGTTCTAGACTGTTTACCCATGTTATAAAAACAGCATCTATTAAGATAAGAGTTAGTACAATCACTTACACTTACATCAGCATCAGTCTCATTCAGCTGCACAATGAAGGTTCCTGGGAAGGCGGTCTCAGAGATAATTGTCTGAATGTTGTTGATATTTGTAAAATCTGGCGGGAAGAGGTTACGGTTCACATTATTGTAGAGGACCTGTGTGGCAGTCAGGCTTGCATAGCTTAGATCGGCTAGGTTTCCACCATCAACAGCATACAGTCTCAACTGGAAATAATGAATAAGGCTGGTAAGGATCTAATATGTCAACCCGAACAACAATCCAGCTCTCAGGAAATGTCCTTGTATATCTATATTCAGCCAAATTAAACTATTTTTGTATCACCAAGAATTTTTTAAACCTTTACTCTATGGATAAGTTTTTATCCAAATGTGCACAGTGAAGCTCCAGATCAGCTATCACATTAATTCCATCTGATCTGGATTTAAACTGTTCACTTTGGTCACTTACTCCTTTCCTCCACAGACACAACTGTATTCCTTGGGCGAACAGTGTAGATTCAGATCAGCTGGCATGGATGGGCCATCTGATCAGGATCTACACTGTTCTCTTTTCGATTTTTTAGGTAATTTCTGACCAAAATGCGACCAGTGCAGATCCTGATCTGGATCTACACAGGTTGTAAATGCATATATATGGAGGAAAGGGATTAATCTAAACCTATCACTGAACATCTTGATTGAAAGGCATGGATGTGCCAGATGATCTGCATCTACGCTAGTCACCTATGTGATAAGAGGTGTATCCATGTAGTAAAGGTTAAATACAACATTTGGAAGCCTTAAAAACTGAGCAACAGCTACATGGAAACTACAGCTATAAACAAGAGGGCCATGATGGCCCTTTATCGCTCACCTGAGTACGACAAAGTTCTTATTAGTAACAGTGACCAAGACCCTGAGATGACCCATATTCGAACTCATCCGAGAAATCATTGGGACAAACATCCTGACCAAGTTTCATGACAATCGGAGCAAAAATGTGACTGCTAGAGTGTTAACAAGAAAATTCTATTTTAAGTAACAGTGACCTAGTTTTTGGACCCAGATGACCCATATTCGAACTATTCCAAGAAATCATTGGGACAAACACCCTGACCATGTTTCATGACAATCAAGGCAAAAATGTGACCGCTACAGTATTAACAAGAAAATTCTATTTTTAGTAATAGTGACCTAGTTTTTGGACCCATATTCGAACTCGTCCAAGAAATCATTGGGACAAACATCCTGACCAAGTTTCATGACAATCGGAGCAAAAATGTGATCGCTAGTTGTTAACAAGAAAATTCTATTTTTAGTAACAGTGACCTAGTTTTTGGACCTAGATGACCCATATTCGAACTCGTCCGAGATATCATTGGGACAAACATCCTGACCAAGTTTCATGACAATCAGAGCAAAAATGTGACTGCTAGAGTGTTAACAAGAAAATTCTATTTTCAGTAACAGTGACCTAGATTTTGGACCCAAATTACCCATATTCGAACTCGTCCGAGAAAGCATTGAGACAAACATCCTGACCAAGTTTAATGACAATCGGAGCAAAAATGTGACAGCTAGAGTGTTAAGAAAATTCTATTTTTAGTAACAGTGACCTAGTTTTTGGACCCAGTTGACCCATATTCGAACTCGTCTGAGAAATCATTAGGACAAACATCCTGACCAAGTTTCATGACAATCAGAGCAAAATTGTGACCGCTGGAGTGTTAACAAGAAAATTCTATTTTTAGCAACAGTGACCTAGTTTTTGGACCCAGATGACACATATTCAAACTCGTCCGAGAAATCATTGGGACAAACATCCTGACCAAGTTTCATGACTATCGGAGCAAAAATGTGACCGCTAGAGTGTTTACAATACAATTCTATTTTTAGTAACAGTGACCTAGTTTTTGGACCCAGATGACCCATATTCGAACTCGTCCGAGAAATCATTGGGACAAACATCCTGACCAAGTTTCATGACAATCGGAGCAAAAAAGTGATCGCTAGAGTGTTAACAAGAAAATTCTATTTTTAGTAACAGTGACCTAGTTTTTGGACCCAGATGACCCATATTCGAAGTCGTCCAAGATATCATTGGGACAAACATCCTGACCAAGTTTCATGACAATCGGAGCAAAAATGTGACCGCTAGAGTGTTAACAAGAAAATTCTATTTTTAGTAACAGTGACCTAGTTTTTGGACCCAGATGACCCATATTCGAACTCGTCCGAGAAATCATTGGGACAAACATCCTGACCAAGTTTCATGACAATCGGAGCAAAAATGTGACTGCTAGAGTGTTAACAAGAAAATTCTATTTTTAGTAACACTGACCTAGTTTTTGGACCCAGATGACCCATAACCGAACTTGTCCAAGAAATCATTAGGACAAACATCCTGACCAAGTTTCATGACAATCAGAGTAAAAATGTGACCCCTAGAGTGTTAACAAGAAAATTCTATTTTTAGTAACAGTGACCTAGTTTTTGGACCCAGATGACCCATATTCGAACTCGTCCGAGAAATCATTGGGACAAACATCCTGACCAAGTTTCATGACAATCGGAGCAAAAATGTGACCGCTAGAGTGTTAACGAACTAAGTGTGGACGGACGACGGACGACGGACGGACGACGGACATTCATCGATCCTAATAGCTCACCCTGAGCCAGCTCAGGTGAGCTAAAAAATGTCCCAAGGTGTGCAAAAGCTGAGCCTTAAACTTACCAGAATTAATCCTGAGACCCCTAGGTCCAAAATCATAATACTAAGATTAGAGACCAGTATCAAATCTCTAGCATCCGATTTGCTGACTGGCCTTGAGATTTGAGACTGGTCTCCAGATTTAGTTATGATCTTGGGCCCAGATTACTTATAATAACTGTTATACATAAGTATATAGTGTCACCTGGTATTGAGCACGAGTGTCGCTGGCAAAGTCACCAGCTTTCTGCACACGAACATTGTATATATTGGTTGTCACACTCTCCAAATAGAAGAATGTTGGGGCAAAGTCGTCTTCAATAGTTGACACAGATGAAAGGTTGAATGGGTTCTGCAAAAGATACAAACATTTTTCAACTAAAGAAACTCTTTGCCAAATATAACAATTTTCAAGTCAAATGCAGTCATTGCCAGGGTGTTTGGGCTTGCAGCTCAGTCACTGTGTTAGTCAGTTAAAGTTTTGTTGTTAAATCCAAGACAATGCCAGTCTTATAATTGATATTAAATACTCCTGTCATAGAGGTAATGTTCAATACATACCTGTGTATCGGCATCTGAGACAGTGAATCTATAAATAGAAGCATCATTGCAACATTCTTGTACTGGTATGGAGTGTTGAGGAAGAATGGCGGGAACTGGTTTCTGTACACACTTACAGTAACACTTGCTGTGTTGGTACCTGCTCAAGATGGAGTCCCAAGGTCAAATACTAGAATGGTCAGCTGCAAAAGTATTAACAAAAATGTATTATTTTGTACAAATTTAATTTTGCTTAAAGGGTTTAATTTCAAATCTGTATTAAAAAAAATAAAAATTCCAAGACTGTTTAGGTTGCTTTTAACTAACATTGCTATTTAGGAAATAACATTTACACTGAAATGTGTGCCACAAAATTAAGTTTACTCCATACATGTATATACCTATTTCAATGCATGTGCAACCAGTATAGATCCAGATCATCTGGCACTTGCATGCCCTCTGATCTGGATCTACACTAATTGCACCTTGGTCAGAAATAACCTAATGAATCAAGCAGTGTAGATTCTGATCAGATGGCATGGATGTACCAGCTGATCTGGATTTACACTGTTCACCCAAGCCATAAAGGCGAATACATAGAGTAAGTGTAAACAGACATGGTTTAACACTGAAAAATGTGCCAGCAAAGAAAGTTTGAAATAGTGCTTACAATGTAGGACGTGTTAACAGTGTCCTGATAGACAGGTTTGATAAGGAAGATAAAAACCTGTAGATGGCACCACCTGGAAGTACTCTTGAGCTCGCACAGTTTCCGTTAAGAAGTAAGGCACCTGAAATTAAATTACCAATTATAAACAGTGTATGAGAAGTCATTGCTATCACCATAATGTGCAAACAAATAATATGAATCCTTATTCATTTCTCTAATATGAAATTTGAATAAAACATTTCATAATAGGGAAACGGCAACTCAATGACTGGTCATTTACTGTGAACTTTGATTATATCTGTGTGGCAATTTTTAGTGGATTTAGGAACCTTTAAATATTTAAATTCATCTGAGTTTTTTTATATTCATTTACTTCTTTTATTACCTTTTTTAAACCATATTTAGTAACGATACATTGATATAACATCTGCATCAATCTAATAAAACATGCAGCAATGTCATGAACTTTTTAAGCATATCATCAACTTGGTGCAAGAATGGTACAAGTACCCTACTTAAATAAGGAGTTATACTGCTTTTGCACTAAATGACAATATATATTGTATGTATACTACCCTGTAACAACTTACAGCAGTATCTTGGTCAAATGCTGACACACGTATGAGTTCCTGTCTATGAGCCGCTTTCTTGGATAAGATCTGAGTATCGAGTCTGTGTGAATGAGAGAGAATGAATTGGTTCCTAGTGATGTTTAGGTAAACTAAGGTTGTTTCGGTAAGCGACGGGATTCTGCCATCAAAGACCAGAACACACACCTAAAATAAAAGAACACATTTAATACAACTGTAATAGAACTGATTTAAATGTTAAAGCTGCCTATTCAGAGGTTCAGGGTGAAAGGCTGTCCAAGTTGTGGTTAATTATAAACTGCTTAAAAATGACTGAAAAGGATCAAACCAGGCTCCTTTAAGTGACAATTTGCAAAACTGTTAAAGACTTGAAATATTTTTCATAAACTGGCCATGCTAGCTAATGAATGCAAATATGAAAATGATTTAGGCTGAACAATATCATTCAACATGCTAAGTGAAATGCAGTTGCATTTCTTCGACTCAGGTATATTTCATTTATAATGCATGTATTTCACAGAGTAGCAGACAGAAGAGAAACTTGTTATGTAACATATTCATCTTTATACACAGATTAGGAATTACAGATAACTGTTTACTCCACCTGATATGGCTGTTATTCTGGCAAATGGTGTAGATCCTGATCAGCCAGCAAATGCAATAAAAAACCTTGATACATGTATATATGAAACAAAAGAAGAAAGCAAGCTGAAGTACAGTGTATCTGTTAGAACATTCAAATTCCAATGGGCAATGATAGATTACCTGGTAGATTGAAGTACTTGGGCAATGATAGATTACCTGGTAGATTGAAGTACTTGGGCAATGATAGATTACCTGGTAGGTTGAAGTACTTGGGCAATGATAGATTACCTGGTAGATTGAAGTAATTGGGCAATGATAGATTACCTGGTAGACTGAAGTACTTGGGCAATGATAGATTACCTGGTAGAGTGAAGTACTTGGGCAATGATAGATTACCAGGTAGATTGAAGTACTTGGGCAATGATAGATTACCTGGTAGATTGAAGTACTTGGGCAATGATAGATTACCTGGTAGATTGAAGTACTTGGGCAATGATAGATTACCTGGTAGATTGAAGTACTTGGGCAATGATAGATTACCTGGTAGATTGAAGTACTTGGGCAATGATAGATTACCTGGTAGATTGAAATACTTGGGCAATGATAGATTACCTGGTAGATTGAAGTACTTGGGCAATGATAGATTACCTGGTAGATTGAAGTACTTGGGCAATGATAGATTACCTGGTAGATTGAAGTACTTGGGCAATGATAGATTACCTGGTAGATTGAAATACTTGGGCCATGATAGATTACCTGGTAGAGTGAAGTACTCTCAAGGTTCAGATAAGCATTGGGAGCATAGCTAATCTGATCAGAAGTTCGGCTGATCGAGAACAATGATGGTACCAATGACTGGCGGCAGTAAAGGGTTTTTTGTAATATGGCAAAAAATGAAGAATCACAGCTGACGTGACAAGTCTACTTGCTCCCTACTAGCACATACCTGAAACATAAAGGGCACATAACTGACATCACAATGACATACAGTCTATGACAACAAAGCAAAATAACATTCAAAACATACCAATTAAATTTTAAGCAATATTAACTTTCAAATTCTGGTCGCGAAAACTGGTCTTCCAATGAGGCAAAATTTCAAACATTCATTGGTTCACATGCAACTTTCCTATTGCCAACAACCAAAATAAATGCTTGCCACTTACACATGGTAATCACCTTTCTGTAGATCTTTGGGTTAAATGGCATCAACAATGTAACCATTGCCTTCATAGACACATTTATTATGTGGGTGAACACTGTAGATCCAGATCAGCCGGCACATCCAGCACATCTGCTCTGTTCGCTTTTTTATTCGTTAGGTTATTTCTGGCCAAAGTGGGACCAGTGCAGAACCTGATTAGATGGCACAGATGTGCCAGCTGATCTGGATCTACACTGGTCCCACATGCATAAAAATGCGTATTTATGGAGGAAAGGGTTAATACAAGTTGTCCATGTTATTGTGAAAATTTGTCAGTTAAGTCTAGTACTAAAACTGGCCAAAATGACACATGTATTTGTTTCTTTAATCTTCTGCAACAAATTAAACACTCAAACTATACATGTGAGGGAATATAATACAGTATTGTGTTTGTTACAGAATGCCAAAAACTCTAGGCTAAACAAATCTAAATGAATTACTTTCATATTTTCAAACAGTATTCTAAGAACTTCATACTTCCATTCTGACAATGTCATCAAAAGCATCTTACAATGTGTTAAGAACTATACTGCATATCAGTTTTGCCCAAACCCATTACAACAATATCATTAGTCCTCGAAAAAAAGGGATTTAAAAAAGATTGAGCTATAAAGCAGTGTGAAAGAGGTGTTTTATTATGCAAACTAAATAGCAGGAAACACTCATGAGTTAGTAATTTGTGCAAACACAAATTAAGCGAGAATCTATAGGCAGTGAATAAAGCACAATACCGAATTTCGTAAGTAGTGGACTTATACTACTAAACATAAAAAACATTGGCTTTATAAGAAGTAATAAGGACATCTGCCTATTATATCAAAGCTGGAAATAATAAGCAACAATTAAGTTGCTCCTTAATCATAATATGTTTAACTGAAAACATTTATTTTTATCTTACAGCTTAAACTTACATATACTGCAGTTTCTGTGACTCATTGTAAAACATTGTTGACTGGTTAATCCATAGCAAAGGCAGTAAAGCTGTACTGTTTCTTATCAGTATTCGAGAAGAACTCTTTCAATGGAAGAATTACACCATCATTTGCATCCACCTTAAACAAGATAGCATCGCCAGCCGAGAGAGAATACATTGCCATTGAGACCGAGGTCAGGATCCACGGTCTAAAATATAGCATAAAATTTTTTCAATTAACTATTGCCTTTTTTTTAAGTTATCAAAACATTAGTTTACTAGATTTATATAACTGACACTTGATGTCAGCTGGTCTGAAGGTTATAAAACTGAGTTCAGAAACCAGTCTCAAATCTCAAGCATCTGATTGGCTGAAATGGCGACCAGTCACCATTCCAGCCAATCAGATGCTTGAGATTTGAGACTGGTTTCCATGCTCAGTTTATAACCTTGGGCACTGATGAAAATCAATGTAACCCTAACCCTAACAGGCCTGTTAAACCTTTTCTTCATAGATACACCTTTAAGGGCTAACAGTTTAGATCCAGATCAGCCACCACATCTGTGCCATCTGATCAGGATCTAAACTATTCGCTTTTGGTCATTTATTAGCCAATTTCTGACCAAAAAGGGACCAGTGCATATCCTGATCTGATGGCATCAATAAGCCAGCTGATCTGGATCTGCACTGGACGCACAAGCGTAAAAATGTGTATACATGGAAGAATAGAGTTAATGGAAGATTCAAGCCTCTACGAACTTAGTTATTTGTTATATACCTAAGGGATAAAGAAACACACAGTGACATTATTTGGAGGAAAGGGTTAATCCACAAGCAATGTAGACAAGGTGTGCACCCGAAGCATTGCCCCTTAAAATGCTCTGATTTAAGTTTAATGTCAAAATCAGAGAATTACTGTAATATATAATATAATATAAAATAAAACAATATGTTTCATCTTACAATAAAAATATACAGATGTTCCTTCGAAGTCAAGGTCCAAAAGTTATCAAGCTGAAAATGGAAACAAGTCTCAAATCTCAAGCATCTGATTTGCTGAAATGGCGACTGGTCAAATGCTTCAGATTTGAGACTGGTTTCCAATCTCAGTTTTTCAACCTTCAGACAATAAGTTTGATCCTACTTACTTCAAGTGTAAGTGGTGACTCGATGATCTGGGGGCGTATAGCACCAACATAGACAGTCCTGTTCAACAACGCACTGGGATACACTGGGTACTGGAATGCTGGCGAGTTATCGTTGGTATCGATGATCGTCAGGTACACATTTGTTAATGCATATGAAGTGTAATCTGGAACAAAGATTTTGTATAGGTGGTTATTACAGAGTAGCAGATGGACATTCTAAAATATCAAATCACATTTTGAGCATGTTTTTTATCTGAGTAGTAAGGTCAGTCAGATTTATTTCATTTCTTGATGGGAAACTAATGTTTAACTTTCATTACATTTATGGAAAGATGTTTTGTGATTAGACCTACATGACTGATATATATGGAATATTATAACAGTCTGCATTCTGTAGGTTCATATTTTTTCGACTTGGGTATGTAAACAAAATAGCGTGAGACCCAATGTTGAGCGTGATGTGGTTACATACGCAACCAGAAATAATACAAACCTACAGAATGCATACAGTCATAATGTTCCTTTTATTATATGCACTTCTCGCTCAAACAAATTTAAATAAACTAACAACAAAATTTTAGTCAAAAACAGTTTACATAATAGCAGAAATAAAAATAGTAACGCGATTGTAAATTTATGAATGGCGTAGAAAATTTATGAATGGCCCAAAAATACCATAACGTTTGTAAAACTGCGATGGAAATTTCCTATTTTGGAGTTTGTTATGTGCCGGAAAATTACAACAACCTAGTGTGACGTAGTATATGACGTCACATAGAACACAGTAAGCTGGACATTGTTTGATACAGAATTTCTAATCTGACAAGTTGTATCAATTTTGCAGATAAACAATGCACTATGCTAAAATCATTCATGGGTATATAATAAAGCACTTAAGAGTTACTCTAGATTCCACCAATTCTGTGGATAAACATTGTAGATCCACCTCAGCAGGCACATTGGTGCCATCTGATCAGGATCAGGATCTCTGGGGGATTTTATATTTTTCTTATTTATTCCAATATTTGAACAGTGTTAATCAAGATCAGAGGGCATGAATATGCTGGCTCATCTTTATCTACACTGGTAGTCCATGGGATAAAAGCTGGATCTATCAAGCAAAGGGATAGAGAAGATAAGAAAATAGAATCTGACCTGAACTTATTTTCAGTATGGTTGTATATAAATGCAAATCATTAAATGAAATACCTTGGACAATTTCATTGATTGGCACGGCCTGACGTGTATTCTCTTACACCAATGGTAATGTTCCAGAAATATTCAGCCTCACAATCTAGGTTTTCAATCACTCGGAGTTCACAGTCACCAACATTTGTAGTGACCACTGCGAACAATCCTGAAATATTAAGTCATCATATTCTTGTTTTTTAACCCTTTCTTTCATAAATACGCATCTTTTCGTGACGTCTGATCAGGATCTGCACAGGTTGCATTTTGGTCAAATGAATCAAAAAGCAAACAGTTTAGATCCTGATTAGACAGCAAGGATGTGCCGGCTGATCTGGATCTAAACTGTTGGCCCTCGCAATAAAGGTGTATCTAAGGACGAAAGGGTTATACTGCCATAATATTACCAGAAAAGGGCAAACACTATTGTAGGGAAGGGATCAGTAGTCCTCGGAAATGTAAACCCCATATTTCCACGGCAAAAACATAAACAGGAAATGAGATGCAATCATTGTTCCTTATTATTCAAATGCTTCATTTTTGGGTACTTTGTTACACAATTAAATAATGCAGGTACAAATTGTGTGGTTTCAACATATCCTGGTGATAAGGCAATTCCATATTTTAGGCAAGATAAAAGTTACTTTTATTCTTCAGAATTTTAAATACATTATGCAAATTGCATTTAGAATCTGAATCATTTTTCAAGAAATTCCACACATCATAAATATGACTTGACAGCAGCAATTGACATTATATTAGTAACTTTTGCCTGTTATAATTTCCCAAGCTTCGGGATGTATAAAACAAGAGGGCCATGATGGCCCTATATTGCTCACCTGAGTACAAAAGTACTCTCAGCTTGTGGTTTCAGACAAGAAGATTTTTAAAGTTTTTCCTATACAAGTCTATGTAAAATGAAGTGACCCCTGGGGCGGGGCCAATTTTGACCCCAGGAAAATAATTTGAACAATCTTTGTAGAGTTCCCATAGAGGATGCTAAATGCCAAATATCTAAGCTCTAGGCCTTGTGGTTTCAGATAAGATAGTTTTTAAAGTTTTTCCTATATAAGTCTATACAAAATGAAGTGACCCCTGGGGTGGGGCCAATTTTGACCCCAGGGAAATAATTTGAACAATCTTTGTAGAGTTCCACTAGAGGGTGCTAAGTGCCAAATATCTAAGCTCTAGGCTTTGTGGTTTCAGACAAGAAGATTTTAAAAGTTTTTCCTACACAAGTCTATAAATAAATGAAGTGACTGCTGGGGCGGGGCCAATTTAGACCCCAGGGTAATAATTTGAACAATCTTTGTAGAGTTCCACTAGAGGGTGCTAAATGCCAAATATTTAAGCTATAGGCCTTGTGGTTTCAGACAAGAAGATTTTTCAAGTTTTTCCTATATAAGTCTATATATAATGAAGTGACCCCTGGGGCGGGGCCAATTTTGACCCCAGGGAAATAATTTGAACAATCTTTGTAGAGTTCCACTAGAGGGTGCTAAATGCCAAATATCTAAGCTCTAGGCCTTGTGGTTTCAGACAAGAAGATTTTTAAAGTTTTTCCTTTCATTTGCCATGGCAACCAGAGTTCTGCATGGAATTGATTTCTTTGAACAACTTTGGAAGAGCTTCATGCAAGGAACATCCGTGGCACGTTTCATCAACTTTGGCCCAGGGGTTTAAGAGGAGATGTTGTTTAAAGCAAAAATTGATGACGCACGACAGACACAGGGCGATCCAAAAAGTTCACCATTAGCACAAGTGCTCAGGTGAGCTAATAAAACTGAGACTAGAAACCATATTCAATTCTCAAGCATCTGACTGCAGCAGAAAACTGATACTAGTTCTGAGACCTCCAATTAATGCCAATTTTTTTAACATAGTATTACACTGTAAACACCATAACCCTTCCCTCCTTATACAATGTATACGTATTTTTACGCATGTGTGACAAGTGTAGATCCAGATCAGCTGGCACATTCATGCCATCTGATCAGGATCTGCACTGGTCCCATTTTAGTCAGAAATAACCTAATGAATCAAAAAGCCAACAGTGCAGATCCTGATCTGAACACACGGATGCGACGGATGATCTGGATCTACGGATCTCTTACACTGTTCGCCAATGCAAAAAGTTGTATCTATGGACAAAAGGGTTAATACAGTCTGAACATTTTGAGAATGTGCTAAAAAATTTTTGTTGCTTGTTTTACTTACAAACAGTAAATAAAAAATTCAAAAAAGCCTTATTTTCAAAGAGCTATAAAGAAAGAAAGATTATTTGGTCAAAATGCATAGAAAATGATAAAGTTTTCCTATAACATCTGCCAGAGACAAGTTCTTAATATTGCATAACACAGATCAAGCAGGAAAGTTCAGTAGTCATTCATTGACCAGCAACTGAAGCAATGAACTCAATAAATATAGCTGAAGACATGCACATTGTAGAACTAATGTGTTAATTCTGACTAAAATGGGACCAGTGCAGATTCTGGACACAAATGAGCCAGCTGATATGGATCTACACTGTTGGCATTACATTGCATTGCATAAAAATATGTATATATGGAGGAAAAGGGTTAAAGACTGGTTTGGCCAAGATCAAGACCAAAGACAATAAACCTGAGACTAGAGACCATACTCAATTCTCAAGCATCTGACTGCCGAAAACTGATACTAGTCTTAGAAAAAATCAAATGCTGGAGTTCTTAGACCTCCTATAAACTTGCCATTTTTTGTACATACACTGTATACACCATAACAAAACTCTTTCCTCCTTATATACACATTTTTCCGCATGTGTTACAAGTGTAGATCCAGATCAGCTGGCACATTTGTGTCGACTGATCAGTATGTGCACTGGTCCCATTTTAGTCAGAAATAACCTAATGAATCAAAAAAAGAACAGTGCAGATACTGATCTGATGACATGGATGAGCCGGATGATCTGGATCTACACTGTTCGCCCATGCAATAATTTGTGTCTAGGGTTATTATAGTCTGAACATTTTGAGGATATGTTTTGTTGTTGATTTACTTACATATTTGAATAAAATATTCAGAAAAGTAAAATATTCAGAAAAGCCTGATATTCATTGCTATTAAGTCAGAACGTTTATTTGGTCACTCAGTATCATAGAAGATGTCAAAATTAACCCAATAAAAACTTCCACAGATAAGTTCTTAATATTGCATGAAACAGATCCGCACAGAAAAGTTCAGTAGGTCATGCTACAGGAGAAATGAACTCCATAATGCACCATAATACATCTCACAAGCTTGAATCTAAATATAACTGGAGACTGTAGGTAAAACTATGGAAATTTTGATACTTGAAATTTTCACTCTGCTACTAAAAGTTTTGTTTCAAATTTTATCACTAAACAACCAGTGAATGAATTGCTCAGGAAAGATTGAATTTTAAGATGGTATAAAGTTTGTGATAAAATCTGGTTGATAACTGTAGAAAATCAAAGGTTAAAAACAGAAGTTAAAAGAAAAAAAGTTTTTCCTATTTAAGTCTATGTAAAATGAAGTGACCTCTGGGGCGGGGCCAATTTTGACCCCAGGGTAATAATTTGAACAATCTTTGTAGAGTTCCACTAGAGGGTGCTAAATGCCAAATATCTGAGCTTTAGGCCTTGTGGTTTCAGACAAGAAGATTTTTCAAGTTTTTCCTATATAAGTCTATGTAAAACGAATTGACCCCTGGGGCGGGGCCAATTTTGACCCCAGGGAAATAATTTGAACAATCTTTGTAGAGTTCCACTAGAGGGTGCTAAATGCCAAATATCTAAGCTCTAGGCCTTGTGGTTTCAGACAAGAAGATTTTTTAAGTTTTTCCTTTCGGTAACCATGGCAACCAGAGTTCTGCATGGAATTGGTTTCTTTGAACAACTTTGGAAGAGCTTCATGCAAGGAACATCCGTGGCAAGTTTCATCAATTTTGGCCCAGGGGTTTAAGAGGAGATGTTGTTTAAAGCAAAAATTGACGACGCACGACGCACAACGCACGACGCACGACGGAAACAGGGCGATCCTAAAAGCTCACCATGAGCACAAGTGCTCAGGTGAGCTAAAAACAGATTAATTCTTAAACAATCTGTTGGTAGACAAAGCACAGAACCCACCACAATCTGGATTGTTAGCTACATTTGTGCGGCTATTGATGTACACAATCTCGCAAATAACTCGTAATAGTGTGTTAGTACTGGTAACGTCCAAGGTTGTGATAAGATTTCTTCCAGCAGTGGTGTCAAAGTTCTCCATGATGCTGACATATTGTACAGGCAGTGAGAAGCCCAGTTTGCGCTCGATTGTGGTGTATGTGACATCGACAGTCACCAGAGTTCATCAACTCAGTGGTTTCCAGCTCGGTCAATAGCAATTATGGAGAACTGCAAAAAATACAAAATTAAATGAAAAGTCCTAACCTAAATATGCCAAAATCAAAATCAAAACTAATTTTGTTTTTATTCAGTTGTCTGGTCCAAACAAATTTTCAATGTCTTGTCAAAAGTTTTTTTATATCCTGGTGTTTGTTAACATTTGCACCAGTTTTGTTCATACAGACATACTGTAACTTTCAAATCAATCTATTCTGTGTTGGTTCAAATTTAAGAGTTCATTCAAATTCCCATTAAATCCCTTATCAAACTCATCACTTATCAATTTATCATCTAAGACCGTGAATAACAGAAACAAAGTATGTACATACATGTGTTAGACATATTTGTCTGAAACTTCGGACCAGATGATAAACATAACTCTGTATTCAATCAATTTTTTTCTCTTGTCAGTAATAATTTTCTTGTGACATGCAATCATGACAAATGATGATTTCATTTAAACATTTGAAAAATATTCATGTAAATCACCTAAAACTGGGATATGCCATCAGCTGTATTGAGATTGCCCCTCACACATACAACACCATCTTTAGTGATTCCGCAGTACTGTGCAGCGTATGCATAATCTGGATCAACAAGGTAATCAAACTCTGCATTTGGTGTATTTCTGCTCAGCGTCACTTGTTGGTCATCATCAATGGCTGTTGCCGAGAACAACTATTTGCCTAGTAGTCGTACACTGCCCCTGTGTATTCTGGCTAAGTGAAGACTGTGGCATGCTGGTTACGTATGATGTCAATTACAAGAGCGATGGCAGTTTTGGGGATAGCTGCCATGTCCTTAGCTTCAACTAAAATCTGAAATGTCAAATTAAAACAATTTTGACTAATTCAACAGAAATTCTGTTTACTCTTTCAAAACCAAGTTTTCACAAGAAAAAAACGTCGCCACGTGCCGAAAACCAGGTTTTCATTTAGTACTTGTATTTGATATCAATAGATCACAGCTAACTCAAGTTATTATGCAGAAATTGAATTTCCATGACCATTACCTTGATCAAAGAGGTCTGAGGAACAATCTCGAGTTGCGTCTTGGTATAAGCTATCCACACACCAAGTTTGGTGTCAATAGGTCAAATAAAACTGAAGTTATTACATGGAAACTGATTTTCTATTTTTAGCAACAAGCAACAGTGACCTTGACCTTGATCAAAGACAAATGCGAAGCAATTCCATGTTGCATCCCATATAAGCTTTCCACACACTAAGTTTGGTGTCAATAGGTCAAAGCAAACTCAAGTCATTGAGCAGAAACTGAATTTCTTTTTAAAGCAACAGTGACCTTGACCTTGATCATAGACATCAATGTAGCAATCTCAAGTTGTGTCTTGATATAAGCTACCCACATACCAAGTTTTGTGTTGATAGGTCACAGCTTACTCAAATAATTATGTGTAACCTGAATATCTATTTTTGGAACAGTGATCTTGACCTTGATCACAGACACCAGGTAGCAATCCTTAGTAGCATCTTGATATAAGCTACCAACACACCAAACTTTGGCATAAATCGGCCAAAGCAAACTCAAGTTATTGAGCAGAAACTGAATTTCTATGTTTAGCAACAGTGACCTTGACCTTAACCAAGCTGCCTCTTGATATAAGAAATCCAAATACCAAGTTTGGAGACAATAGGCAATTTGGCGTCAATAGATAACATTCACCAAAAAAAAATTTAAAAATTCTAATTGAAAAAGGGGCATAACTGGCAAAATACAGTCAGGGGTTATGAAACTTGCCCGGATTACCGGTATTGTGATGACGGACAACTATGTTAAGTTTCAAAGCTGTATCTTGAACAGTTACTGAGAAAAAGACAATATTAACAAAAAACTTAACCAAAATTCTTAGTGAAAAAGGGGCATAACTTTGGCAAAATACAGTCAGGGGTTATGAAACTTGTCCTGATAATTAGTATCGTGATGTCAGATAACTATGTTTAGTTTCAAAGCTCTACCTTGAATGGTTACTGAGAAAAAGACAACTTTAACAAAAAACTTAACCAAATGTTGACGCCCGCCCACCCGCCTGCCAACGACATACCCCAATCTAATAACCAGGATTTTTCTAAATAAAATCTGGTTAGAAACCCCATAAAAATCAGCATCAAATTTACATTATTTGTTATTTACTATATTTTATAGTCAGAAATCACAATTTCACATACGATTAGGAACCTTTTTAATAACTAATCTTTAAACCAGTTTTGTACTGACCTCAATACTCCTTCTCTGGTGAGAGGCTGACTTATGTAAATACTGCCTTCAGTTTCACTGATCACAAACTGGCTAAAGCCTTTGGGTGGGGTATAGCTTAAACTTCAGAGACTGTATCTAACTGTACTACTTGGTGTCTGAAATTAACATAGAAATAGCATTGACTAGCAAGTTTTGATTTAAACACTATTTCAAAGTAATACAGCTGATACATAAGTTTGTGGGTATTCAGAAAGGAATCCTTCTGTATCAAGTTTTGCATGCAAGCACAAATGTTTCAGTCAATATGAACAGTTTAAATTTGTTTATTGTTTTGTTTTAAAATGTTTCATTCTCTGGTTAGCACTGGCTGTCAAATATTATACATTTATTCAAAAAAATAATTTAACTTAAACATTACAGAACATATTATGGATCATGAAGGTTGATTAAATCTTGTGGCAGATGGTTAAAACACATGCTAACACTTGTTTGATCATCCCGCCACTGAGATGCATTAATTCTGCTGGATCCAATGGGTAACCATTGTAAACTCAAAGTACGAAGCACATCACTAAATGCAGTCTGATCAGTGTCAACATGGTTTCCTTTTCATGTCTTATATTCAATGATGAAATTACTGTAAAATATCGCTAAAGACTTATGGAATGACATATTAAAAGAAAAGCAATCTGCTGACATCACTTACATCAGCAAGGTCAGCATCCGTGGCTACCGTTCTGATAACGGACTGTTGGACTTAGAGATATTCTGATATCGTAATATTGAACAAGCTTGCTGAGAACCTGGGTCCATTTGGATTACACAATACAGTAATTGTGACGAAAAGGTCAAAGCGTGGAACAGCATTGGTGCCTTGATTGTCTGTCACCTGAACAGTCATCTACAAAGAAACAAGAAAAATATAAGATAATGTAATTAATGGATATCAGTAAGGGATTTTTAGCATTGGTAACACTGACTAAATACAGGCTGTCAACCAGGTCATCTCCCAAATATAGGAAAAATATAGGAATATTTTTTGCAACAAATATAGGAGTTTTTGGATGATTATGAGGCAAAATATAGGAGTTTGGAACTGAAAATAGTTTTATTTACTTACACTTATACAAATGATTTTCACTTGTGCATTTCCTGTTTCTACAATAATCAATGTCCAAAATGTCTACTGTAATAATGAAGGAAACCATTAACTTTAACAACAGCATCATCAAGCACATCACCAACATCTGAATGACCATTCAAACAAGGGGGGAATGCAGAAACCTCATTAAAGCCACATTTTTCAGTTTTTGTTTGTCTTCTATGATATATAGATATATAGAGATATATAGTCTTCTACATATGCTGTACACAGCAACCACCCATCCACCGGGTCAAATTGCTGTGTGTGTTAAAATCTGGGTTACTATGTCCAAAAGAGTTCAGTCAAAAGTGACCCCAAGGCCTTAGTTTGGACAAACTCTATTGAGAACCTGTAGGCAATACATAATTACATGTATATACCCTTCACTATCCTAGAAGTTCGGAATAAATGATTTTTATCATGATTCCATTTATTTATTCTGCATGGAACAGCACTACAGTCAAATAAGTTAGTTAACCTTAATACAAAGAATATTGCTACAAGTTTCAAGAGAAATGATTAAAAAAAAAAAAGTTATAACCATAAATTACAGCTGAACTTTAATTCAAACTACCATTGAATTTCTAGATGGACATAATACCTTTCAGGTTCATTTAAGTTTATTATACCTTTCAGGTTCATTTAAGTTTAACAGTAATTTAACCCATTAAGTGGTTTTTTAAGTAATAAATTTAGAAAACTTTGCAAATATTTTGCAGATTATCCTAATAAAATAAATCTTAAGTTATCTCAATTTATTGAACAAACAGTTGTTGCAAATAATCAAACAATATTGTTTTTATTACCTCCCTTTATTTGACGTTGCCTTTTGAAAATTATTGTTTTGGTAAAGACACCTTCTTTTGTTTACACTCTTTTCCAAAAGAGTCTGAAGACCCTCTTTTCAAACTGGAAAACTGACCACAAAAGTCAGCTGACGATTTCTTGTTCACAGTCAAGCATGTTGTTCCCGGGGATCCATCTTGACGTTTTAAACAACCACATACACCATACCAAACATAAGGCCAGAGAAAAAAAAAATTATTAGATTCTCATCCGGATTTTGAGAGAAAAAGGGGCGGGTAGACACTTTTTAATTTTTATTTACGAAATACCTGAGAACAGAAGTAAAAACTAACTTAAAATTTTGAGAATGGCATTTATAGTTACCAGAACCTTTAGTGTAGAATATTCGTCCATCTTTTCAATTTCTTCCAAAAAATCATGATAACAACTTAAAAAAGTTGCAAGTTGGTGCTTTTTCTTGCTTGAAAATCGATACCAGTCTTTAAAGTGACACTTTCACCTTCAGTAAGCTTTGAAATGATGAACATTTTAGTTTATTATTGTCGGTCATGTTTATTTTCATAGCCAGGATGGTTTAAAACCCGTTCTGTCTGGAACAGAATATGTTCTGATTTTTTTTTACCAATAATTTTTTTTGGAGCGGGGGGTTTTGGACAGGGGCGGGCGGATATGAGAATCTAAAATAATTTTTTTCTATTGCCTAAGCCCTCAAGTCATTGCATTTGAATAAAATTTAATAATCTTTGACATTTTTGCATTTGGTTGCAACTGCAACAAGAATTCTGCATGGAAATTTGTTTTTCTGCATGAGAATTTGAGAAAAACTTAGTTAAATGCCACCTGCCATAATTTCACCAATCTATAAGTTGAGTTTTGCCCTTGAAAAAAAACAGCAAAAAATAAAGAAGTCAAAAGCAGTATCAAAGCATTATTTACTCCCTTCATTAATCGGAAAAAAATTTACTAAAAATATAGGAATATACTTAAAAAAATAGGAGAAATATAGGAATATAGGAATCGGTTGACAGCCTGTAAATATTTTTAAGACTACAAACTGACTACATAGTTTAAACTGAATTTACTGAACCCGAGAATTTCTTGTCAAACATGAAGGGTGATGTTCTGAATGAGGTCAGATTAAGCAGAATCACAGTACTTACATTGAATATGGACACTCCGGTCTGAGTTAGAGCACCGCTGACGCTGATCACACCAGTGCCCATGTTGATGTTGAAGAACAAAGAACCCGATGTGCTGGCAATAATGCAGTATGTTATAGGATGCTGAAACACACAATTACTTAGATTTTGCAAAACACCCTAGGAATTAAATTTTATAATTACCGATTTATTCACATATACAATTTCTCTATCAGAACAATTCTCTATCAGAACAAATAGTTGTCTGTAAGTATTGGAGAGAAACCTAAGTAAAAATGGTTAGCAAGAATGTTTGGCAAGTTCAAGTGATGTTAATTTAAGTTTTGGTAGTGTGTACCTGAAACACCACTGTCATGAAAGACTCAAACTTTGGAACAGACCAGTAAACGAATTAATTATGTAACTGTAAATATACATTGTCCAACAATTTTGATCTGGCACCTCATTAAATTTACGGTACTGCCAATGGTACAATCTCCTTAAAAAAAATCTCCTAGCAGCAGGATTTAGACCATTTTGCCAACACTAATCTTTTTCAAACATTAATTAATTTTAAAATCAACAATAGAAATTAGTACAGGCGTATCATGAAAAACACCTGAAATTTCAAATAACAAATAAATTAACTTACGCCTGCCCTTGGATCTACAGCATCCACATCAAACATGCTTGTACCAACAACCTTGTCCTTGGGAATGGTAACCTGGTATTCTGTGCTGGAGAAGAATGGAAGACCCTCATGTCGGATACGAATTGTAACAGACGCAGTGGAAGAGCGAGGTACAACACCCATATCAGTGGCAGTGACCATGAACTGAAAACCAAATGAAGAGATCTAAACTAATGGAGGTCATAAAAATAACCAAGTATCTAAATAGCATGCCAAGACACCTGTGAGAAAACTTTTTACAAATGAAAAGGAATTGTGCTAGAAAAAAATAAACTAATAAAAAAAGAAGCTACATTTAAAATGCTTCATAAAACATACAAATTGAAATTATTAGCACAAAATCTTTATTATTATTACTAATTTAACAACTTTTAACAGTATCCTATGGCCTGAAATAATTATACCACAAACTTCAGCCTTTAATTGACTGGAAAATGTGTACCATCATTATAAAATTACAACTAGTTTATTGTATGCATAAGTAAGTATAAATACCACTATAGTATTTAAACTCCTGCTACTCCTGCTTTAATGTAAAAAAAATATGTACAGTCGAACTTCGATGGCTCGAACTCCACGGGACAGGCAGATTAGTAGACATCGATAGTTTGAGCAATCCGTGGTTTGTACATGCATGTGAGATCAAGGGCATTTTTGTTCACTAAACTAAGCTTACACATAACAATTAATAATATTTGTTATTTTAATGTATTTAATGTAATACATTTTCTCATTTAAAATCGATTTTTCCCTTTTCAACCTCTGCGATGACATTGGATTTGAATTATAGAGGAAAAAACTTCTATAATTTTCTACTTAATTTTATAAATACAGAAAAACAATTACAATTTTCTAAAAAAAACAACAAATAACAGTTTGTTTATAATCATGATTAGTGAGGAGTAAAATAAAAAAACAATCAAAATAGTTTCATTCCTTTAATGTGTTATTTCACGACTTAATTACAAAGTGCATCGTCCTAATGGGCGAGACATTTTTGCGCCTTTGTTTGCACCTTTGATGATTACCGATAACAGTCCGTTCCACCCAAGGGGTGTCTAAAACATTGAAAACTAACCGTCAGGACCTTAATTGGTGTTCGACTGTTCGAGCTATGGGTAGTTCGAGCCATCGGAGGTAGAACAATATAGAAAATATAGAGGACTAGTTCGGGACCGGACGAAGTGTTAGAGAGAAGGGTGGTGTTCGAGTAAACTGTGTTCGAGCCATCGAAATTCGACTGTACATTCAAGGAGTACTGCATGCGATCTTCCTTGGTTATGAGCAGAGATTTCTGGCATAAATCATTCCAGTGATCTGATTGATGCCAAACACAGTAGCAGCGGCTTGATTATCCGAGATGCTGTATCAAACCATACCATTAACACCAGCATCAGTGTCACGAGCTGTGACGTTCACAATTTCTGTAAGAACAGCCTTACCTTCACTGATTGTCACATCATAATTACAGCTGAGGAAGGTTGGTGTGGCGGCATGATGACATTCACAGACATGCACTTTGGAATGGATAACTCAGGTCTTCTGAATCTACTCTCAACTGTAATTTATACAAAAAAATGGATTATTTTTAATTCAAAAGTATATCTAAGCAAATCTTATCTTCCAAGTAGACAAACAAATCAGAATGATCACTTACTGTCTTTACAAGCACAGAGAAAACAAGTTTATATTAATACTTTAAATTTTCTATAAAAAAACAACACTTTATGCGTTATTAACAACACATATTGATATCAAAAAACCAATACATGTAGTTATAAATTAATAATGAACTGAAACAAAATCTACATATAGAATAAATTACCAGATATTGGAATCCAGTTTTCCCAATCCTACAACAATAGGAGCTACATGTAGGTTCAACTATTAAGTCAGAGCATGATTAATATAATTAATAACAAGAGCCAGTCGGAAACGACTGCAAGCTCGACTATTCGAAGTCAGACATATTTAAGCACATTTAAAACTGAGCTTCATTCAAACTGGAGAGTGATTCAGGAGTTCATGACACCCAACACACACATGAACAAAAGTTTCATAATCCAAGTTATGAAATCAATAAATTTTACGTGGTGGTGGATGTGGTGGGTGGTGGTTGGTGGTGGTGGTGGTGGGTGGTGATGGGTGGTGGTGGGTGGTGGTGGTGGTGGGTGGTAGTGGGTGGTGGTGGTGGGTGGTGGTTGGTGGTGGTGGTGGGTGGTGGTGGTTGGTGGTAGTGGTGGTGGGTGGGTGGTGGTGGGTGGGTGGGAGGGGGGTGGTGAAGGGGGGTGGTGGTGGGAGGTGGATGTGGTGGGTGGTGGTGGTGGTGGGTGGGTGGGTGGTGGTGGTGGGTGGTGGTAGTGGTTGGTGGTGGTTTGTGGTGGGTGTGGTGAGTGGTGGTTGGTGGTGGTTGGTGGTGGTGGTGGTGGGCAGTGGTGGTGGTGGGTGGTGGTGTGGGTGGTGGAGGTGGTGGGTGGTGGTGGTGGTGGGTGTGGTGGGTGGAGGGCAGTGGTGGTGGGTGGTGGTGTGTGGGTGGTGGTGGTGGTGAGTGGTGGTAATGGGTGGTGGGTGGTGGTGGTGGTGGTGGGTAATGTTGGTGGTGGTTGTGGTGGGTGGTGGTGGGTGGGTGGTGGTGTGTGGTGGTGGTGGGTGGTGATGGTTGGTGGTGGGTGGTGGTGGTTGTTGGTGGTGGTGGTTGTTGGTGGTGGGTGGGGGTGGTGGGTGGGTGGTTGGATGGGTGGGTCGGTGGGGGGGATGGGGGTGGTGGTGGTCTTGGAATGAAAGTTATGGAATGAAAGTTATGAAGTTTCACCAGCTTGCATGCAAACTTTAACCCTAATTTCTAAGTCTACAAAGGGCAATAATTTGATAAAAATCAAAGGAAGAGTTATGGTTCTTGGCATACATAGTCAGGGTCATGATAGTGAACAACTTTAAAAAGCTATAGTACAAGAAGTATGAAAGTAACTAGCTTTCACGCAAACTTTAACCTGAAATTCTACGTAAAAGAAGGGCAATAATTTGATAAAAATCAAAGAAAGAGTTATGGTTCTTGGCATACATAGTCAGGGTCATGGCGGTGAACAAGTGTTGAAAGTTTCAAAGCTGTAGTATAAGTAGTATTGAAGTTATGAGTTTGTACAGTAGCTTGCACGCAAACTTTAACCTGAAATTCTAAGTCGAAAAAGGGTCATAATTTGATCAAAATGAAAGTTAGAGTTATGGTTCTTGGCATACACACTCGGGACATGATGATGAACAAGTGTGCCAAGTTTTAAAGCTGTAGTATAAGTAGTATTGAAGTTATGAGTTTGTACAGTAGCTTGCACGCAAACTTTAACCTGAAATTCTAAGTCAAAAAGGGCCATAATTTGATCAAAATGAAAGATAGAGTTATGGTTCTTGGTACACACACTCGGGACATGATGATGAACAAGTGTGCCAAGTTTAAAAGCTGTAGCTATAGTAGTTTTTAAGATATAGGTAGGTTGCACGTAAACTTTAACCAAAGCGGGACGCCGACGCCGACACCGACGCCGACGCCGACGTGAGTACAATAGCTCGACATATTCTTCGAATAGTCGAGCTAAAAACACTTGTTCGCAACTAGGAATGCCATTATTCGTTAAGTAATTTAAATTATTACTCTTACCATGTATACATTGATGAGGTCTGATGTTAGCGGCCTGTTGGTGGAGATCAGACCTGTGATTGATGAATTGAGAATATGTCAAGCAGTGAGTTACCTGTGAAGTCTCTCAGATCATACATGACCAGATTCTCCTGACTCGTCACATCAGCATCCTTGGCGGTTACAGTAATCACACTACTGCCTGTTGGCTCGTAATCATAGATGGTTGTTTCATAGTTTTGAAGGGTAAAAATCAGGGTGTTTAAGTTTCTATTGACGGTGATTAGGACTGTTTCCCATACCACTGCAGCTGGGGCACCAGTGTCAAATGCTGATACGAGCAACTGAAAATAAAAATCAACTTTATTTCTGCAACTGAATGCACAAAAATGAGTTACATACTATGAAATGAATCTTTTTAAGTGACTATCTGCCTAAAATTCTGCAATTTTTTTCTTTTTTTATTTCTTTTAAAAGTACTTAAATCCTCCAGGTAGTTTCATTCATTAAACAAAGCAACCAATGAAAGCAAATTCTGTCTATAGCAATCTCTTCAAATTAAACATTTTGTAAACATTTTCACTGTAGAAAGTTTCATTAATTTTTATTGTTGGTTTGTTTTTATCTTTCTCCAAAAAATCCTTCTGCATTTCAAACTTTGCGAAAGCCAAAATATTTGCTGGACATTCGGTCCTGTAAGCAATGAAATTATGCTGGACCAAAAGAATATTTGCCGGACCGAAAAAAAACAGAGATATTGCAAAATATTTAGTTTTTGCCTTTTTTAAGATACATTTCTAACTTTCACCAATAAGTATTCCCATTTTTACCAGTTTTGCTTAAACATACAGTCCAGTCGCGATTTTACGAATAGGCATCGGACCAAGCCGATTATTCGTAATATCGCATTTTTCGTAGTATCGCATTTTTGATAGTTTGGTTGTTTACTGCCGCAAATTGTCAATGTCGTTATATGACGTAATGTGTTATTGTAGTGATATTTCAAGGTAAATAAATAAAAAGACAAAGAAAAGAAATGTTCGCATTAGTTATTTTTATTGTAGAATTATATATTATCATTAATCAATTAAATTTAAGATTCAGCTATCCTCCCCTGAAAAATCCTTCACTGAATTTCTCAGAATGTCGATATCAATTTACTGAATTAATACTCGCCGTAGTAAAAAGATTAAGCAGAACTAAATGTCAAAAGTAGAATGACAAGCAATTCACGTGTTTCAGATTTTATACAATTTTAAACATTTGACATTTAATCACTCAAACTCTTTGTTACAACCAAACACGGTTGTTTACAGAGCATTTCGTGTCACAACTGCTTGGGTCGATAATTGCTCAACAATACAAGAAAAACGGATATCGCTCTAAAAGGTGTGAAAATCACCTGTCAGACCAAAATTCGTAAAATTGCATCTTTATAACATTGTAAATAAGCATAAGGGACTGTCATAATTATTCGCTAAATCGCATTTTACGTTAAATCGCGTTTCGTTCAATCGCATCTTTTTTATACTGAATAAAGAAGGAATAAGGACGGGACCGGCCGCCTTATTCGTAGGATACCGTTATTTCGTAAAATCGCGATTCATAAAATCGCGACTCAACTGTAGTTAATTTTTAATTACAGAATAACAAACAAGAAAAGTGTTGAGATGTACATGTAATCCTATATTTATTACGCTACCTACTGCTTATAAAATATAACTTAATTTGACTGCTGATCGCCTGTCTTTAAAACAAATTCAAACTTTTATTCCATGAAACTTTGTTTGACTTCCATTTTATTAATTTGTTTCCGTGGGATGAAAATCAACACCGGCAACAAAGCCATTTTAAATTTCGCTAAAATCAAAACTGAACGGCATTTGCTCTGTGATTTGTGAAATATCATCAGTTTGAACACAACTGCAAACGCAAGACATTCAGAACTCCATTTTTCTTTTCAAGGCCGTTATGTTATCAAATTCGTGATTGAACAATAGGAATCAGGCAACCAATCACAAACCATTTTACTGTGACTAAGGGAAGTAGCTACTGGAAGTTTTAAGACAAACTTCTCACAGTGGTTACTTCTCTTTACAGCTATAGAAGAAAAGATTGCTTCCCTAAGATTTATAGTCGCCGGACAGAAGGACTGACAACATACGACATTTTACTGGACCGAAGCCAAATCTCTTGGACATGTCAGACGCCTTTCGCGAAGTCTGGCATATTAACCTTTACATACATTAGTTTATACTTCTATATTCTAATTTTGTACTTTATGCAATGCACACTATAAGTAATCTGAACTTTAGAACTTCAATTTTGAGACACCAGGGATTTCTATGTAAAGCAATATATGAACTCACTGTGAACGTTTGGTTCGTGTTCAGATTCTGGTTCAGCAATGAGCTGGTAACAAAAATGTCTCCTATGTTCACATTTAGATTGAAACAGCTGGTTCCTTTAATACATGTCCATAATTCCTGAAATTTTCAAAGCATTCTGATAGTAAACAACACAGATATACATAAAAACACATCATAAGTACTGCATGTGCAGGGGCGGTCCTCCGCTAAATTATGACATCGTCGAAATCACAGTTTAGTTATTTAAGTGGCCACTTTTTGTTGTAATCACCATTAACATTCACATAAATAGAAGCTATTGGCATTATTGGAATAAAATCTTATACAATTCATAAAACATTCTAATATCAATATTTTTATTTAATAACCCCCTTACCGGGACAAGCCAAAAAGGGCTTTTCCAGCTTTAATTTGATAAAAAAATGAATAAAACATTAAATTAGTTAACATAAGTATATGTACGATGGGCAACAACATCAATTTTGTTAAACATGATGTGAAATTCAATTGTTGGCCCTCTTGTTTTCTGAAAAAATATCTGGGATAAATGATGTACGAAAAATATAGAATCACTGATATACAGGTTTTATCTCTTGTTAACAGTGTAGATCCAGATCAGCTGGCACAGTCATGCTGTCTGATTGTATTGACTTAGTAAGTTCCCTTACTTCTCAACAATAACCAAATAATCAAGCACAGTGCAGATCCAGATCAGATGGCATGGATGTACCATCTGATCTAGATCTACACATCTGTCCATGGAATAACAGCCATATCCCATGCTGTACAGGGTTAACAGTACATTCATTCCTTTTTCCAAGGGAACAATCTGAAAAGCCTCATACAATCATTAACTTAACACATTTAACATTCATCTCCTTTTAAAAAAGGTCACTGCTCTAATTATCATAAGGTGACTCCATATCTCTTTCATACCTAAAATTATTTAGGATTTAAGATAAAGTTCAGAAGATTAAACAGTACCTTGAGATCCTTATCCACTGCTCTCACATTGAATAACGTGCTGCTGACAGCTGCACTGATAGCTACTTGAGTGGCGTATGGGGTATTGATAAACCTTTGTTTGGCTCTGTCTTGGAGAACAGCAATCTCTACAGTGGCATCAGCGTTCCTCTGCACACCAGTCGGCCTGTTGATGACTGTGCGTACAGCGAAGGAGGATTTTCGGAAAGTACCAGTCAGCGGCTTTCTAAGGGTGGTGTTACCAGTTGTAGGACTAACGTAAAAGAATTCTTCGTCAGTGGCATCTCCGTTATGGAAGAAATATATTCCATCCTGTAAAATATTGGCAACTTGATAAATGTTACTGTAAACTGTAAGGATATTTGCAAGTCAGGTTCCCTGCTGTCAGTCAAAAATTGAGACTAGGAACTGCAAATACACTATTGTAATATTAACTATTTACCAGGTGGATATGACTTATCACATGGGTAACCTGTGCAGATCTCTTTTTTGTCACAAATAACCTAATGCTAATAGTGAACAGTGCAGATTTTGATCTGCTGGCACACATGTCATAGCTTCAGTCACTTAACAACGTAGAAAAATCAGACTATCTGACCATTTACATCTTGATCTTTGTATTATTTCTAAAACCAGCCCCAGGAAAATTAATGGGTTGCTATAATACCAATATAGCAAATCCATTACACCAATTCAACAGTCTATGCTTCTGGGTGGTTCAAGGTACTTTCAGGCTGTCTAGTAATCATGTTATATATATGTAATGCCTGTTCAGAAATACATTTAGGATTTGAAGCTATGATATATTATGAAAATAAATAATTTTGTGCAGAAATTACACTTACATCAGCATCAGTGGCTCGCACTGTGAGTATGAACGCAATAGTCTCAGGGTAAATCTGAGGATTGAACACTGGACTGTTCTGGTTTCTGAGTACTCTAATGGTCAGCTCTCCTATAGCAATCTGGCTTGGGTTCATATTGTGGTAGGCTGTAAATCGAGCCTGCATGAAAAAATAAGACATTTAATATTAGATTAAGTATCCAGTAAGATTGGTAAAACATTGAACACAGTACAATCATCGTGCTTGAGATTTCTATTGCGATGAAAATATTGTTCGTGAAGGCTGTACTCTGCTAAGATCCCATAAACAATTTTAGGAGGCAGGTAGCTTTGCAAAGATCTCACAGGTAGATTGTGTTCCAGCACTAACAAAAAATAAGGGAAATAATTTAAGAAATTTGGTCACTTGTAAAGTGCAAATAATCATTAATGCACAGTAATTAACTGTATTAACAAATAACTTCTGTACTTATAGTGTAGATAGTGTTTTGTGTTGAGTCAGATAGTTCTAAGACTGTTCCTCAATGTTACAACACCAGTGTTAGAGTTAACATCAATGAAGCTCTGGCCCGGGAAATGACCAACCAGATTCTATAGAATTCTTCCTTCAAGGTGGGCATCTGTTGCAGTTAGAGATAATACAGACCTATCAATGGCAGTCTTCTCATCAAGATCTATAGCTGCTGGAAGGTTGGTGAAATGTGGAGGTTGTAGGTCACTTAGGACGGTAACTATCACAGTTGCTGTTGTGGTCTGTGGGTTGGTGGCACGATTATCAGAGGCACGTACTGTCAGCTATGGAGATCATAAATCTGATATAGTTATATGACATACCCTTTGACTAAAAAGCAATTTTAAACAAGAGGTGTTTGTCAAACACAAATGCCCCCCCTGACGTGCAAGTGATATCTATTAGCATTGAATTTAAATTTTTGGAAATTTAGAGACTTTTGTAAGCTTTAGCAATGAAGGGTACCAGTCATGAAAGCAATTTACAAGACGGTGGAACTCCTATATATCAATAACCAGGTCATCCAATGAGAGGATTACATTTACCTCGACAAACATAAGCGCGTGTAGATTAACCTAGTCTAACACAAAGGATTTTATTGTAATTTAAATCAAATATTCGCTATTGGCGGAGATATAGTAGCTCTAGTGTTATGTCAATTCCGGTAATGTGCAGGCTTTAGTGACCATCCATACGAAACCAAAGCATTTAATAAACACAAGTGAGTGATAATCAGTGCCTATTTATGACACGGCATATATTGAAATAGTTTAAAATTAATGTTATGGATCATTAATATATATCTTTACTTGAAATTGTCATGGGGAAAAATAATCACAACTTTACACTGAGAAGTATTTTATTTTATTATACAAATAAACATAAAAACGTTGTCTAGTTATTAATCGAACAAGGTTTTTTGTTGTCAAGGCCACCGTGACCTTGACCTTTGACCTACTGACCCCAAAACCAATAGGGGTCTTCTACTGGTCACGACCAACTTCCACACCAAATATGAGGTCTGTATCACAAAGCGTTGTCTAGTTATTGATCGGACAACGTTTTTGTATGCAAAGGCCACTGTGACCTTGACCTTTGACCTACTAATCCTAAAATCAATAGGGTTCTTCTATTGGTCATGACCAACCTCCACACCAAATATGAGGACTGTATCATAAAGCGTTGTCTAGTTATTGATCGGACAAGGTTTTTGTGGTCAAGGCCACTGTGACCTTGACCTTTGACCTACTGACCCCAAAATCAATAGGGGTCTTCTACTGGTCATGACCAACCTCCACACCAAATATGAGGACTGTATCACAAAGCGTTGTCTAGTTATTGATCGGACAAGGTTTTTGTGGTCAAGGCCACTGTGACCTTGACCTTTGACCTACTGACCCCAAAATCAATAGGGGTCTTCTACTGGTCATGACCAACCTCCACACCAAATATGAGGACTGTATCACAAAGCGTTGTCTAGTTATTGATCGGACAAGATGTGGTCTACGGACCGACCGACATACCGACCGACATACCGACATACCGACCGACCGACATGTGCAAAGCAATATACCCCCGCTTCTTCGAAGGGGGGCATAATTAGCTTTTATAACAAAACAGATTAATGACACTATTTTAACAAACTCAAAACAGTGATTTGTTGCACAAATACAAACAAGTATTGTTAAATGAGAGTAATGCTTTCTGATATAACCTATACCTCCATATATACACCTTTTTCGGGTGGGAAAACTGTGTTGATCCAGATCAGCTGGCATATCTGTGCAAACTGATCAGGATCTACACTGTTCCCTTTTTGATGTGTTTTGTTATTTCTGACAAAAATCGTCCAGTGCAGATCTTGATCAGATGGTACAAATGTGCTGGCTGATCTGGATCTTTACTGGTGACACATGCGTAAAAAGGTGAATATACAGAGGAAAGGGATAAGAATATGATATTGCTGAACTTTGATATTTGATACTGGTCTCCATTCTTAGTTTAATGATCTGAGGCCCAGTTTAGTTCATGTTTTATCACAACATTACTTGTAAAATGTAAAACTTACAGTATATTCTTGTCTGTCTGAGATGTCTGAGACGAGATCAGTGTTGACAAATATGAAGCAACTGCCGGTGTCAACACCAAAGTATGTCCTAAAATTGTTGGTGACAATGGTGCCAGATTCTATCTGCAGGCTGCATGTCAGACGGTCCTAAAAATGTACAAGTTGTTACAATATCAACTATAAATATGAATTCATGCAATTACACTTGTACTTACTTTTTGTTTGAAAAACAATCAGCTATAGACTTATTCTAAGCTCAATTGTAGTGTCATGTATACTGGTAGCTTTCCAATCCTCATACAAAAAGATGCTAACAGACACACTCATTTCATTTCTTTCCTAATGTTATAGAAACCGAAACATTTCCTTTGTAGTTGCAGGAAGTAAACTTTAATCTCTAAACAAAGTGAAACTGTAACAGCTACAGTATATGACAACTGGTAATTATAATGTCATTTTTATAACACTTGGAAAAATACTAAAATCTCCCATAAGATGTTTGCTGAGGAGACTGTGAAAAGCTCAGGACTGATGGTCAACTGGCAAATTTATGTACTCTAAACAATTCCAGAATTAAAATGGTTTACTTACATCATCTGGATCAGAAACTTTAAGTTTCAGTATGTACTGTCCGACAGGAGTGGTTTCATCAGTGGTAACAGGATAATTCTGAGGATTGAACACAGGTCCGTTCAGGTTCCTATTCACTGTGATCAGCACTTCATCCGTAGAAGCCAAACATGGAGCACCAGTGTCGTATGCGATAACTCTCAACTGAAATACAAGTGTAACAAGAGTGCCAAACTGACACAAAATACGCCCGTCAGATACCGCTAATTCAGTTTTTGGACAATTCAAGGGCAATAATTCAGGAGTGCCTGGGGGGATTTGGCAGGTTATAGAACTTGGTCGAGATATTATGCCCACCAACATATTCACCAAGTTTGATAAAGACCGGATGAAAACTCTTTGACTTAGAGAGCGGAAACAGTAATTTTTGACAATTCAAGGGCCATAATTCAGGAGTGCCTGGGGGGATTTGGCTGGTTATAGAACTTGGTCGAGATATTATGCTCACCAACATATTCACCAAGTTTGATAAAGACATGATGAAAACTCTTTGACTTAGAGAGCGTAAACTCTTATTTTGGACATTTCAAGGGCCATAATTCAGGAGTGCATGGGGGGATTTGGATGGTTATAGAACTTGGTCCAGATATTATGCCCACCAACATATTCACCAAGTTTGATAAAGACAGGACAAAAACTCTCTGACTTAGAGAGCGGAAACCCAAATTTTGGACAATTCTAGGGCCACAATTCAGGAGTGCCTGGGGGGATTTGGCTGGTTATAGAACTTGGTCGAGACATTATGCACACCAACATATTCACCAAGTTTGATAAAGACCTGATGAAAACTCTTTGACTAAGAGAGCAGAAACCCTGTGGACGCCGCCCACCCACCGCAGGTGTTCCCATAATACGTCCCGTTTTTCAAACGGGTGTATAAAAATGGTAGCTATGTATTCAAAGAAGCTTATTCTGCTGTGCTTTTCCAGAATATTCAACAACTTTTATCACCATAAACCTGAATAATTTTTGGTCCCCCGAAGACCTTCATCAAAATGTCATATGACCCTAAGCTAATCA
This sequence comes from Corbicula japonica, assembly GCA_038501625.1. Taxonomy (NCBI): domain Eukaryota; kingdom Metazoa; phylum Mollusca; class Bivalvia; order Venerida; family Cyrenidae; genus Corbicula; species Corbicula japonica. Next base: position 51,138 of record JAZAYU010000335.1, on the reverse strand, counting down.
GCTAGATGTATGTGCTTTTCTAGAAAATGTTACAGTTATAATTACAATATCATACCTTTTACCTTATTAATTTATTAACATCTTATACATCTTTCCACACCATAATTCTATGACCACAATAAACTTACGATATAGACACCAAGTCGGATTCTTTCAATTCTGAGATCCTGCTGTACATGTGCTTCACCATCATCAGGATCAATCAGGAAGAAACTCTGTGCTGGATAGTCTCCAATTGCCTCGTACACTAGGGTACTCTGTTTCAAATAGAACATATTTGGGCAACGAAGATTTTACTAAAAAAACAATTATTTTTTTAATGATGTAGTAGTGTATTTAAAGCAAAGACCAAGCATTTAAAATTAGGGATGGCATTTTCCGCCTATTTTACCATTCGAATGTTCGAATCAGTTTGCATTCGAACGTTCGAACGTTCGAATCAGTAACAATCACATAAACCATGAAACAACCTGTTTTTATCGGTAAACCCTCGCAGTATCCCCGAAAATACGAAATTTTCATTCATATTGATTCTGCCGATAATATCCGAGTATTCCAAAATCTTAATAGTGAATTTATTTATCAGAGAATTAGACCTACGGATCTAACTTTTTATTTGTATTTAGTAAACCATGAAAGAATAAAAACTCCAAGTTGTTTTGTAAGAGGAAAATATCATTTTATTTTATATGAATATATATTTTCTTTTAAAAAAAAAACAAAACGATACATATTAGGCTAAATACTGCAAAGCATGTAAAACACAATGATACGACGTTCGGAACAAACAAGCATATTTTACTATTTTATACAATGTTATTGACCGTGACAATGTTTCCAAACGTCGGCTAAAACTGAAGCTGGCATAATTGCGAGTGTAAAGTTGATAAGATGTATACAGTAGAAGTTTTGTGAAAATATGATTTTTTTTCGATGTGAAAAGAAGATGAGGTATTGTCATAGTGTGTTGACTAATTGACAGTTTTCTGTTACCCAAGCGTTCTACTCCAAACGGGACCGCTGTAGCTCTAACATGTGTTAAATGACATGTGTTAAGTAAACATTGTGCTTTAACTTGGACCCCTAAATCTGATGTTTGCGTGTCAAAGATTTTTACAGTATATTCTCTAATTGACATTACAATAGATGTGAACAACTCGATTTTCATAACTGAATGGCTCTATTGATTTACTAAATTAATCTTCGTTTCAATATGCAGTAAAAAATACAATATTTATTATTATTATTATTATTAGACCTACTTTATATTTCATCACATTCGTGTTCTAGTAGATCTATTTTGCACTAACTTTCAAAATTTGATTATGCGGTTACACACAACTTGTTTTGATCCGCACTTTACATTTTAGCTGTATGTTACAAAAGAACGCGCGCGGGCAGAAATCAAAATACAGACATGTTATTTTCTACATGTACTTTGCAAACGGAAAATCATTTATCTTCACGGCTATTGTGTCAAATTAATACCAAACCTTCTTGATTGTCGTTCATTATCAAATTTTCACGAACATTTGAATGCTTCAAATGCATTCGAAAGTTCAAAACCTTATCCGAACGTTCGAATGTTCGAACGTTTGTTTACATCCCTATTTAAAATTGATCAATAATTTTATATAATTTTAAATAATGAAACCGAAGGAAAATGTAAGTCAAAATGGTATTTCTGCAAACAGGTTAATAATATTCATTTCATGTTTTCCTGTAAATAATAGTTATCAGTGAAATAAAATTGGTATTTTCACTCTTTTGAAAGTGTTGAATAAATTTTTTTATTTTTGCTATTTTTGCTTAACACTTTTTTTAAACTTAAAACCTCCCTTTCCAATGATTTCAGATTCGACAAGAAAACACCAAATAAAAAGAAAATTTTCTTTCAGTGGAATTTTAATTTTATTTCAATCATGCACACCAAAAAACAGGTGTTTTCATGAGTATGCCAAAAGCGAAAGTACATTTTTTTGGTTAAATAAATTCAATATTTAACAGAAAAAAAATATATATACTTGCCTTATTAAAATTTGATATTGCATGTTTATTACTGTCAATTTAAACTTCCATATATATACTTTAACAAACAAAGTACTATTTTGGCTAATATATTTAGTTTCTAAAGTTGATACAAGTAACTTACAATAAGGCCCTGTCTGGTGGCTTGTCTTGTTGATACTGTTACCAACAGCCTCATTCTCATTGATGGTTACTAGGTAACGAGCATTCTGGGTAAATATTGGAACTTTGTGAACTTAGTGACTTTGCCCAAGTCACGCTGTACAAATATAGTGACAGTGGCTGTTCCAGCCTTGTAATTAGGTTATCCGTTGTCATTAACTGTTACACGACACTGAAAAACCAAAAAGTTGTCAAGCATGAAATCGCCAACAAAACTGTACATTTCTAAAACGCAAGATTTTCTTCAATCTGTTTTATTACTTATTAAAACAAGGTAAATGTGCGTGCATAAAAATAGGGTTAATGAAAAGGAATTCCATTTCTTAACCGTGCAAGCACATAAGTTTGATTGGACAGGCACTAATGACAGAATTAACAATATAGTATATTGATATTTGTATATCCAGCTTTGGCATGATCCTTATACTGCTCACAGATTCTCATTGTACATCAAGTACAAACAACTTCTTTAAAATTAGACAGATCAGTATCTTGTTTACAAAAAATTGTCAACATCAGAGAATATGAAGGTAGAGCAGTCAGGGTGACTAACTCTTTAACCATATACATGCCTTTATTTCATGGGTGAACAGTGTAGATCCAGATCAGCCTGCACACCTGTGCCATCTGATCAGGATCTGCACTGTTTGCTTTTCAATTAATAGGTTATTTCTGACCAAAAGGCAAACAGTGCAGATCCTGATCAGACTGCAAAGGTGTGCAGGTCGCTCTGGATCTAAGCTGGTCACAATTGCGTTAAAATGCATATATTATATATACAAAGAAAAGGTTTTTAAAAATCTGGTATCATTATGAGCTTACTTGGAAGGATACAAATCCTGTGTTCAACAAGGACCTGGCAAGGTAGATGTCACCACAATCTTCACGGATGTAGAATGTGCTCTCGCACTGGCTGTTGAAATCACCCGTTAATGCAAAAGTCAACCGATCCTGCAATAATAATGCCACACTGAATACTTCTGAGCAAAGCTGCTTAATAGCAAGAAAAACAAGCAAACTCTTCAATTCTATAAAATCTTCTTGAAACCATCTTAACATTCATTTATTTAGTATATAGTATGAAAACTTTATATAACTATTTTTATTTTTTTATTTATCAAAGTTATATCAGTGAAAACTATCTTACTAATAAATCTTGTGTACATTTCATTATTTTTATTAGTAATTAACAAGAAACATAGCTTGTTACAGATTATTATCTCCCAAGACAGGTAGTGAGAACAAAATAAATTCAATTTAAAGCCCTCAACATAATCAATTCAAATTAAATCATAAGTTTCTGGTAACAGTGAATTCATCAAGATTACTTAGATGTAACAAAAACAAAACCAAATTGTTAAATAATTTTGCTAAAGATATCGTACATTATCTAAACCTGTTAATGTAACTCTCAAAATGGACGTTCCCACTGCCATGTCTCTTGGAATGGTCTTGGTGTACGAGTCTGGCAGGAACATCGGGCATTGCAGAGAACTGTTATTTGCACATCAGCTGTTGTTCGCAGGTGAGGTGTCAAACTGTCGTATGCAATCAGTCTCAACTGAAATAGTAATGTCATGGAAATAAATATAACTACAGAAGTTTAAGCAAACAGTTGAAAGTTTTTGCAATGTCAGGTACAAAAAATTATCAAATATAATATTTTTCTTTTTTCGACTTGAAAAATGTGGAATAAACTGTTTCACTTATTTTATCTATGTTAGCCAAAAACTGCCACCCCCCGTAAGGAAGAAGAACTTTTTGTTTTTGCTGATTATGATTTACTGTAATTATTTTCTTTAGGGTCTCCAGATTATAAACACAGCTGTCTAGCACTGCCCATTTAATTAACATTTATAATTATTTAACCCTTTCCTCCGCAGATACTCATTTTTAAGCATGTGCTTCCAGTGTAGATCCAGATCAGCCGGCACATCTGTGCTGTCTGATCAGGATCTGCACTGGTTGCATTTTGGTCAGAAATAACCTAAAAAAGCAAAAAGTGAACAGTGCAGATCCTGATCAAACAGCATTGATGCCGCCTGATCTTGATCTAAACTGTTCACCCATGCAATAAAAAGTGTGTCTATGGAGGAAAGGGTTAAATATGATATATATCTAGAAGTAGACTTACAGTGTATTCCAGAGACCTGTCAGCTTATAGTGTACCTCTGCTGTAGATCTCACCATTACCACCAACGTAGAAGAAACTTGGCGCTAAGCCAATACCAATTATCTCGTACCTCATTGTGCCCTGCTAGGAAAAAATAATTCAAAAAATTGTAGGGATGGGATCGAATACCAAAATCACGATTCGAATATTCGTCAGACATATTCGAATATATTTGAATATTCGAATTTTATTCTACTTTTTCCGAGTTTAGTTTATATGTCCACTAACCCAATGTCCAAATTTTCATCCGAAATATGTTACATTTGGAAAGTATATTATCAAATCAGTGTTTGCTGTTCATTTCTGTTAAATATATGTGTAGGTATGAATTGAGAAAACTAGTTTGAATTCGAGTATGTTTTCATCAAACAGGTTGATAAGACCGAAGTTTTCTCAAAAAATGTTTTTGGACGATGTCAAAAAATGATGAAAAATGGTTTTGCGTTTTTGTAAAAAGAATGTAATGTTCCATTTACTACAAGTTTAAAACAAAATTTAAAGGCAATTGCAAAATTAAAGATTAAACAACTATAGAAATAAAATCATATCTAGTGAACTGAATTAAATGATGAAAAGCAAATGAGACAAAAAAGTTACTGTTATTGGGTTCAAAATTGCAATGTTTTGCATCATAGCCCGAGTTCCTTACCCACTGTGCTATTGCGTCGTGACTGAATATCTGCTGCTTTGAACAGGTTTTAATGTCGTGTAAGTTAAGTAAACTAACGGTAACACTGCAAACTGACGCACTTTACCTATTTAGGATTATAACAGTGGACTTGTCCGAAAGGTCACAGCTCACTGGTCAAAATCGAACTATACCTATCTTATCTTGAAATTGGTATGGATGAGATAATGAGGAAGACAATTAGACATTTTTACCCGGCTCAACCATCAGAACAATAAATCAATTAATGTTCTTGTAATATTTTTGAAAGAATGTATAACCTACCTTTAAGTGGCCGGTAAAAAAACACATTTTATTTGTTACAACTCCAGTAATTTTAATGCAAAAGTCTTTAGACAGCGATAATACATGTATATATTTTTAAGAAAAATCTCGAATATGCGAATACCAAAATCGTATTCGAATATTCGTCGTCAAAACGAATATTCGAATATTCGATCCCATCCCTAAAAAATTGTGAAACAAAACAAAACAGTTACTCTATATTACCAATTTATTATCTCAATTTATTGATCTAAAATAAAATCTCCAATTTCATGACAGACTGGTACTGGTGCAAATGTGGTTTAGTCCATGAGAGGGGTGTATGAACTAAATAGCAAACAGTGTAGACTTTGATCAGGCTTCACAGATATAATAGCTTATCTGTCTTCCACTGTAAGTGCATCCTGCTACAATAAAATATGAGTAATTGAACAGTGTACCTTTCCGTCAGCATCAGTGGCTGTCACCCTGTAGACCTGGGTGCTGTTTACTGCTTTCTCTTGCTACGTGGTAGCATATGGTGTATTTCTGAATACTGGGAGTTCTGCACGCCGGATGAAGGTGGTTACTGAGACAGTCGTACTTCTCCTCGGATTTCCACTGTCAGTGGCCCTAACATTGAACTGAAATAGCAGTAACAATGTTGAACATTTCAGTCAACAAGATATAGAGAATATTTGTTTTTACCAGTGTAAGACAGAAATTTTTTTCACTGAGTGAGCTCCAGAAGCCTCAAGTGAAAATACACAATTCCGGAGTTCACAAGTGAATATATTTCTATCTTTCACTGATAATAACAAATTTTCTTTTTATTTTATGCTTTTAGTGCACATTTTGTGTTAATTTGACAGAAAAATTCCATGAAATGGCGCCAAATATGTTTATGACGTGACATCATGACGTCATATACCCAAACTTGAGCCTGTTTTCTGAACGTTCTCATTCGGAATGTTATGTACGTTTGGGTACCAACGTGAAACAGGAGGGTCCATAGGACCCTGGGTCGCTCACCTGTCAACAACTGCTCAATGGTTGCAAGAGTTGTGTGCAAGTTTGGTAAAATCAAATAAAAAAACAATGCTGCTAAAATTTACTATATAACAATATGTAATAAAACTAGTGACCCCCGGGGCAGGGCCATTTTTGACCCCAGGAGAATAATTTGAAAACAAGTTTTGTAGAGGACCACTACATGATGACACATACCAATACCAAGGTTCTAGGCCTTGTGGTTTTAGAGAACAAGATTTTTCAAGTTTTCCCTATATAAGTCTATGTAAAACAAGTGACCCCTGGGGCGGGTCCATTTTTGACCCAAGGGGGATACTTTGAAAAATTTTAGTAGAGGACCACTAGATGATGATCTATACCAAATATCTAAGCTCTAGGCCTGACAAATCTGAAGAAATTCGGCAATTGCGTTTAAATTATTTTCGCTTTTATGATGTGTAAAACTGAAATAACAAAGACACATTAGGAATGTCTTAAAGAATTTGAAACCAAAAATAATGCAAAAACAATGGGGAACAGTGAAACCTGCCATCTTTGAACAGCTGAACTTTACGGGTCGTAGCTACTTCCATTCCAATGTGCAAATCCACAACTTTTTCCAGCTAACTTTTTAAAACAAGAGGGCCATGATGGCCCTATATCGCTCACCTGAGTACAAAAGTACTCTCAGCTTGTGGTTTCAGACAAGAAGATTTTTAAAGTTTCCTATACAAGTCTATGTAAAATGAAGTGACCCCTGGGGCGGGGCCAATTTTGACCCCAGGAAAATAATTTGAACAATCTTTGTAGAGTTCCACTAGAGGATGCTAAATGCCAAATATCTAAGCTCTAGGCCTTGTGGTTTCAGACAAGAAGATTTTTTAAAGTTTTTCCTATATAAGTCTATATAAAATGAAGTGATCCCTAAGGCGGGGCCAATTTTGACCCCAGGGAAATCACTTGAACAATTTTGTAGAGTTCCACTAGAGGGTGCTAAATGCCAAATATCTAAGCTCTAGGCCTTGTGGTTTCAGACAAGAAGATTTTTAAAGTTTTTCCTATATAAGTCTATGCAAAATGAAGTGACCCCTGGGGCGGGGCCAATTTTGACCCCAGGGAAATAATTTGAACAATCTTTGTAGAGTTCCACTAGAGGATGCTAAATGCCAAACATCTAAGCTCTAGGCCTTGTGGTTTCAGACCAGAAGATTTTTAAAGTTTTTCCTATACAAGTCTATATAAAATGAAGTGACCCCTGCGGCGGGGCCAATTTAGACCCCTGGGAAATAATTTGAACAATCTTTGTAAAGTTCCACTAGAGTGTGCTAAATGCCAAATATCTAAGCTCTAGGCCTTGTGGTTTCAGACAAGAAGATTTTTAAAGTTTTTCCTATATAAGTCTATGTAAAATGAAGTGACCCCTGGGGCGGGGCCAATTTTGACCCCAGGGAAATCATTTGAACAATCTTTGTAGAGTTCCACTAGAGGGTGCTAAATGCCAAATATCTAAGCTCTAGGCCTTGTGGTTTCAGACAAGAAGATTTTTAAAGTTTTTCCTATATAAGTCTATGTAAAATGAAGTAACCCCTGGGGCGGGGCCAATTTTGACCCCAGGGAAATAATTTGAACAATCTTTTTAGAGTTCCACTAGAGGATGCTAAATGCCAAATATCTAAGCTCTAGGCCTTGTGGTTTCAGACAAGAAGATTTTTAAAGTTTTTCCTATATAAGTCTATGTTAAATGAAGTGACCCCTGGGGCGGGGCCAACTTTGACCCCAGGGAAATAATTTTAACAATCTTTGTAGAGTTCCACTAGAGGGTGCTAAATGCCAAATATCTAAGCTCTAGGCTTTGTGGTTTCAGACAAGAAGATTTTAAAAGTTTTTCCTTTAGGTTGCCATGGCAACCAGAGTTCTGCTTGGAATTCCATTTTTTGAACAATTTTGAAAGGGCATCATCTAAGCATTATTCCTGTGAAGTTTCATCAAAATTGGCCAAGCCGTTTCAGAGAAGAAGTCGATTGAAGCAATAATTGTTGACGACGCACGACGGACGACGGACTACGGACATCAGGCGGTCACAAAAGCTCACCTTGTCACTTCGTGACAGGTGAGCTAAAAAACTAGTCTCTGTATTTCCTTGTCGAAATATATACAAAAGAATAGTCTTCATTCTACTTCACTCTTCAGTCAGTTGAAATTTAACACCAGCAACAAAGCCATTTTAGTTTGTTGTTGTTTTTTTTAAACCGAAATGGCCTAGACACTGGCATTCAGTCGGGAATTCTAATCATCCAAGGTTAAATTCCATCAGCACAGAATAAGAAACACATTTCAGTTTAAAAAAACAACTGTTACAATAAAATATGTCTGAAATTGAATTCACTATCATGCCGGAAGGAATATGGATTTCGAAAATGACGTCATCTTTATAAAGGTCGTAGCAGTGCGGGTCTGTAATTTGAGAAATTGTAGACAATAGCATTATGAAGCATTGCATTTTCACAGATAATCGTAATTTTATTGCGGTCTTCCTCGTTTTCCTAACAAATGTCGGCCATATTTAAACAATGAAAGTCTAATCTGCGGCTTTTTGCGGCCCCAAATCTAGACTTTTACAGACCTTATAAGAAGACGACTTTAGGACCGCATATTATTGCATATTCATAATTGCAGATTACATTTGATAAAAAAAAATACTTCCTTTGGAAAAATTATACCCAAAGAAACGAAAATTCACGAATCCAAAAAATATCCAGAAAAATTCAATTTATCAAAACTGCCCGCTCTACGTCGGCGATCGCTGGTTTGGCTCATCGGCCCATCACTAATTATTACCATTTTGGTTCTTTTTTGCGGAGTTGTGTTGAAAATGACCTTTGTATAAGCATTAAGCACCATGCCATTTTCTCTTTACACCAGGTTGCAAGAATATCTAATGAATGCTGAAGATTTTGCTGTAGTATATCTTTGGAGAAGCTGATGTCACTGATTGTGGTGTACAAGTCCGCGCTATGTACAGCTGTCAATAAGACTTGTGACATATCATTAACCATTAATGAATAATAGAAAAAGTGGAGCCCTAAAAAAGAGCCTTGGGGAACACCACATTTGATTTCAGCTTCTTCAGAGAGTACACCATTCAAATTTACAACTTGTTTTCGCTCATAAAGATAAGACTTGAAAAATTTTATTGTTTGATCACTGCATTTATATAGTTTTAGGTTCCTTATTAAGATATCAAGTCAACAAGATCAATTTAAGCTTTTCTGAAATCACTCAAATCAATCATGATTACTCCAACAAATTTTCTTTCATTTAGTGCTTTGATCCAGGGCTTTTCATTGGTAAATTGGGAAGAGGCCATGGCCTTTCTAATTGCGAAATTTATGCGTGATAATTTTTTATTCGGGAAAACTAAATTTATTGAAAGATGGGTTCTAGTTCATAAAATTGAATAGTAATAGGTATCTTTAACTTAAAGCTTATTTTTCAAGCACTTCATTTTTCAGACTTCAGTTTTCAAACACCCATCAAAGGAGTTTAACCCTTTTTTGGACATCTCACCTAGCATTTTGGGAAGAGTTTCTGCCGCAGTTGGGAAAAACTACTATTTTTCTGGATTGGGAAGAGGCCTTTTAAAGGCCTCTGTTATATAAGGATGAAAAACCCTGTGATCCACTTATCTAACATGCTTACTTAAAAGCTGTTTCACAACTGTGATTTTTCTAAATTCACTCTGTGATTTACTTAAAAGATTGTTTTAGTTTAAATATACCATAAAACTATCATGAACATGTTTTCTATTAATTTTGATAATGTAGAAAGAATCGATATTGGTCTGTAGTTATTTACATCTTGAGCAGACCCAGAATTGAAAAGTGGATTAACTTTAGCAAGTTTCCAGCAGTTTGGTACTGTGTCTGTGCTTTCTTTAATACTTAAATTAATTAAGTGACACTTCAGTTAAATAATATGAAATAAAACGTAACCTTATAAATGACATGTTAAGAAATAATTCAATTATATCACATAATGGGCAGGGTAATTATTTAAATTTTGTACATGCTGTTTTTTATTTACTTATTTTTATACTATTTCATGAATTATTAAATAAAACATGATAACGGTCAATCGTTGAAATACCTTAATACAATTTAGAGTGCATTCAATAGGATTACAAGATTAAGCAATGGCATTAACAGAGCTGATTATCACCTTATTCTTATACAATGGATGTCATGTTCAATGGATTTCTCACCTCAGCAAACAGGATTGTGGTGAGATTAGATAGGTGTAGATGACACTTTTGAAAGGCTACTGATGATACTGTACAATAATAAAAACTTGAGAAAGATCTTTTTACTACAAATGGATGCAGACTTTCTGCAAAATCTCAGTGAGTCAAAAAATGATCACTGATAATTTCGCAAAATTCAACTTTCAAGACAGATTTCGTCAAGATTTCTGAAATCAAAATGAGAGATTAAACAGATTCAAATGACAGCTGTTTCTCACCTCACATCTAATTGAAGATGGTGTTTTCAACTCTCACCAAGATTGTAAGAGAAAAATCACTAGAAATTGAGTAGTAAAAATCGATCTTCTTCCATCAGCAGCCATGACTTTAATAAAATGAAGTGACATATGTGACATGATGTTTGATTGGTCAATTTTTTATTAGTTAATCAATTGCAAAACGTTTAACAAAACTGTAATTAATTTCGGAGCACCTTTGTTAATATTCTTAAGAACAACAACAAAAACAACAGAGCGATCTCATTTATTTTTGGCTTTGTCTTGTTGATACGAATTAGGACGATGCGACACAGACCATACCGCCCAGATTGGTTGACTTTGCGGTCCAGAACATGCGGACTATAGAGTCCAGATTTAAAGACGGTAATTTTGGTTGACAGCCAATGGAATGTGTGGGGATTGTACTGTAGGCATGAGCCTGATGAGGAAAGCAAGACTAGTAACTGTCTGACTGTAAAACAACTGTGATTGTATTCACCAAAGTGTTGCAATTGTGGCCCAACTGCTCAATCTGTAAGTGTATTGTCCAACAATATTGATCTGGCCCTTCATTAATTTTCGTAAAAGGTCATTGGATAAACGGTTATGGGTAAAACCCTGACCAGACCCAGACCAGACCCGAGAAATTAATGGTAAGGTACGGAAATCTGCGCTCTTTTCCGACAATACAGTACAAAACAATAACGACATGCGTGCTGGCCCTTCATTAATTTTCGTAAAAGGTCATTGGATAAACGGTTATGGGTAAAACCCTGACCAGACCCAGACCAGACCCGAGAAATTAATGGTAAGGTACGGAAATCTGCGCTCTTTTCCGACAATACAGTACAAAACAATAACGACATGCGTGCTGGCCCTTCATTAATTTTCGTAAAAGGTCATTGGATAAACGGTTATGGGTAAAACCCTGACCAGACCCAGACCAGACCCGAGAAATTAATGGTAAGGTACGGAAATCTGCGCTCTTTTCAGACAATACAGTACAAAACAATAACGACATGCGTGCTGCTATTTAGCGATCGTGTTTTAAGAGGTATTAATCATTTCCTAATCTTAATTCTGTAAACTCAGAAACATGAAATACTAATTTCCAAATTAACTCTACAAAGATTGTTTTACATCTCCAGAATCATAATGTGCCCAACAACACAGAGTTTATTTGAAAAAAAGCTCTGATTAATCTTCTGTTTATTGCAACTTTCGCCAAATACTTTCATCACAAGTTATGAAAAAAATGAGTTTTAAAAATTAATCACACAAGACGTTTATGTGTTATATTATTTAAAGACAAGTCAGAATAATTGTCAGCATATCCTTCTTTAATGCTGAGTGGTTTGGATTTATACAAAATTACACAAAGTGTGACATTTTGTCGCACAGCTTAGATCAGTAAATACTCAATACAAACAACAATAATCTTATTTATTATAATTTTAAAGAATTTCACAGAATTACTTTTAAAGAATTTCATAGAATTAAATTGGGTACCTAATCGATTTTAAGAGGAATACAATCCAAGAAGTGAATGACGCTAGTTCATTTTTATCTAACTTTGCGTTAACACCGTTTTAGGCAAATACCAACAGGCCTGCCTAAACTTCTTTATTAAAAATCCGGAGATTTTGTGTGAATATGTCAATAATGATGACGATGATGATGATGATGATGATGTTGTTGTTGTTTTAATATCTTATTGCTGTTGTTCACTATGACTGTAGATAAAGACAGGTGTAACATCGATGCCCATGTTTAGTTTATGACTCGCGATTATTGTATTGTTGGCAGCATTTCAATGACCAAGTCCTCGTTATCTCATTATCTCGTAATAAACAGGAAATGTGCAACTGCACTAGAATAACTACATGTATTACGTTCATTGCACAACATTAAAATAATGTTAAATTAATGTATATTTTTTTGCAATTTCATAGAAATCCGGAGATTTTGACTATAAATCCGGACATCCGGAGAAGTAACTTAAAATCCTGAGATTTCTGATAAAATCCGGAGATTTGGCAGGCCTGTATCAATTGGAATTTGATAAAAAAATCTTATGCTCCTACATCTCGTTGAATGCTGAATCCTGAACAAATTTCAATAATTTACTCAAAAATCGAAAAAATCTAGTTATTTATCATACATAAAGTTATGATCAGAGGTGTAGAATTCCACTCGACCGCTTGCCATGGCGAGTAAATGATCCGTTGGGTCGAGTGAAGCAGCCAAAACACGCGACTGACCGGGCGAGTAAATTATTCAGCAATGCACATGTGTTTTCTTGGGAAAATGAAATATTTTCACTTTGTTTACAAAATACAATTCGATTTCTGGTATTTCGGTCGATTTCCGGTGTATTTGGAACATTTCTCGCGTAAAGGTAACAGCAGCGATTTATTTTTATCCTCACTGGGTTTCCCAAATCAGAACGAGGCTGCAAGTGCACATATTTTCCCGCAATATGTCAAAATATAGAAACAAATGAAGATAACGTTTTTTACACAAGGTAGGGTGAATATGAAAAGTGAGAGAGTGAGTGAGACAGTTAGAAAGAGATAGAACGAATAGAAAAACAAAAATTGCAACAGAAAGAGTATTTTATTAAAAATGTAAGGGCAGGTGTACTTTCTGGAAGGGCGAGTGCACTTTCTCATTCATTCGACCAGCAGGGTGAGTGGGTCCAAAAAAATTTCCACACCTCTGATGATAGTTTGTCTGTTCTTTTTTTCTTTAATATTAAAACGTTGTTGATGCTTTTATATATTTTAGTTGTTTTATAATACTATGAACATCTTTGAATTATCGTGTTATAATTTATTATAGAATTCACAGTTATTGTTTTAGAAAAAGGTGAAATATGCATATCAGGAATCGATTGTTGGAAACGGGCGAAGATTTCCGTAACTACCTAATCATTAGTTTCTGGGGTCTGGGTCTGGTCAGGGTTTTACCCACAACCGGATAAACTGGTTATATACATTCATATCGATTTAAAAAAAGATCGTACCGTTTACGAAAATTCGCCGACTATAGGGTCAAATGCAAGAGTGCCAGGTCAATATTGTTGGACAATAATTGATAATGAGTTTACAATTAAATGTTTTAGTAAAATAAAAACAGCTAAAAGTTGTAAAACCCATTAGAATTGCCACATTTATTGTGAAATATTAAACAGCAATGGAAATAAGCGCTACATGGCTACTGGACAAATTGTATATAAAAATGGGGAAAAATATCCACACCACTTGCCAATAGCTGCCATTGTGCAATTATGTTGTTCTCATCTACCACACCACTTGCCAATAGCTGCCATTGTGCAATTATGTTGTTCTCATCTACCACACCACTTGCCAATAGCTACCATTTTTCAATTATGTTGTACTCATCTACCACACCACCTGCTAATAGCTACCATTGTGCAGTTATGTTGTTCTCATCTACCACACTATTTGCCAATAGCTGCCATTGTGCAATTATGTTGTTCTCATCTACCACACCACTTGCCAATAGCTACCATTGTGCAATTATGTTGTTCTCATCAACCACACCACTTGCCAATAGCTTCCATTGTGCAATTATGTTGTTCACATCTACAACACCACTTGCCAATAACTGCCATTGTGCAACTATGTTGTTCTCATCTACCACACCACCTGCCAATAGCTGCCATTGAGCAATTATGTTGTTCTCATCTACCACACCACTTGCCAATAGCTGCCATTGTGCAATTATGTTGTTCTCATCTACCACACCACTTGCCAATAGCTGCCATTGTGCAATTATGTTGTTCTCATCTACAACACCACTTGCCAATAGCTACCATTGTGCAATTTTGTTGTTCTCATCTGCCACACCACTTGCCAATAACTGCCATTGTGCAACTATGTTGTTCTCATCTACCACACCACCTGCCAATAGCTGCCATTGAGCAATTATGTTGTTCTCATCTACCACACCACTTGCCAATAGCTGCCATTGTGCAATTATGTTGTTCTCATCTACCACACCATTTGCCAATAGCTACCATTGTGCAATTATGTTGTTCTCATCTACCACACAACTTGCCAAAAGCTACCATTGTGCAATTATGTTGTTCTCATCTGCCATACCACTTGCCAATACCTACCATTGTGCAATTATGTTCTCATCTACCACACCACTTTCCAATAGCTGCCATTGTGCAATTATGTTGTTCTCATCTACCACACCACTTGCCAATAGCTACCAATGTGCAATTATGTTATTCTCATCTTCCACACCACCTACCAATAGCTACCATTGTGCAATTATGTTGTTCTCATCTACCACACCACTTGCCAATAGCTGCCATTGTGCAATTATGTTGTTCACATCTACCACACCACTTGCCAATAACTGCCATTGTGCAATTATGTTGTTCTCATCTACCACACCACCTGCCAATAGCTGCCATTGAGCAATTATGTTAATCTCATCTACCACACCACCTGCCAATAGCTGCCATTGTGCAATTATGTTGTTCTCATCTACCACACCACTTGCTAATAGCTGCCATTGTGCAATTATGTTGTTCTCATCTACCACACCACTTGCCAATAGCTACCATTGTGCAATTATGTTGTTCTCATCTGCCACACCACTTGCCAATAGCTACCATTGTGCAATTATGTTCTCATCTACCACACCACTTTCCAATAGCTGCCATTGTGCAATTATGTTGTTCTCATCTACCACACCACTTGCCAATAGCTACCATTGTGCAATTATGTTGTTCTCATCTACCACACCACTTGCCAATAGCTACCATTGTGCAATTATGTTGTTCTTATCTGCCACACCACTTGCCAATAGCTACCATTGTGCAATTATGTTCTCATCTACCACACCACTTTCCAATAGCTGCCATTGTGCAATTATGTTGTTCTCATCTACCACACCACTTGCCAATAGCTACCAATGTGCAATTATGTTATTCTCATCTACCACACCACCAGCCAATAGCTACCTTGTGCAATTATGTTGTTCTCATCTACCACACCACTTGCCAATAGCTGTCATTGTGCAATTACTTTCTTCTCATCTACCAATGTGTTTATTTGCACTTGTATTTCCTGTCGAACCTGGTTCATTTCCCTTGTTTATTATCAGCAGCAGACACAGGAAGAAAAGACTTGGCCCTTTTGTTGTGTTTTTGTCTTTCTTTGTTTAGGATTTGTATATCTTACAATTGTATGGTATATTTTATGTATTTTAGGTATTTGTCATGGAAGATACAGAATGAAGAGGTGCAGTCAGACCAGAAATTTAAATCTTGGTTTGTTAATTTTTATGTTGATGCTTTGTTTCATAGGCTATGCTTTGCTCACCACTAGCAACTGCTCCTGATCAAGTTGCCACAATGTCTGTTTACTCCGTTTTGGTGGTTAATCAACCTTTTTCAATCTAATGCAACTATGAATCATTTAGTTCAACATTAATAACTGTGTTGAATGTTCAAAAGTGATGTACCAATACCTGAAATAAAATCAAGTATTTCAACAATGATGCCCCAGTATGTTATCTATTATTTATAGATACCGCCATTAAACATTGCATTTCGATGATTGATAGAAAAATGCTTATTAATATGGCACTTGGCCATATAAAAAAACGAATACCCATAAAACATGTACATTATGTCAGCATTCTACAAATTATTGCAGAGAAATATAATAAATTAAACAAAAAGTTCAGTTTAATTGATGACCAAGTCTTAGTTCCATGTTTGTTCACTTTTGAAAACTTCATCAGACAAGGACTGCTTGACAGAATATCTTTGAAATTGTTGTTGTTTGTGTTTGATAACTAGTAACAATGTATTTGTACCATTTTCTTTACTGAAATTATGTAAAACTTATAATTTATAGGCTGTCAACAGTGTGGAAAGTGGAAGCCAATATTGTCAGTAGGTTGAAAAGACCTTCAATCAAGATCCAAGATCGAGGATGAAAACCCCTCTGTCAAGTAGCGAAGTCTAACCATGCCAAAGAAGGTAAGATGTAAAAAGTCTACAATCTGAAATGTCAGTTTACCTAACCGTCATATTTTATTGAAGGCTTCTATTCATTTATATCCACAATTAAACACAGCCTATTGACTCCTCTTTCGTTGACTAGGCAACATATAGGGATTACTTTGTTGGCGGCGTCTGGATTTCCTTGTCCAGAGCTTAACTTTGTCACTCTAGATCCAAATGACTCCAAACTGGGTATGAATATTTCTGGCAATGACTCGAAGTGCAGTGCACAAAAACCGTAACTCTACCTTGTTCTGTTTTTGAATTATTCCGATTTGATTGATTTTTATTTAGTATTTCTTGTCCGGAGCGTAACTTTGTAACCATAGGTTCAAATGACTCTTAGCTTGATATGCATGTTTCTGGCAATGACTCAAAGTGCAGTGCACAAAAACCATAACTACCTTGTTCCGTTTTTTACTTCTTCCCCATTGATTGATTTTTATAGAACATTTCTTGTCTGCAGCCTAACTTTGTCAGTGTAGGTTCAAATTACTCCAAACTTGGTGTGCATTTTTCTTGCAATGACTTAAAAGGCTGTGCACAAGAACTGTAACTACCGTTTTCCATTTTTGAATTATTCCCCTTTGATTGAATTTGAGTGCATTTCTTGCTAAGAAATGCCACTTGTTGCGCATGTTTCTTGCAATCAGACAATTAAAAGGTTATTTTATATGTGAATTTTGTGCAAATACATTGCTAATTAATTACAGTTACTGTACTACAAAAAAATAATTAACAATTTTTATGTTTTTTTAATTAAAAATTTTGTCAGGCAACACATCCGACTTACAGAGTTCTAGGGTCAAATTGCGATATCTTCTTGGTTTGACCATTTAACTAGTACATGTTTATTTCAGGTCTACTAGGAGATTCAGGCTATAGGAGTGGATGCTGCTGAACCTAAAGCTCACAGGATCATATTAGGTCTGGGACTAACGGTTGTTATGATGGATTGGCCAACTAAGAGTTTGTCCGGATGACGGAGAATTAGGGTTTGCTTGCAAGGTGAGATTTTGTGTGACTTGATCCTTAAAAATGCATACGGCAGAATTTGTACACAGGCTTTCTACTGCTCCCTACTATTCCTACTTTTAGGCTAAGCCCTACTTTGCCCTTTTTTTCTAAAATCAGCCCTATTATCCCTACATTAAAAAAAATATAAAATTAAGTTTTTGTACAAAATAATACTTAATTATAATCTTTTAGTTTTGTTTACTTGTGATAACATGTACTAGTTCAGATTTGTTATGTGGTTTCATTGGTAAAATCCATACTTGAAAGCAAGGTGCTTTAGTTAGTCATTCAGATCATTGCCTACAGATTTCCGTCTTTCATACATAGAAAGAACTAGTAATATTTTTTTATCCAGAAATTAAAAAGGCCTGGGTGCTGCCAAACAGGAGCAGGGTTGTACAAAAAGGAAGAGGGAGAACAAAGTATTGGGTATATTGATAAAGATGTCTATAAAGACTCTTCTGAAATGTTGTCAGTCATCCAAAAAATATGCATATCCACTAAATCAGTTTTCCTTAAGTCTTCGAAGATTTATATTAAAATAAAAAAAAATAAAAAAGTGAAATCAATACCAAACACGATTAAAATTTTCACTTATATGTATTTCACCAACGTTTCAACCTTAACAAGCCTTCTTCAGGGTCCAAATTCTAAGATTTATATTCAAATTTTAAAGCAATATACATTGTGAGACCTATGTTTCTGTAGGATTGAAGTCAATTTGAAACTGTTTTCATGTACTATAATTATATATAATTCAGATTCAAGCTTACACATATTTATGAAAGACTGAAAGCCAGATTGATGAAGGTTTTTCCAAATGGCTCATTTGGCTAATGCTAGTGCTAACGTAGGGTTATATATTGTGTGTATGACAGAAATCCTAATGGCTCATGTTTTTAAATCTAATTATATAGAACTTATGAAACAAACCTATTGAATATTTCGTTAAGTACTTCTCAATGGTTCAAAACATTTGGGTTTTATAATTGTTATAAACAGACTGCCATGAACTATTAAATAATTACATTCAATAACACTTAAGCTCAGCTGAGCATCTGCTTAAGGTGATCTTTTTAGATTGCCTGCCGTCTTCCAACTGTTCGTCTGCTTCAAATGATATCTGCGTCCTCCTAAATCACTTGATGAAAGTTGATGAAATGTTGTCTAGATGTTCCTGGGGTGGTCTTCTACCAAAGTTATTTTAATAATTCAATTCCTTGCGAAACTCTGGTTGGCATGGCAACAGAAAGAAAACTTTGAAAATCTCCTTGTAAAAAACCATGAGGCCCAGCACTGAGATGCTTTGTATGTAACATTGTCTAGTGGTCCTCTTGCTAAAAAAATGTGATTTCAGGGTCTACATCGACTGGTGAGACATATTGAAGCCTGTCAATCGGGTGTGGCTTTATCTTGAGAAACAAACTCATCTGGGATCAGAGTCATCAAATTTCATCCAAGATATGTTATTAAACCTCCGAGACATGTGGTAGACTGTATTAGATCCCCATCAAAAGATGTTGAAATTGATTCAGGTTGTTGCAGGTACTAAGGTCATATTAACTTGTTATGATTTAATATAGAACTATCACTGAATGTGATACTAAACACCATCAGAGCATTTTTCTGCAACAGGTCATATTGAACAATTAGGTTTCACTCTAGAACTAATACCTAATGTGATACATAACACCTTCAGAGTATTTTTCTGCAAGAGACAGATGGAGAGACATTTCAGTAACAGTATAGCCCACACCACAAGTGCTGGGACTATAAAAAGGATAAGACCTTTTTAGGTATTTTAAAACTGTTCATATTTTTATTGCTAAGATTAGGAAAAAAACTTTGGAAATAAGTTGATTTAAGATGGAATATATAGCAGTGATTTACTGTAAGTAACAGAGACCTTGTCAGATTGTTAAACACATATAAAATTTGCCTGTACTTCAGTACTATGCCTCGCAGCTTTATAACAAGCATATTTAATAATTTCAGGTGTGTGAACAGTGGTGGTGAAACTTTCAACTAACACTCAGCTGAGCAGTGCTTTGCACAGGAAAACAGGTGAGAACCTTTTCATCTCAAAATCTACAGTTGACCATAGAATTAAATAAGTGCAACATACTAACAACATTTAAATATTCACTGTTGAATATAATATTCTTATAATTAACACTTGTGTTCCTTTAAGCATGAAATTCTTTAGATTTGTATTCTTGAAACAGACTGAATGTTTCAGCACAAAATCACACACACACGCACAAAACACATTATATTTCATGTTAGGTGAAACAAAAAGTTTTTGTATGTATAATTTCACAACCAATACAATTGTAACTCTTTCTTTCATATATACACATTTTACATATGTGACCAGTGTAGATCCAGACCAGCTGGCACATCTGTGTCATCTGATCTGGATCTGCACTGGTCGCATTTTGGTCAGAAATAACCTAATGAATCAAAAAGCGAACATTGTAGATCCTGATCAGATTCCAGTATGCAATCTGTAGGTTTGTATTTGACGAGTTGGGTATGTAAAAAATATCACACCGGTCCGAAGGTTGAGTGTGATGTGGGTTACATAGGCAATGAGAAATAATACAAACCTACAGATTGCATACTGGTATAATGTACCTTTTATTATATACCCTTATTTTACTCCCAATTAAATGAGCACTAAATCAATAGTGAAATGTGATGTAGGCAATTACGTCACAATAAACGGTAAATCTCTATGTCATCGAACAAATGATTACATTTTCAAGCACCATGATCGATTCTGTCAGATAAAGAATTATTTTACTTTTAAATCTTTGAAGGACTAAAAACAATAGCAGCAAACTTTGGACAAGACCCGAATATGGAAGTGTTTACCGTGGTATTAGATATTTAACGACTAGGATTAAATAAGTGTTTGATTCTCATACCACAGCAACAAGCATTATTTACATCAAATCATAGGGTCAGGCTTTAAAGAAAAAATTGGAAGGATGGTTGCAGAATGATATTTAAATTGGGATAGTTGAATGGTATGTACACTTCTTCGCTGCTAAAAAAGTAGTCTTTTGTTTGTTCTATTTATATCCGCAATTACTATCTATTAATTAAATTTTTTCACATTTTTGTCGATTTCATGTAATTTTTATTTGTAAACACCGTGAAATCAATATTTTTTTTAAAGAAAGAGAGTCATTGGAGTCAACAAATCTAAATTTGTGAAAATATCGCGGTTTGAAATCGGCCATTTTGAAACGTAGAAACTACCGGAAGCTGCAAAAATACAGAATCAGAAAATTGGACAATGTCCAATACGGAATTATACTGTGACGAGTTGTATCAGTGTTGTGGATTAACACTGCACTGTGCTCACATCTGTTATGGGGATATAATAAAGGTTTATCTGTGGAGTACAGGATTAAATATAAATTGCCAGCTTAATAAGGAAGCTTTAGCTTTAGAATAAGTGTCTGTTAAATTGGCAGAACCATTCTGGTCATGTTATGTTTACATGTTATGTTCTTACACACATGTTGTTTTATACACTGTACATTTTTCTTTGTGAATTATACTTTTAGTTGTGACCTTTGATTAAAGTTGTATATTTTGGTTCCTGAACAATTTAATATCTGAAATTGACATCGAATACCATTAAAGCTGCAGTTTTTTGGTTCCTTACAATTTAAGTAAATTGTCTAGAAATTTCTGCAAAGTCTTGATGTTTCAGCTTACCTCCCCTGAATGCTCCAGTTTCATCCTTTATAACTGGTTGATTTTCAGCAACAGTGAAAATATGGCTGATTTTGTCCAACTGACCATGGAGCAGTGATTGTTCTATTATCTAAATACTTGACTCGGAATACATCTGCAGGAACAAAGCCATTTAAAACAAGAATGATAACTCCTGTTTTACTAGTTTTTAGTGACACAATATTTTCCTTGTAGTTTTATCAAACTTAAGATGTCTCTGTCAGTGTTTCTAGATAGATTGTGACATTCTCTCTGTTATTTTCAGTTAATGCTGTGACAAATGCTAACCATGACTTCCCTGCAATCAGTCGCTGTTTGCTGACCATAAATGTTTGAAGACAACAGACAAACACTGAAAGCTGACAACCACTGTTTGCTGACAACAACTCATTGATGACAGCCACTGGTTGCTGACTACTACTCATTGATAACAACCACTGGTTGCTGACAACTACTCATTGATGACAGCCACTGGTTGCTGACAACCAATGTTTGCTTACAACAACTCATTGATGACAACCACTGTTTGCTAACAACAACTCATTGATGACAACCACTGTTTGCTGACAACAAGTCATTGATGACAACCACTGTTTGCTGACAACAACTCATTGATGACAACCACTGTATGCTGACAACTACTTTTTGATGGCAGCCACAGGTTGCTGACAACCACTGCTGACTGTTTACTGACAGCCTGCTGCATTCTTTGAGGTACTTGTTTAAAATGCATTTAAAGTAACAGACCATGTTTGTGAAAAGCTCTTTCCCACTTAGAATGCTTGTCTATCCATGAAAATACCTGAATATCATGAGCAAGCTATCTGTTAAACTTTCCTCTGTGGAATTCTGACATATTATTATTGGATTACCTCCCTTTGACCGACATCAAACTTCATAGCTACAGAAACCACATTTGTTTACATTCTTTGTATTTCTCTATGAACATTATTCCCACATTGATAGCTTTTAATTTGAATGACTGCACCTACAATATAATCTTTGATAAATGAAATTAGCTTTAAGAATTATTAATTAAAAATATGCATCTACTGTAATAAATCTAACTCATTTTGGGAAACATTTCAGTACAAACATGTTGCTGTTTATTACACAAGATAATGTTTCGAGTAAATGTATGTGATAACTTGAACTACTTTGAATTTAAAACTTCAAACTTTAAGGACATCAGACAACACCGAAACCATTTTCTGATATACAAATGATCAATCAACATTGTACTGTGCACTTTCTTGCCACACATTCAAAGGGCTGGCTATATTTACTCTCAGTTTTGGCCTGTTTTGTTAATGGACAATTGATAGTGTAATTCTGTATATTGATTTGTAACAAATGTTTTTTTCCATTTGATGATGACAATTCCTTAGTCAAACATGTTCTGTATTGTAGAAACTCCCTTTCTTTTTTTTTTACTTTTGAACATTGCATGTATTTATGTTTAGGTAACATCAGCAAAAATATCCAAAAGAGCTATACATGTATAATTACTTTTTTGAACTATTTGTTATTCTACAACATCCATGCATGTTTCATAATTAACTTTAGGACACAAATTTTGTTAGAATAACATTTAAGATCATTTGAATCGAGTTTCAAACATGATTTCACGAAGTCTGTGGTGCCTGGGAACATCTCCATAGTGTAAAGAAACACACTTTTCTGATGATGAAAAGTAATCCAGGTTCAAGTCCTGGTGGAGAACCAAGCCCACTGGCTAAGTGAATTGTCGGTCACATTACAAATTATTTAAATACTTTGGGTTTTTATCATAAACTTTATTGTTTGTTCTGGAAATTCATTAGTACTGACTTGCATTATGAAGTAAACATAGTTAAATTCTGGGCTGTCTTAGAATTAGTGCCCAAAAACTAGAAGTAGTGTGTGGTTGCTACAAAAATATATAAGAACAAAAAGGCTCTCTTAAATAAGTCATATTTCATGCTTTTCTAATGTCAGAAATTCTTATTTGGTGATTCCAAGTATTAACATTATCTTGGTGTGTATGGGACACAATCACTGTTACCTGTGATATATGATTGTATTTGAGTGGTCTTCCTTGATCAAGTTCCCAGTATATACTATTCATGTCAAATTGCTTTCTGTATATATCATATGCACCAATTATTTTGGGTTAATACATTTTCATAATAAAAGTTTCTGATAAAGTCTGTTCATGTTTTGTTTTAGTTTATGTTTTGTTGTAGTTTATGTTTTGTTGTTGGTCTTAGTATTATAGTGTGTAAGCAGCTTCTATAATTTTCATATTGACCGAGGCCTATTTATCTAACATCTTGACACTACAAACTAAAGATTTGTGTAAGATGTCTAAAGACCACTAAAGGGTGTATACATTCCAGAAGAAAAAATCACAGATCACAGTTGTGAGGGCAGATCTAGATCTACACCAGTTGCCGTTTAGGTACATGCCAGATTGGGTGAGGAACACTAGTTATGGCCCTTGAATTGCTGATATATGACCACATTGGCATTGTCTTCTCTCACATAATTTCCAACAGAATATTGGTTATTTTATGAACACTTTACTCCACATATATGTGTTTTTACACATGTGTGATCAGGATCTGCACTGTTCCCCTTTTAAGGTTATCTCTGACCAAAAATTAAACAGAGCAGATCCTGATCAGGTAACATGGATTTGCATGCTGATCTGGATCTACACTGGTTTGATAATATTATGTAAAAAGGGTATAATAATTGTACAGTGACATAAATGTGATGTAGAGAGGACTAGAAACTATGTATCAGCAGAGTCGAATGTTGTCTTCTGTGCCCAAGGTTATAAAACTGAGCATTGAAACAAGTCTCAAATCTCAAGCATCTGGTTGCCATTTCAGCCAATCAGATGCTTGAGATTTGAGACTTGTTTCCAATTTCAGCTTTATAACCTTCAGCTCTGTTCTTTGGAAACTTTGAGCAGAGAAGCAGAGACACTTTAACACGAGTAAATTAATTATTTCCTTATTTCATAATACGCAAAAAACACAAACAAAAACTAGGTTTAGGTCGTTGTATTCAGTGGTATTATACATAACATTTTGAATGTCTGTCTAATCCAAGTCCATGTTTTGTAAAGTCTATCCAAGTGGTATTAGAAATCCGTGGGCCTGTAATGTGCGCACCGTCCCAATGAATAGCTGACATCGGTAGCTCTGGCTTTGTAATCTGTTCAGAAGATGATCTCGAAAAGTAGTAACTTCTGGAATGAGTTTCTTCTAATAGAAACCTCAGACCTGAAACTAGTGAATGGCTTTCAAATATCTATTTCTCACACCATAAAATAAAAAGACTATAGAACACAATCAACTGGAAACATACGAAAACTTGCAACAACAAAAAATCATTTATTTACACCACTTTTCGTTGTATTCTTAGGATGCTCTCTGAAAACTTCATTAATCTAAAAAACACATATATATTAACAACATAATGGGAGGGTGGGCAGGTGCCGACATGTTAACCGCTGAATAAAAACGCCTCGAAATAATGGAGTACACAGATAAAACAACACTTAAATAGCCTAATAGCACGAAATGCACACACTTTTTCCATCCACACTGACCAATACCGCAAAGTATGAACTATTCAAAACGAATATAATTTCATTTATATTAATCCTTTCTCCATATATACGCATGTTTACATGTATATATAGATCCAGATCAGCTGGCACATCTGGGCCATCTGATCAGGATCTGCACTGGTCGCATCCTGATCAGATGGCAAAGATGTGCCGGCTGATCTGAATCTACACTGGTACCACATGCGTAAAAATGTGTATATATGGAGAAAAGCGTTAAATGATCAATAGTAAGTTTTATTAATAATTTACTCTAAGGATACAACTATTATTGCATGGCCAAACAGTGATGATTCTGATCAACTAGCACATTTGTGCCACTGTACATTTGAGCTATTGGATCATGATCTACACTGTTCGCTTTTAGATCTTTCCAAGTAACTATATTAGCACATCTCTTAAGTCTGATAGGGAATTACTTTTCTCACTATTAAGTAACATTTTGAAAAACACATCTATGATTAATATATGAACAGACTCATATTGAAACAAGTCAGGGGTTTAAATCATTAATAATGGTTTGAATTTGGTAACAGTAACCAGAACCTTTTAATTTCTGTGTGGATATATACTTTTTAGAATAGACAGCATTGTAGATCCTGATTAGATGGCACAGATATGACAGCTGAACTGCATCTACACTGTTCACACATGGGATAACAGCCAGTGACACAGTTTGAGTTTTACATTTCATGTTTTTTGTGTGTGTTCTTTAAAATGAGATTCCTATTCATCTGCATTTTGCACAGCATCATTGAAATGGTTCAATATTGTTATATGTTTACTTGTGCAAATATTTAGCTGCTCATAATATTGGGCTAGGCGGCGTGGACATTTGTCGAAGTTTGTTTCATGTTAGTTGCATTTGGAGGCTTTCAAAGTATCCTTTTCATCTATTTAATTTTCTATCATAGGATAGAAATGATATAATCATGTGGTAGCACAACACCGCCCCCTGTTAATGTGGAGCTGGCTATGGTGAATAGCTAGGTACTGGTGACCCATTATATTCTGAGAACACTATACCACCATTGTTTCAGATATTACTGTAAACACAAGTGCAACAATATAGACTTTCACATAACACATAATATTATACTTGAATAAAATAATTACAAATTATACGGAGCAAAAGGTTAAATAAGATTTATTCAAAAGCATCATACATTATGGCTTTTCGAAAGTGTGCAGTATCTTCTCACCACGACTTGAACATGGAATTCTCACTGCTGATGCAGCAAGTGTGTTGCCTTACACCATGAGAAGTAACCTGTGCACCTTAAGAAAGCTTTATCCTAATTATAGGAACATATTATTTTAAATAGCATTTACGTTTATCTAACTGCCAAAATGGTATTTATTACCAAACAGCCAAAATATTTCCTAACAGCCAAAATCTTGTCCTTAGGCAGCCAAAATCTGGCAACAAGCATTACCTTACAGCAAAATACTGTTTGATAGTATTACACAAGACAAGAATCTTGTTCTAATCAACCAAGGCATTACATTACATCTGACATATTGTTTCAAGTATGACTGAACAGCAAAACCTTGTTTGATTATTTTAACAGTAAAATGTATGTTGATCATTATGACATTAACACAAATAGTATCTTAATTACATTAATTTTAGTATGTTTTAATGTTTCTCTGACCACAGACCCTGACATGATGTTTAAGATGACCAAACCTATGTTAAACAATGTTTTGTTGTAGGTGCACAGTTTGACCAAGACTTCAAATGTATATTAAAATTGAAATAAGTATTATTATGCTTTTGGAAAGGCCACAAAAACATCTTAAACCTAAGGTCAGAGAATTTAACAATATCATTATTATTGGCCTTAGATCCTATTATATTACATTTTATTATAGTGGTTGAAAAATTGACACTAGCTGTGTAAAATACTTTCTAGATGACCATTTACTAATTGTCAAGACTTCATAACTGAATATTAAATAAATTAAAATCTTGTTTGGTGCACGAACAGATGTTAATTCTAGACCAAAAGGCTCATAACTGTTCAGATTAAGTTAAAATTTTATTAATGAATAAGGATCTTAAGTCAGTTATTGCATGCTTCAATCACACAATTCAATCAAGACTGAATCATGTAATTGTCTGTTCATTGTCTGTTCATCACTTTCAGACATAACATCAGAACCTGAATCTAAAAACAATCAAAACACTCATTAGTAGAAAACATCAGTCCAGGATGCTGCTTTGGTTTCCACTGCACATCAGAAGCTGAAAGAATATCTAAACAATCAAAACACTCATTAGTAGAAAACATCAGTCCAGGATGCTGCTTTGGTTTCCACTGCACAACAGAAGCTGAAAAAATATCTAAACAATCAAAACACTCATTAGTAGTGAACATCAGTCCTGGAAGCTGCTTTGGTTTCCATTGCACATCAGAAGCTGAAAAAATATCTGAAACAATCAAAACACTCAGTAGTGATCATCAGTTGAGGATGCTGCTACAATACTGGCTACTCAGCTGACATCTTCAGGTTATCAATATTGGAACAATGAAACATCTTATCATGTAACAATGACAGCCATTGGCAAGTGGTAAGCAGGTGGATGTTAGAGAAGACATAGCTTTTCAATGGAAGACATCGACAAGAGGTGCCCAGATTGATGTTAGGAGGGATTAAGGATATGTGGAAGCTGTTGGCAAGTGGTGAATTAACATCATCTGTACACCACTTGCACATGCCTTTCATTTATAAGCTATGTTTCCCCAACATCTACCTGCTGCCCATTTGCCAATGGGGGCCTTTGTGACATGATATGTTGTTTTCATCATTCCGATACATGTAACCTGAATTTATCAATTCATATCTAAAACAATGAAAACTTTCATTAGTAGTGAACATCAGTCCAGGATTCTTATTTTCCCCCAACTGGACATCTGAGGCTGAAAAATATCTGAAAGAACCAAAGCACTTATTAGTAGTGAATATCAGTCCATGATGCTGATTTTTGATTTCATCTCCAACTGCACATCTGAGGCTGAAAAAATCTGAAAGAATAATCCCCTCATTAGTAGTGAACTTCAGTCTGGTATGCTGCTTTGGTTCCTCACTGCACATCAGAAGCTGAAAATATCTGCAACAATCAAAACACTCATAAGTAGTGAACATCGGTCAGGGATGCTGCTTTGATTCATCACTGCACATCAGAAGCTGAAAATATCTGAAACAAAACACTCATTAGTAGAGAACATCTGTCCACAATGCTGTTTTAATTCCCATTGCACATCAGAAGCTACAAACATCTAAAACAATCAAAACACTTATAAGTAGTGAACATCAGTCCTGGAAGCTGCTTCGCTTCCCACTGCACATCAGAAACTACAAATATCTGAAACAATCAAAACACTTATAAGTAGTGAACATCAGTCCTGGAAACTGCTTTGGTTCCCACTGCACATTAGAAGCTACAAATATCTAAAACAATCAAAACACTTATAAGTAGTGAACATCAGTCCATAATGCTGCTTTGGTTCCCACTGCACATTAGAAGCTACAAATATCTAAAACAATCAAAACACTTATAAGTAGTGAACATCAGTCCTGGAAGCTGCTTCAGTTCCCACTGCACATCAGAAGCTACAAATATCTGAAACAATCAAAACACTTATAAGTAGTGAACATCAGTTAATAATGCTGCTTTGATTCCCACTGCACATCAGAAGCTACATATATCTAAAACAATCAAAATACTTATAAGTAGTGAACATCAGTCCACAATGCTGCTTTGGTTCCCACTGCACATCAGAAGCTGAAAATATCTGAAACAATCAAAACACTCATTAGTAGTGATCATCAGTTGAGGATGCTGCTACAATACTGGCTACTCAGCTGACATCTTCAGGTTATCAATATTGGAACAATGAAACATCTTATCATGTAACAATGACAGCCATTGGCAAGTGGTTTGCAAGTGGTAAGCAGGTGGATGTTAGAGAAGACATAGCTTTTCAATGGAAGACATCGGCAAGAGGTGCCCAGATTGATGTTAGGAGGGATTAAGGATATATGTGGAAGCTGTTGGCAAGTGGTGAATAAACATTATCTGTACACCACTTGCACATGCCTTTCATTTATAAGCTATGTTTCCCCAACATCTACCTGCTGCCCATTTGCCGATGGCAGCCTTTGTGACATGATATGTTGTTTTCATCATTCCAATACATGTAACCTGAATTTATCTATTCATATCTGAAACAATGAAAACTTTCATTAGTAGTGAACATCAGTCCAGGATGCTTATTTTCCCCCAACTGGACATCTGAGGCTGAAAAATATCTGAAAGAACCAAAGCACTTATTAGTAGTGAATATCAGTCCATGATGCTGATTTTTGATTTCATCTCCAAGTGCACATCTGAGGCTGAAAAAATCTGAAAGAATAAAAAACCCTCATTAGTAGTTAACTTCAGTCCAGGATGCTGCTTTCGTTCCTCACTGCACAGTATAATCTGAAAATATCTGAAACAATCAAAACACTCATTAGAAGAGAACATCAGTCCTGGAAGCTGCTTTGGTTCCAACTGCACATCAGAAGCTACAAATATCTGAAACAATCAAAACACTCAAAATTAGTTAACATCAGTCCTGGAAGCTGCTGTGGTTCCCACTGCACATCAGAAGCTACAAATATCTGAAACAATCAAAACACTTATAAGTAGTGAACATCAGTCCTGGAAGCTGCTTTGGTTCCCACTGCACATCAGAAGCTACAAATATCTGAAACAATCAAAACACTTATAAGTAGTGAACATCAGTCTACGATGCTGTTTTGATTCCCACTGCACATTAGAAGCTACAAATATCTAAAACAATGAAAACACTTATAAGTAGTGAACATCAGTCCTGAAAGCTGCTTTGGTTCCCACTGCACATCAGAATCTGAATATCTTAAACAATCAAAACACTTATAAGTAGTGAACATCAGTCCACGATGCTGCTTTGGTTCCCACTGCACATTAGAAGCTACAAATATCTAAAACAATCAAAACACTTATAAGTAGTGAACATCAGTCCATAATGCTGCTTTGGTTCCCACTGCACATTAGAAGCTACAAATATCTAAAACAATCAAAACACTTATAAGTAGTGAACATCAGTTAATAATGCTGCTTTGATTCCCACTGCACATCAAAAGCTACATATATCTAAAACAATCAAAATACTTTTAAGTAGTGAACATCAGTCCACAATGCTGCTTTGGTTCCCACTGCACATCAGAAGCTGAAAATATCTGAAACAATCAAAACACTCATTAGTAGTGATCATCAGTTGAGGATGCTGCTACAATTCTGGCTACTCAGCTGACATCTTCAGGTTATCAATATTGGAACAATGAAACATCTTATCATGTAACAATGACAAGCCATTGGCAAGTGGTAAGCAGGTGGATGTTAGAGAAGACATAGCTTTTCAATGGAAGACATCGGCAAGAGGTGCCCAGATTGATGTTAGGAGGGATTAAGGATATATGTGGAAGCTGTTGGCAAGTGGTGAATAAACATCATCTGTACACCCCTTGCACATGCCTTTCATTTATAAGCTATGTTTCCCCAACATCTACCTGCTGCCCATTTGCCAATGGGGGCCTTTGTGACATGATATGTTGTTTTCATCATTCCGAAACATGTAAACAGAATTTATCAATTCATCTGAAACAATGAAAACTTTCATTAGTAGTGAACATCAGTCCAGGATGCTTATTTTCCCCCCAACTGGACATCTGAGGCTGAAAAATATCTGAAAGAACCAAAGCACTTATTAGTAGTGAATATCAGTCCATGATGCTGATTTCTTCTCCAACTGCACATCTGAGGCTGAAAAAATCTGAAAGAATAAAAACCCTCGTTAGTAGTGAACTTCAGTCAGGGATGCTGCTTTGGTTCCTCATTGCACAGCATAATCTGAAAATATTTGAAACAATCGAAACACTCATAAGAGGTGAACATCAGTCCACAATTCTACTTTGATTCATCACTGCACATCAGAAGCTGAAAATATCTGAAACAATCAAAACACTCATTAGTAGAGAACATCAGTCCTAGATGCTGCTTTGGTTCCCACTGCACATCAGAAGCTACAAATATCTAAAACAATCAAAATACTTATAAGTAGTGAACATCAGTCCTGGAAGCTGCTTTGGTTCCCACTGCACATCAGAAGCTGAAAATATCTGAAACAATCAAAACACTTATAATTATGTAGTGAAAATCAGTCCACGATGCTGTTTTGATTCCCACTGCACATCAGAAGCTACAAATATCTAAAACAATCAAAACACTTATAAGTAGTGAACATCAGTCCTGGAAGCTGCTTTGGTTCCCACTGCACATCAGAAGCTACAAATATCTGAAACAAACAAAACACTTACAAGTAGTGAACATCAGTCTACGATGCTGTTTTGATTCCCACTGCTCATAAGAAGATACAAATATCTAAAACAATCAAAACACTTATAAGTAGTGATCATCAGTCCTGAAGGCTGCCTTGGTTCCCACTGCACATTAGAAACTACAAATATCTGAAATAATCAAAACACTTATAAGTAGTGAACATCAGTCCACAATTCTGCTTTGGTTCCCACTGCACATCAGAAGCTGAATATCTAAAACAATCAAAACACTTATAAGTAGTGAACATCAGTCCTGGAGGCTGCTTCAGTTCCCACTGCACATCAGAAGCTGAATATCTTAAACAATCAAAACACTTATAAGAAGTGAACATCAGGCCACGATGCTGCTTTGTTTTCCACTGCACATTATAAGCTACAAATATCTAAAACAATGAAAACACTTATAAGTAGTGAACATCAGTCCTGGAAGCTGCTTTGGTTCCCACTGCACATCAGAATCTGAATATCTTAAACAATCAAAACACTTATAAGTAGTGAACATCAGTCCACGATGCTGCTTTGGTTCCCACTGGACATTAGAAGCAACAAATATCTAAAACAATCAAAACAATTATAAGTAGTGAACATCAGTCCATAATGTTGCTTTGGTTCCCACTGCACATTAGAAGCTACAAATATCTAAAACAATCAAAACACTAAGTAGTGGACATCAGTCCTGGAAGCTGCTTTGATTCCCACTGCACATCAGAAGCTACACATATCTAAAACAATCAAAATACTTATAAGTAGTGAACATCAGTCCACAATGCTGCTTTGGTTCCCACTGCACATCAGAAGCTGAAAATATCTGAAACAATCAAAACACTCATTAGTAGTGCCATCAGTTGAGGATGCTGCTACAACTCTGGCTACTCAGCTGACATCTTCAGGTTATCAATATTGGAACAATGAAACATCTTATCATGTAACAATGACAGCCATTGGCAAGTGGTAAGCAGGTGGATGTTAGAGAAGACATAGCTTTTCAATGGAAGACATCGGCAAGAGGTGCCCAGATTGATGTTAGGAGGGATTAAGGATATATGTGGAAGCTGTTGGCAAGTGGTGAATAAACATCATCTGTACACCCCTTGCACATGCCTTTCATTTATAAGCTATGTTTCCCCAACATCTACCTGCTGCCCATTTACTGATGGCGGCCTTTGTGACATGATATGTTGTTTTCATCATTCCGATACATGTAACCTGAATGTATCAATTCATATCTGAAACAATGAAAACTTTCATTAGTAGTGAACATACGACCAGGCTGCTTATTTTCCCCCAACTGGACATCTGAGGCTGAAAAATATCTGAAAGAACCAAAGCACTTATTAGTAGTGAATATCAGTCCATGATGCTGATTTCATCTCCAACTGCACATCTGAGGCTGGAGAAATCTGAAAGAATAAAAACCCTCATTAGTAGTGAACTTCAGTCCTGGATGCTGCTTTGGTTCCTCACTGCACAGCATAATCTGAAAATATCTGCAACAATCGAAACACTCATAAGTAGTGAACATCAGTCCACAATTCTACTTTGATTCATCACTGCACATCAGAAGCTAAAAAGAGAAAGTAAATCAATGAATTAACTTTTTGGAAACACCTACTAGAAATGAAATTGATGTTCTAACCAATTCCAAAAGTTTATCAGTATCAGCCTAACAAATGCCACATCTGATTTGCCCTTCCGCCCTCTTAATATTAAATTCTACTGTTATTTATCCATTTACTCAACAAATATACATTCATAGTGACCAGTTTAAACCAGATCACCTGGCACATCCATATATTTTATGTTGAAGTCTGCCATCTGATCAAGATTCACTGTTCATTTTTTTGTGAGAAATAACCTAATAATTTAAAGAGTGATCAGAATAGACCCTGCTCAGAATCGACTGCTCAGGATCCACACTGTTCGCCCACCCCACAAAGATGTATATAATGGAATAAGTACTGCCAGAAAAAAAAGAAACCCAAAATAGAAAAATGTAACTACAGAAAAACACCTCCTCTTCCTCTCCCTTGGATGGATTGAATAGAACCCAAGAGAAAATCTGAAAACATTCTAGTACCAGAAATGACCTAAACCCATAATGTACAATGGAAACTTAAGAATAAAAATCTGATAGACACTCCTCAATGGAGACATCTTCAGACACTCCTCAATCAGACAGAACTCCTCAATAGAGACATCAGCATTAACCAAGTTTGCCACTAAACAATCACTTAAACAGACATGTCATAGAGACACACTCTAGACTTTTTAAAACATGTTACCTGGACACTTAAGAATGAAAAGTCCTAACAGAAATAACCTAAGCAAACATGTAACATTGGACACTTAAGAATAAAGACGTCAAGACAGAACTCCTCAATGAAGACATCTGCATCAACCAAGTATGCCACTCAAATTGAATAATCTCTTAAAACATATAACCTGGACACTTCAGAATGAAAAGTCTGAAGAGAAATAACCTAAGCAAACATGTAACCTTGGACACTTAAGAATGAAAAATGTCAGACAGAACTCTTCAATGGAGACATCTGCATCATCCAAGTTTGCTACTCAACAATCTTTTTTAAAACATGTAACCTGGACACTATGGAATGAAAATTCCTAACAGAAATAACCTTAGCAAACATGTAACTTTGTACACTTAAGAATGAAAGCTGTCACACAGAACGCCTCAACGGAGAGACATCTGCATCAACCAAGTTTGCCACTAAACAATCTCTTAAAACATGTAACATGGACACTTAAGAATGAAAAGTCCTAACAGAAATAACCTAAGCAAACATGTAACCTTGGACACTTATAAATGTAATCTGTCAGAAAGAACTCCTCAATGGAGACATCTGCATTAACCAAATTTCACACTGAATAATCTCATTAACAGAGATGTCATAGAGACAGACTCCCTAACTGGATAAGAACTGAAAATTTAAATTTAAGGAAAGAGGAAGAATTGGCATAGGTTATATATAATAATACATGCACAATAAGAAACTTTTCTAACTGGTCATCCTAAATACAGTACTGCAACACATGAAACTGACACGCGAAGCCGTAGCGATTTCAAAATGGAAACGAAGCGAAGAAATTGTCAACTCCATAGTGTTCAGTACTGTTTTCTGTTCTGACCAATTCGAAAAGTTCTTCAATATCAGCCTAACAAATGCCACATTTGATTTCCCCTTCCACCATCTAATAATTACTTCTGTTATTTACCCATTTACAAATATACTCCATAAATATGCATTTGTAGTGACCAGTTTAAATCCAGATCATCTGGCACATCCATATTTAAAGTGGAAGTGTTTGGCAAGTGGTATATGGATAAACATCTGCCATCTGATCTGTATCAACACTGTTCACTTTTTGGCAGAAATAACCTAATAATTTAAAGAGCAATCAGAAAAGACCCTGATCAAAATCCACTGATCAGGATTCACACTGTTTGCCACCCTCCACCTCCCCCTAAACATGTATAAAATGGAACTAAGTACTGCTGGAAAAAAGATACCCAAAATAGAAAAATTTAACAACATAAAATGTGGCATATAAGTCAGGGGTGCAAAGCATGCGAAAAATAACATCTCCTTTTCCTCTTCCTTGGATGGATTGAATGGTACCTAACATGTAAGCCTTGACACTAAAGAATGAAAATCTGATGGAAACTCCTCAATGGAAACATCTGCATCAACCAAGTTTGCAACTCAACAATCTCTTAAAACATGTTAACCTGGACAGTTTGAAAAGTCCTAACAGAAATAACATAAGCAAACACAGAACCTTAGACACTTAAGAATGAAAGTTGTCAGACAGAACTCCTAAATGGAGACATCTGCATTAACCAAGTTTGCCAATAACAATCTCTTAAACAGACATGTCATAGAGACAGACTCCAATCTCTTAAACCATGTTAACCTGGACACTTAAGAATGAAAAGTCCTAACAGAAATAAATAACCATAGCAAATTCCCAACCTTGGACACTTAAGAATGAGAGCTGTCAGACAGAACTCCTCAATGGAGACATCTGCATTAACCAAGTTTGCCACTCAACAATCTCTTAAAACATGTAACCTGGACACTTAAGAATGAAAATTCCTAACAGAAATAACCTAAGCAAACAGGTAACCTTGGACACTTAAGAATTAAAGCTGTCAGACAGAACTCTTCAATGGAGACATCTGCATCAACATAGTTTGCCACTCAACAATTTCTTTAAACATGTAACCTGGACACTTAAAAATGAAAAGTCCTAACAGAAATAACCTAAGCAAACATGTAACCTGGACACGTAAGAATGACAGCTTTGAACAATGAAACAACATACCACATTACAATGGCAACCGTTGGCAAGTGGTAAACAGATGGATGTTTGAGAAGACATAGCTCATAAATTCCAGACATCAGCAAGAAGTGCCCAGATCAATGTTAGGAAATATATAGGGTATATCTGGAAGCTGTTGGCAAGTGGTGAATAAACATCATCTACACACCACTTGCTGATGGCTTTCATTCGTAAGCTATGTCTTCCCTAACATCTATCTGCTGCCCATTTGTCAATGTCTGCCTTTGTGACATGATATGTTGTTTTCATTCATCAGATTTTTGTAACCTGAATTGATATAGTGAACAGTCTCCTTCATATCTCGGCAGAACTCCTCAATGGAGACATCTGCATCAACCAAGTTTCCCACTGAATAATCTCATCAACCGAGATGTCATAGAAACAGACTCACCAATGGAATAAGAACTGAAAATTTAAATTTATGGAAAGAGGAAAAGTCGGCATAGGTCATATATAGTACATGTACAATAAGAAACTTTTCTAATTGTTCATTCTAAATACAGTACTGCAACTCTTGAAATTGACGCGCGAAGATGGAGTGATTACAAGGAGACCTAACATGGAATAGCGAGAGCGAAGCATGGTAGAGAGCGGAGCGGAGTAGAGCCGGAGCGATTTCAAAATGGAACGAAGCGAAGAAAAGTGTTCAGTACTGTTTTCAATAAGATAAGCAGACACTCTTATATGATATATGAGCGGAGTAGAGCAGGAGCGATTTCAAAATCGAAACGAAGCTAAGAAATTGTCAACTCCATAGTGTTCAGCACTGTTTTCAACAAGATTATTAGGCACTCTTATAAAGAATTTCTATTGCCAGGTTCAAATTCTTTTAACAGCGAAATTTCAAAAATTAATGGCTACTAAAATTTAATATGCATATTGTCTTAAATTTTATGATTTTTATGAAAAATTGTTATATGAAACCATTAACAAAAACTGTTAGGGAAAGTCAATACCAGAAATAATTTTTAAACACACCTACTGGAAATGAAATTGATGTTCTGACCAATTCGAAAAGTTCTTCAATATCAGACAACAAATGCCACATTTGATTTCCCCTTTCACCATCTAATATTTTCTTCTGTTATTTACCCATTTACTCCATAAATATGCTTTTATAGTGACCAGTGGATCCACACTGTTCACTTTTTGTCAGAAATAACCTAATAATTTAAAGAGTGATCAGAATAGACCCTGATCAGAATCCACTGATCAGGATCCACACTGTTCGCTCCCCCCCCCCCCACCCACCCATAAAGATGTATGCAATTAAGTACTGCTGTAAAAAAGATACCCAAAACAGAAAAACGTTACTTTTTGTCAGAAATAACCTAATAATTTAAAGAGCGATCAGAATAGACCCTGATCAGAATCCACTGATCAGGATCCACACTGTTCGCCCCCACCCACCCACCCACCCATCAAGATGTATAAATTGGAATTAAGTACTGCTGGAAAAAAGATACCCAAAATAGAAAAACGTAACTTTTTGTCAGAAATAACCTAATAATTTAAAGAGCGATCAGAATAGACCCTGATCAGAATCCATTGATCAGGATACATACTGTTCGTTCACCCCAAATAGTATAATAGAAAAAAGTACTGTTAGAAAGACAATACCCAAGATGAAAAAAACTAACTTAAGCAAATGTGGCACTTGAAGTCTGGAAAAAATAACAAAGTGCAATTAAGTATAAACAGTGGTGTTTTTTTTTGGTTTTTTTTTTTTTTTTTTTTTGTGCAGAGTGCAGGGTTGTGAATTGTTATAATACAAAATATACATACACACTACCTCCTCTTCCTCCCGCTTGGACGGATGGGACTGGGGACATACCTATCAGGAGGTCTGCGGGTGCGCTGTGAACGACGGAGAGGAAAAACATTAACCCCAGGACACCTAACCAGTTCAGCTGGCTCAGGGAAGAGCGCAGCCACCGCCCCCAGAATGTCTGAGTCATCAACTGACTCAACAGAGCTTTCAGGATCGGCCATGAAGGAGTCAAGAGAAATGACTGAAAGCTGGAGCGCCCCCGGCTCGTCAAGGTCTGCCTGACGGAGCTCCTCAATGGAGACATCCGCAGCGACCGAGTCCTCTCCCAGAACAACCTCCTCAATGGAGTTCAAGTCCTGAGAGACAGACTCCCTAACAGGGACACAGACCTCCTCAGATGAGGATGGGGCCCTAACAGGGATGCAGGCTCCCTCCAGCAAGGAAAGGGGTGCAGGTCCTGCATACTCCATCCTACATGTAAGATCTGAAATAGACAATAAAGAAAACATTTAAAAATTTGAATATATTTTTCACACATGAATATATTTCTGGAAAGCTTTCCAGGGTATATTGTTCAAAATTCCAGAGGATTTGTTATCATGGCTGAGTAAGCCAGAAGTACACCAGAAATATAAATATAAGAGATAATATTTAACGCTTTCCTCTATAGCTACACCTTTATTGCATGGGCGAACTGTTTAGATCCAGATCAACACAGCACATCTGTACTGTCTGTTCAAGATCTAAACTGTTCGCTTTTTGATTTTTTAGGTTATTTCTGACCAAAATGCAACCAGTGCAGATCCTGATCAGATGGCATGGATGTGCCGGCTGATCTGGATCTAAACATTTTACTGGTCGCTCAGTAAGCCTTTTCACAAAATCAGCATCTCGACAAATATTGCACTAATCTTACCAAATCGGGTATCGATCGAAATTTTTAGTTTATACAAATTTTGGAGAAAATGGGGTCTGTCTTCAAAGCACCTGGGTCATTATCAACCACTCAAGAAGATAAACAACACATTTACAGGAAACAAACATACCTTACTGATATTTAATCATATTTTATGCATTTCGAGTATCAACTTTTGAGCAAATTTAACTAAACGAACAATCATTAATTAGCTCGTGTCACAATCTAGAACATCACCATAAAATGTACATATCACAAAAATGGAGCATGTTCTCGAATCGGATTTTATTTCTGTTTTGCAAGCTTCCAATAAACAAACGCATTTGAATATAATAATAAACAAAATCAAATTAAAGGCAGACAAGAGAAGTGTATGTCTTACTTAAATATTCAGGTGCTTATTTTCATTATTGCAAACTGTGTTATGGCATCAAACAATAACGTCAATTAGGCGCCAATTATGTGATAATTGTGCCCTTAACTGTCGTTCTTGTTTGTTGGAAACAGGTGTGAGGTGTGTACAATCAACTGTCAGTCCACGATTTGTAAGATTCCATAAAGACAACTGTTAAAATTGGTTGATTTTTTTTTACATTTTGTAATCGAGTACTGGAACACTTTATGATCTACTTGAATGTGTACTCGAATGTTAATCAAGTACCCGAATAATCTATTACGAATACAAATTTTGAACTTTCTCAATAATAATTACGAAATTAAATTGTGGTAAACAATGTTTTCTAAATTAGATTTCAAGATAACAATCTCAGTTGTGCTGGTGCACATTGATCAACTGATCAAGATCATTCAGAAAACTAGAAATGTGTCCATAGGACACGGATGCCCCCACTATGCATGTTTGTCATGGTGAACATTTATAGCAAGTTAATTGAAAATCTAATAAGTAATAACAAACTCACAGCCCAGACAAGAAAATTCTGGTTTTAGTAATAGTGACCTTGACCTTGGACCTACAGGCATGGGAATTGTACACAACACAACGCCTTGTCATAGTGAACATTTCTGCCAAATTATTTTGAAATCACTCTGTTAATAATGAAGTTTTAGCTAGTACAAGAAATTTCTATTTTTTGTAACAGTGATCTTGACCTTGGACCTACAGGCATGGGTATTGTACACAACACATCGTCTTGATATAATAAACATTTATACCAAGTTATTTTAAAATCCTATTAGAAATAACAAAGTTACAGAGCAGACAAGATTTTTATAACAAAATTTTATTTTTAGTAACAGTGACCTTGACCTTGGACCTACAGGCATGGGTGTTGTAGGCGACACACCGCCTTGTCATGGTAAACATTTGTGCCAAGTTATTTTGAAATCCATCCATTCATAAGGAAGTTACAGCCCGGACAAGAAAATTCTATTTTTAGTAACAGTGACCTTGACCTTGGACCTACAGGCATGGGTATTGTACGCGACACACCGTCTTGATATGGTGAACATTCATACCAAGTTATTTTAAAATCCAATAAGAAATAACAAAGTTACAGAGCGGACACGATTTTTCCAACAAAATTCTATTTTTAGTAACAGTGACCTTGACCTCGGACCTACAGGCATGGGTGTTGTACGCGACACACCGCCTTGTCATGGTGAACATTTGTGCCAAGTGATTTTGAAAACCCTCCATTCATAAGGAAGTTACAGCCTGGACAAGAAAATTCTATTTTTAGTAACAGTGACCTTGACCTTGGACCTACAGGCATGGGTATTGTACGCGACACACCGTCTTGATATGGTAAATATTTATACCAAGTTATTTTAAAATCCATTAAGAAATAACAAAGTTACAGAGCGGACAAGATTTTTCCAACAGAATTCTATTTTTAGTAACAGTGACCTTGACCTTGGACCTACAGGCATGGGTGTTGTACGCGACACACCGCCTTGTCATGGTGAACATTTGTGCCAAGTTATTTTCAAATCCCTCTAATCATAAGGAAGTTACAGCCCGGACAAGAAAATGCTATTTTTAGTAACAGTGACCTTGACCTTGGACCTACGGGCATGGGTATTGTACGCGACACACCGTCTTGATATGGTGAACATTCATACCAAGTTATTTTAAAATCCAATAAGAAATAACAAAGTTACAGAGCGGACATGATTTTCGAACATACACACACACTGACACACACACCCACCCACCCACCCACAGCCAGGGTGAACACTATATGCCCTTCCGCCATTATATGGCGGGGGCATAAAAATCATAATTTAAAAGTACAAGTTGCACAGGTGGTCTTTGTTTACAGGTGGTCTTAAGCACAAGTTTTTAGGTGGTTTTTAACACAGGTTGGACTGTTGTTCTTTAAAATGTTTCAGCAAAAATACAGACTTTAAGAAATGCTCCAAACTCTATTTAATAAACATTTTTCAGTAAATCTTGCAGTTTCAGATTTATTTCAAATTATTTAAAGAAATAAACGATACAGCCAGTAAATTATCAAACAAAAGCTGTTCAAAAAGACAGCTCACTCGACTATTTGATATTTTAAACAAAAGAAATTGAGTAGTGTTGTGACTCTTGATGATGTAGATCAAGATAGTGAACACATATTTCAAGTTTCAAAGTCATATCTCAAGTAGTTTCAAAGTTATGGGACAATTGCATAAGTGAAAGAGGTGCATAACATGAAAACTGTTGGTAGCAGAATAGCCGAGCTATTTCACAAGGCAAATTAATTGCTATATTGATATATTAAGTATTCACTTTATTTTATGTCCCATTTTACTGTTACAATATTTTAAGTATACGAAACATGTGTCCCAGGTGATATAAGCCATATCCATGGTGTTAAGGGATAAATCTTGCAATTCAAACAAAGATTTTCCTTGTATAATATTTCATATCAAACAATTTATTTGATATTCTTAATGAAGTCAATAGATGTAGTCTCATTGGAATGCCTGTTTAGACTATATGTGTACAGGGTGTGGGTTAACATGCAGTTTTAAAATATTCTGAATTACATAAATAAATGCTATTTTACAAACTGATCCCAATTAAAATCACTGATCCCAATTAAAATCTATTATGTATCCATTTATTGAGTCAGATTGTAAGCTTTTTCAATGTAATTAATCCAATTTGCCATTAGTCAGATTTTTTATTCAGGCTTTAAGATTGATAATACCTATTTGTTTACCACCAAAAGTACCTTCTTATTTTCTATACATACATAACCTGGCGCCAGCTAGATGGTTTTTTAAAGAAAACACTGAAAAACTTATTATCTCCTTTTTTATTCATTTAATTTTCATTTCCGTATTGATATGCTGAACAATCTATGTTCTGGAGATAAGGGAAGTAAAATGCATATCAGTAAGGTACCTGCAGGAGTTGCTAAATTTCTTGGAGGTATTGATGATTATTGTATAAATGACATGAGAATATAACAGAACATAGGGACGGGAGCCAGTCTATACATACATGTATGACGTAAAATGCATCATGTTTTATGGTTCTGTAAATAGTAAATAAGTTTAACACTGGAGTTTCATAAATAATATTTCTAAAACAAATTCACCTCTAAAGAATTTCTTGTGTGAATGAATGCCTTAAGCAGAAGACTCTTAATGATATCATTTTGAAATTTGCTTTTTTGCAAAATAGAATATGCAATATAATAACAAATTATGAGTATTTTTGTTGATAGAATATTAATAAAGAATTCTTATAAATATTACCCTTTTTATTTAATTAAGCATGTACACCAAGTAAGGCCTCAAATAACAACTTCCCAGCAAGTCAGGCCTTTAATAACAACATCCTGCCAAGACAGGCCCCATAAAACAACTTCCAAGCAAGTCAGGCCTCATATGACAACTTCCCAGAATGTCAGGCCTCAAATAACAACTTCCCAGAATGTCAGGCCTCAAATAACAACTTCCCAGAATGTCAGGCCTCAAATAACAACTCAGCAAGTCTAGTATCAAATAACAACATTTCACAGTAGGACCTCCAACAACTTTACAGTTTAACAACCGGTCAGCAAGTAAGGACTCGAGAAACTTCCTGGTCTCATAGAACCTCTTCAAGCCAAAACTTATATTTCACATTGCCAATATATTATAGAAGTATAAAATACAATGTTCATCTATGTTATGCATTAACAACAAATGAATTAAATATGGGTAAGTGAAAGCTGTAGCTATAGACTATACAACTTCGTGAGATATAAGGAGCTTGCACACTGTAGCTATAGTATTTCATGAGATATAAGTAGATTGCACACTGCAGCTATAGTACTTTGTGAGATATAAGGAGATAGCACACTGTAGCTATAGTACTTCGTGAGATATAAGGAGATAGCACACTGTAGCTATAGTACTTCGTGAGATATAAGGTGATAGCACACTATACTATAGTACTTCGTGAGATATAAGGAGATTGCACACTGTAGCTATAGTACTTCGTGAGATACAGTGAACTTGACAGTTCCGGGTCATTGACAATTCCGGGTCAAATTTTGAAAAAATGTTTGTTATTCCCGAATAAAACAGTGTTTCGATATTTTGATAATCCAGTCATATTTACAAATCCTTTGTCTGCTTTCACTTTGATTTTGGAGGTCGTAACTTAATTAACGGAAGTCGTGATCATGAAAAGCTTGACTGCATCGTTTCCCAAGAAAGTGAAAGTACGAGAATGTTGCTGCCATGCCACCGATAAAACTGAGATTTGTAGTCATAATTTCAGTAATACAGGTTTTTATCACATATTAATTTGTAGGTAATTTACCACTGAAC
The DNA here is from genome assembly GCA_038501625.1 of Corbicula japonica. Classification (NCBI taxonomy): domain Eukaryota; kingdom Metazoa; phylum Mollusca; class Bivalvia; order Venerida; family Cyrenidae; genus Corbicula; species Corbicula japonica. The sequence goes on along the minus strand of JAZAYU010000335.1, from coordinate 7,620 downwards.
AAGATTTATAAATTCCTTTGGCTTTGTCGACCTTCTTTATGACATACTAGCCAATAATTTGACCTAGTTCACGCAAGCCACTTTCGGGTCAGCTGTAGGGACTTTCTCAAAAGTATGAATGTTTTGAAAAAACGATGTTGGTAATTTTTTAAGAATAATTTAAGGCTTGTGATGATGAATCAGTGTTAATTACTTGTTTCTGATCCCATTATTTTGTATTTACAGGATTGTTTTGTTCTGTATTAGATAAAGGTGGTGAAATATTTGCTGAGTCAACAGGCGAACCAGTTTCTAGCTTTCCACCATGGCCTGCACAAAATGAAGTAGGAGGAGGTGTGGTTATTCTGGCAACATATTTTATATATGCGAAACAAAACATTAAAAAGATTACCTCTCAGTTATCAGGCACAACTTTTTCAGTGAAAGAGTGTACTGAAATGGCGATAGTTTCAAAGTAGGAAGAAAAAAAACTGTGACTGGGAGTGAAGACAGTTATTAACAAAAAGCATTTGATTAATGTTTTCCTTTTTAACCCTTTCCTCGATATATACACCTTTTTACGCATTTATGACCAGTGTAGATCGAGATCAGCTGGCCCATCTGTGTTGTCTGATCAGGATTTACACTGTTTGCTTTATGATATATTAGGTTATTTCTGACAAAAAAGCAAACAGTGTAGATTCTGATCAGATGGCACAGATGACACGCTTCATTAGTTTCGTTACTGACCCGAAACTGTCGAGTTCACTGTATAAGGAGATTGCACACTGTAGCTATAGTACTTTGTGAGATATAAGGAGCTTGCACACTGTAGCTATAGTTCTTCATGAGATACAAGTAGCTTGAACGCAAACTAAAGTGGGAGAGCAACACTGAAGGTACTATTCCCTTAGGATAATGTGACAGTGACATCACAACAGACTAGTGCAGCTGATGCCACAATGTAGTAGAAAGCTCCAAATTACCATAATCGACCTGAACCTGCTCAAATTTTTCTTCCTTTTAACCCTTTACTCCATAATGTATGTGTGTTTTTACGCATTTCTGTGATATATCCATGCCATCTTATCTGGGTCTAAAATGTTTGCCTCCTTGTGATAAATAATGTAATGAATCTAGAAGCGAACAGTTTAGATCCTGATTAGACAGCATTGATGTGCCGGCTGATCTGGATTTAAACTGGTCGCTCATGTAAAAAAGCCTTATCTATGGAGTGAAGGGTCAACTATACAGCAGCATCATCAACATTTCTGTGTCTGCTAGAATCGGCCATAACTCATGGAAAAATCAAATAAATGGAAACTGTTCTTACAGGGGTAGTAATTATTTGCATGTTGGCTCAGGTAAAGCTTACAAATCCTGCCAGTGAGAATCAAAGCAAAGCCAGAAAAGCCTAAATATGATTAAAATCAAATAAATTCATAATCTGCAATGTAACAGGATTTCCAGTTATATTCCTGCCATCAATAACTAAACAGAATGAGGAAACTCTAAGAAAGTTTCTATGCCATTTGCTTGCAAAGATATAATTAATTATCAATGCCATAATAAATATAATTTTATATTCACCCTTCTTAGCAATACATCACAACTTAAAGCAATAACAAAAACCCTATAAATGTTAAAAGTAGTAAATGAAAGGCACATTCTGTGTGTCAATCATTGTAAAATTTTTGGTCAAGCAAAACTGAATTTATTTGAACTATAATATTTCTTTCCTTTATATTTCACTTGATTATTTCCACTTTCTTAGGGACCCTGTGAAGGGCTATTTGAACTCAGTTTCATTTATACCAATGTGTACCAGGGAGTCGCTTTTATGTTAACATTAAAATATTTTTTTTAAAAATTGCCCAACATAAGGCATTAGAAAATTAATTCTTAGATTCTCATCCCTGCCCGCCCCTTGAAAATTACTCCGCCCCAACGTTTTTTATTTTGAAATAAAAAATGCTGTACATCAAAATTTACATTACGAGTACGAATCAGTAGAGTACGAAACAACATTTATGTGCAAATATTCTGTTCATAGTCGGCTAGACGCTTATTTATCTTTGTTGTACACAAGTGTCACTAGAAACAGTGAGAATGATAAATAAAATCTGACAGTGTAGATCCAGATCAGCAGGCACATTCATACCAACTAAACAGGATCTACACTGTTTGCATTTTTATGCTTTAGTTGTATCTGTCAAAAATGCGACCTGTTCAAATCCTGATCTGGATCTACACTGCTCGCATTGCGTTAAAATGTGTATATATGGAGGAAAGGGTTATAGACTATTTTAGTCAAGATAGAACCAAAGACAATAAAACAGAGTAGAGCCCCGGGCACGGTACTGAATTCTCAAGCCTTTTGACACTTAAAATTTTCATTCAGCTACTAAAATTTTATTTCAAATTTTATCACTTAACAACCAGTGAATGAAATTTTCAGAAAAGACTTCATATTAAGATGGTATAAAGTTTGTGTGGAAATCTGGAAGATAACTGTAGAAAATCAAAGGTTAATAACAGAATTTAAAAGAAAAAAATTAAACCCCCAGGGCGAGGTCCCTGGGCAATTCAAGAATATGATTTCAATAATTTGATTTACGAGCATCAATATCAATATTCCTACCAAATTTCATGATAATCAGATAAAAAATGTGACCTCTATTACGTTAATAAAAATGTTTGCTTTAATCTGACCTGATGACCTAGTTTTTGACCCAAGATGACCCAGTTTCAAAAGGGATCAAGACACCATCAAGAAAAACATTCTGAACAAGTTTGATGGCCTCTATCGCATTAACAATCAAAACTTGATTACAGACATGCAGGTCCTCTTCTGATCACAATAGCTCACTCACTAAAAAGGACCAGATTGGGATGGAAAAAGCTTCCTTGGACTGGAAACTCTGACCTCCCACTTTCTAAGCAGTAGCTTTACCATTGAGCATGTGTTGAGCCCGGCACTACATTCGTAAATTTACTTTGTATAAATGTGTTACTGTTACACGAACTATGGCAAAATCAGCTAAGGCTTCCTTAAAACTCTGATCAGCCTTCATCGATATTCAAGTTGATATGTATAGTCTTAATCATTCAGATGCTTTGATTTCACAAAACGTGATCAGTACATCTGAAGACATTGTTTGTTAAAAAATCGGACGCTTCAAAATGAGGCTGTTGTAGTTTAGGGTCAGGTGATCCAGACTACTTGTAGTTAGGACATTAGTATTGAAAGTCATTGCTGTCTCATGATAATGGTTTTAGACTGTTGCCTTGCCAACAGTCTTAACTGGAGATCTTAAAGTCACATGCTATGGCAATGCGCACTTTTCCTGTGTATCATTGTGCCCACAAGAGTATGCAAGTTAGCTTGATTCTGTTATTCCCAAGATCTGATGAAAAAACAAGTAAATTTGTGGGCTAATGGTCACTAGTGATACCCCCGCTATGAGAAATATGACTTTCATAATAAACAGGAAGCAGATGAGCAAGGAGCATAAAATCGCTTTACACCATATGGGACTATAGGATAAAGCAATATGCAAAATATCAGGCTGCTGCATGTTATAGTTGCTTAGAAAACTGCGACGGATATTGGAATGCATGTCAACTATGTGTAAAAATCTAAGTATTCGGTAAACAGGAAGTAGATGAGCAATGAGCATAAAATCGCTTGACACCATATGGGACTATAGGGTAAAGCAATATGCAAAATATCACAGATGTCCCGAAAGTTGCCAGACCATAGAACCTGTCCTGTAAAATTATGTTATCAGACCAAATGTCAGACAAAAATTTGAACTCCCAATACTAGCTTATACCTTTTTAACATGTTTTGGTCTGACAGAAATTGTTTCAGTCAGACAGATTTTCACATCTTGTCTGACCAATGTCCGACACTTTTTTTCAACTTTTGGGAAGTCTGATATCAGGCTGCTGCATGTTATAGTTGCTTCGAAAACTGCGACTGAAATTGTGCATGTTTGTCAACTATGTGTAAAAATCCAAGTACAAAACTGGAAGTTGATGAGCAAGGAGCATAAAATTGCTTAACACCAAATGTGACTATTGGATAAAGCAATATGCAAAATATCAGGCGGCTACATGTTATAGTTGCTAAGAAAATTGCAACGGAAAATACAGATGCCATTTGGTTGATGTAATGCACCTATATAGTGACAAAATCTAAAATATTTGGTAAACAGGAAGTAGATGAGCAAGGATAATAAAATCACTTTACACCATATGGGACTATAGTGTAAAGCAATATGCAAAATATCTGGCTTCTGCATGTTAGTTGCTGAGAAAACTGCAACGGAAATTTGTTACAGACGGACGAACGAACGGACGAACGAACGAACGAACAGACAAGGGTAAAACAGTATACCCCCCTCTTCTTCAAAGCGGGGTTATAATTATGCAGACGCTGCAAGCACAATAGTAATTGTACCTAAGAAATATTTTATAATGAAATTTTTTCAATTAGAAGATTCTATTTTTCTCTAAAATTTGGACCATTTTGGATTAAAATTACGTCCGAAATAGAAAACTGATATCAATTTGATGCTACTTAACCTGGTCACTAATTTATTGTCATACATATGTTTGAAATTCCTTCTTTAACTTATTTCATTAGAAATTGCGATTGATTTTGATTTGTTCATCTTGCAAAAGCGCCACCTGTCAGTCAGACTTTTTATATTGCGATGTCTCTAGATGTTAATCAGAGCTGTGTGATACTGATCAATGACAGAATATCTATGAGGGTATTTGGATACGTGAGTGGTATCCGGATATGAACTTACCGGTTCATTTATTTAGCTTTAGTCAATCAAGGTTATGTGCACACTGGGGACCTTCTGATACATTACTAAATGATTCCTAGAGTAAATATTATATAATATAGTCTATTTTTCTATGATGTGTGGTTAACTTGGTGCTAAGCACACTGAGTAACATATGTGCCATTATGGTTTTGGCAAACAGTGTAGATCCAGATCAGCCAGAACCACTAGGCAGTCTCAGATCAGGATCTGCTCTGTTCACTTTTAGATTCATTAGGGCTTTTTTACCATGAAATGACCATGGTAGATCCAGATGAAAAAGTACACATTTTCCGTTTGATCTGGATCAACACTGGTCGCACATCATCGTGACATGCATTATAAAAAAGAGAAAACAGGGATCTTGATCAATCATTTTAGTTATAAGCCTTTAAATGACATCAGAAATGTTCTTAATGAATATATCATCTACACCAACAATCTGTTCAGATATTACTCTACATGACATGACTGTACATCATAAAGCTATTACAGTTGTAACTAAGTTAAAGCAGATAATATACTTGTATTCCTAGTTTAATGTCAGAAATATTAATACTTTTTTATTAAGCTTGCATTGAGTCTGGTTTCAGAATATGCGCGCTTTCATGTCATTGTGACTGTCTTACACATATTCAGTTTATTTAATCAGTATATCTGTAATCTAGCACCTTTGTTACATATATTGTGACTGTCTTACACATTATGCTTTTTATGAAATCAGTACATCAGTAATTGAGTGCCTTTATTGAGTAGCACTACTGATGATATTTTAAAAACAATCTAATTAAATGATTTGTAGACAAATGGTTTTTCCCATTCTTAAAAAGCCCAGAATTAATTTGTGACCTACACCCAGACATAATAATTGGTTAATCAATTAATCAGTCATCCTTATAGAAGTGTTTGTATATGAAAATATTCACATTTTAACTGCATTCTCTGATTTATTCATTCAACGAAACAGGGGTGCAGTGTGATGTATTACTTAAAGAGGCCTGGATACAAGCAAATGCACTCACAATTTATTGGACTGTGCAAAAGTGTTTAACCCTTTCCTCCATAGATACTTACTGATTGCGTGGGCTAACAGTGTAGATCAAGATCAGCCAGCAAATCTATGCCATCTGATCAGGATCTTAACTGTTCACTTTTTGATTTGTTGGGTTACTTCTGACCTAAATGCCACCAGTGCAGATCCTGATCAGATGGTATCTATGTGCCGGCTGATCTGGATCTACACTAGTCGAACACATGAAAACATGCGTATATATGGAGGAAAGGGTTAACTTGTAACTTTGACCAGCATGCATGTTCACCACGAGTTACTGTGAAAAATTGTGCCGTCGCTTTGTTGTCAACGTGGCTGTTCCAACAGCCATTCAAAATGCCGTAATAACACAAATTCTTCTCAATATTTCAGTAATATTGAGAAAATTTATGTTGGTCAATATAGAAAAATGAAACAATATTTATAGTTTTCATTTTGGCTAACACACACTTCAAACAACCCAAATGTTTACGATGGATAACAGCCATGTAGATAAGGGTTAATTAAAACAGGGAATTTATCCTTTAAAAGGAACCACTAGTTGCAACATCTCAGTTGAAATAAAATATAACTCAATATACTGTTGATTTCTGAATAAATTACTTTTGATAAACAGAAAATATAAATGCCTTTATGGTATAGGCGAACAGTGTACATACAGCTCTGCAGTCACGTTGGTGTCATCTAATCAGGATCTACACAGTTTGCTTTTTTATTTATTCAGTTATTATCTAATAATCAATCTATTATCAAAGTAAATAACCAACATTTATTCAGAATTTGAATAAACATGTTGAGTTTAAAGTTGAGTTTAATCAAAAGGTTGTTCATGGTATTGGGGCTGGCATGCAAGATCTTTGCCTAGCCATATCTAAACTTTGTTGTGAAGTTTTATAAACCAATAATAATTAATGTCAAGAACTGCTTCCTGGTTTGAAGCCAGTACTGGAACCAAGTGTTACTGAGAAAATGTAAGAAGAATCTCATCCCTGGTGGGATTTGTACCAGTAACATCTCCACAGTTACCACTATTCCTTTGCTTAATTTTAAATCGATTATAAAAAATGTGTACAACCTTTCCCAAATTGACAAAAGTTCATTCAATTTCTGCATTTATACAGTTTAACCCTTTACTCCATACACCTTATTATGTGAGATAAACCATTTACTCCATAGATACACCTTTATTGCATGGGTCAGTGGCGAAGTTACTATACTCAACATAAATAAAAAGTATCCACTTACCTATATTAAATTTTGTAAAATATAAAAACGAAAACTCAAAATTCTATATGTGTACACATATGATTTTCTGTTATCATTGCAAAGGGATAAAGTATTCTTGAAAATCTGCAGCCACAACTTAGTTATCTTTCCCTTTGTAATAAAATGAGTTTCAGTAAAATGTCAGCGATTCTTCGAAATATTCACATTTATTGGAATTAAATCATTTTCTCTACCTCTTGTGGATAAATAAAATCACAAAATATTCATAAATAACACAACTGGTCCTCGATAAACAACGCTAGAAATTCCAACCTTTTTCAATTACCTCCCTTTAAATTGAATATGTAGTGTTTTGTAAGTCATGATTAATTGTTATTCGATTGGCAGTTCCTCAGGTCTTGGTGTGGAAGGTTTTATTCATGAAAAATTTAACTCAAAAACAACTGAGATTAACTAAATAAACACCATTCAAAGCGTTCCTGTTTAAATGAAAATATGGTAATGGGAAAACAAGCATAACAAGTG